>VZQC01015256.1:1675111-2030102 GCA_009823505.1 Rhizomys pruinosus | reverse complement strand
TTGGTTTTCAAAACTATTTTCTATTTATTTATGTAGCCAATCATTGCAGTATGAACTGGGGAAGTCACGCAAGACGGGAGGTGCGTGACCATCTTGAACATTAAGGAATCGAGGAACATCAGAATCCTGCCTGAGGGACACGGTCACTGAGCATCTCTCTAATAATATGGGGGTTGACTGTTAATAATGTAACCCTAATGCTGGAGAAACACTTCCCTAACTCTCCCCCCCTTTTTTGTGTTTTTTTTTTCTTTTTTTTTTTTTTTTGAAAACAAAAGGAAAAAAAAAAAAAGGCGGGAGGGAAACAGATCGGTAGCAGGAAAACAGTGGTGGTAATGAAACCACTCCCAACTGTGTAAACTAGAGCCAATCGTTACGTGGAATTTCCTATAAAAACAGGTAAGCTACTTAAATTGACTGATGATAGGCATAGGAACTGTGAAGGATATTTCTCTATCTAGAACAAATTCATGTTAAATGTTTATAGTTGTGTAATTAAGCAAAATATATACTACAGGAAAGTCTCTGACATCATCAGCAATGAATTATTCTGCCTAGGAGATGTTGGCTGGGGATCAAACCGCCCCCCCCAAATTATAAAGGCCTTTTGCCTAAATGGGATATATGCAAGGAGAAGAGAAAGGCAGAGTAAGTCCCTGTCTAAGACCTGTTGTGAGCATGAAAAATGTTATGAGATGTCACATGCTAACATACAACTGGCCTCTGAAATGCTAGAGAGGTTACCAAGGCCACTACAGCAATACAGCAAAACATTGGTCTCCCTGAGACAAACCAGACTCCTCCAAAATATCACTTACACTCAACAGCCTGGAGATACGTCAACAGTGGCAGCCAAGTGTCTATATTATATCCCAAAACTATTTGGCTATTAGCTCTCTCCTTGGAGGAATAACTCACAGCGGATGCCACAAGCTTATGTCCTCTAGTGGTTAGCGACGATTATATAGCCAAAAAGAATTGTCACCCTTTTGGAGAAACCACAGTTTGCGGATTAGCATACCATCCAAGCATCTGTGTCTATGCTCCACAGCTTAGCTTGACACAATAAGTGTTATGATTAAATGCCTGTACATCCAATAGCTTGCAGCTTTGTTGTATGACTAAAAGGGTTTCACTGTGAAAGCTGCAATCCGTGAAGAGAAACAAACTGAACAGACTGAACTGTGAACAAACCGGTGCCCAAATGACACTCCAAAGAAATTAGACTTGTTTTCTTCTCACCCATTTGTTGCCCTTTCCCCAAAGGCTAGGAACAAACTGCGGAAGAGGGAGGAGCGTGGTAGATTGTAAGGGCGTGAGAGAGATAGGGGTGAATCATGAAACTTAGGAATATAGTCTGGACAACCAACTGATCAACATGCCTGTGCATACAAGCTTCTGCAACTGGACTATGGAACCTTTGGGTTGTTCAAAAATTTGGACATAGATACTTGCAAAATGACCAATGTACTTAATTTTTGACATACTGAGTAACATAAAAAATAAATAAAAAAAAAAAATAAAAAAAAAAAAAAAAAAAAAAAAAAAAAAAAAAAAAACTAAAAATGAGCCTAGCACCTGACCCAGCCATACCACTTTTGGGTATATACCCACAAGACGCATCCTACTGCAAAGATACATGCACATCTATTTTTATTGCAGCTCCCTTCACAATAGCAAAGAGCTGGAACCAACCCAAATGCCCCTCAACTGATGACTGGCTAACAAAAATGTTGTATATCTACACAACGGAGTTCTATGCAGCAGAAAAGAAAGATGACATCATGAACTTTGCTGGTAAATGGATGGAACTCAAAGCAATTATGCTAATTGAAGTAATAAAGTCCCAGAAAAAATAAAAGGCGAATGGTTTCCTTCTTTTGTGGATGCTAACACCAAACCCCCCGTTGGGTTGGCAGGCAAACTGAGCAACTTTATTATTATATTTTATTGTACCTGAAAGCAACTGTCCTATTACAATGTAAATCTATAAATGGGCTCTACAGTTGTCCTACCACTTATACTCACACATTGTAATAACCATATATATAGATGGAGGATATGTAGTCACATTCTTAAAAAAAAAAGAATGTAAAGTTACACTACTTTATACCTGCATGAAAATTTATTGTTAAAATGTGAATCCTTAAATGTGTTTAGGAATCAACCTATAATCTATTTTCAAAAGTTTTAATTTTGACTTACGTGTGGAGTGTATATATGCATAGTTTGGAATAATATAAAAAATTAAAATAAAAGAAATCAGAATCAAATCATAGCAGTCAATCTCAGCCAAGACTCTCACAGTGGTAAGGATCATTTTGTGAATATTCTTAATGTCCCATGTGTCCTGATTTAGTCTTGGAAAAAATTGATCCTTATAGAAGAGATGAACTTGATTAAAAAGCAAGTGGTGCACAGCTTCCATTCTGATTTGCTGCTAACAGCTGAGTATTTACAAGGCTTCCCATCATCTTTTTTTTTTCATTTTCATTGAGACTCAGTTACATGACACATGTTATTTCGTCCCACTCCTATTAAACTCCCTGTAGAACAGACTTTTCTCTGAAGGACTGATGGTTAGTTTCATAATGGATGGCCTCCTCAAGGCATTGGGAATGAATGTTCTTTCCTTTCTGTATCATCTTATTGTTTTAGCTTTTCATTTCTCTCATTACAGAGTAACTATATACATTGCAGAAATTTAATTTGTTAAGTCTATTGCTTTGTTAACAAATTAACTGAGAATGTAGTGGCTTTCTGCAACAATGACATGGTCTTAATTTTTGTAGGTCAAGCAGTGAGATTCAGCTAGGAAGCCAATGTAATTATTTATTTACTTCTTAGAGGTCATAATTTTGATACATATGTGATGGTTATATAGGCATATGTTGGAGCAATATAAAGGGGAGGGAACAACAACAACATAAAGACTGGGTCAAAGAACTGAGTGATGCAGTTAAATTCTACCCCAAACAACAAGCCTCTGCAGTGAAAAACTTTTGAAAGTCTAAGAGAAAAATGCAAGACATGTATGGCAGAATGCATGAATTGTGGTTGGGGGGGAGGAGAGGAGAATGTATTTAAATTGGACTGAAAGATATTGTATGAAATACACAAATCATCAATAAAATTATTTAAAAAAACAAAAAGGAAATATTTTTGAACCTTTAAATGGATATTGAATTTAATTAAGCAGATTTTTAAAAATTTATTTAATTATTTTATTTTTGTATGTGTATGTGTGTACTGTCTGCATGTAGGTTTGTGCACCCGTGTCGTGCAATGCTGCGGAGGTCAGAAGAGGGTCTCGGATTCCCCTGGAACTGGAGTTCTCCTGGAATTGGAGTTACAGACGGTTCTTAACCGCCATGTGGGTGCTGGGGATCGAACCCGGGTCCTCTGCAAGAGCAGTCGGTGCTCTTATCCGCTAGGCTATCTCTCCAGCCCCAATTAAGAAGATTTTTAAAAGACCTACAACCAAGAGCAGAGCTGAACTATCCAAAGTAAGTTATTTTGGAGAATAACTAGATACATACTTTCAGTTTTTCATTCAACTGAAGTATTGTTAAAAAGTAGCAAATGAACCAAAGCATTAGAACCTTTAGAGATTGATGGATCTTGGTATTTATCTGTTTTCAGAATTCTGTATAATACCTTTAAAATTGGAAAGGAAAGGACTTTAAACAAGATAAAGAGGAGATGAGAGTGAATGCCAACTCAATATACTCTTAGATATGGAAATATAGTCTTGCTATAATTTTTATATCAAGCACATTTTGTATTATCCTCTCTGACTCTCTACACATAACCTTTATATAGCTCCAGAAAGAACACTACTATTTTCCCCAAAATAATGCTCTTGTACCTACTCAACCTCTTATTTCATAAAACAGAGGAAGCTGTATCAACATTGACAGCCTTCAGCTGCTAAAAGGTAGAAAAACTAACATTAAAAAAAAGGAAAAACATGGGGGCTGGAGAGATGGCCTAGCGGTTAAGAGCGCCGACCGCTCTTGCAGAGGACCCGGGTTTGATCCCCAGCACCCACATGGCGGCCGAGAACCGTCTGAAACTCCAATTCCGGGAGAACTCCAGTTCCAGGGGAATCCAAGACCCTCTTCTGACCTCCGCGGCATTGCACGACACGGGTGCACAGACTTGCATGCAGACAGTACATTCATACACATACAGAAATAAATAAAATTAATAAAAAAATTTAAATAAAAAAAAAAAGGAAAAACTAACATTTCAATGACCTTTGATGTTTCGTTTCACACTCCATGTAGTTTATTAAAGTGATTTAATAGATAGATGGTCTGGACCTTCACTCTGTGCTTCATAATGGGAGTAGACACTCTGATCTTTTCCTGTGTTGCTTAGGAAAGAAATTCTTCAGCCCGTGTTGGTCTTGCCATAATCTTTAAATTTTACAATGTGATGTGAACAGATATAACCCAAGGTTGACTTGGTCATTCACTCATTTACTATTGTTAAAAAAAGAACCTGTAGCCACTCTAAGCCAGCCAGCCTCAGCACAGCATACATTCAGATGGGACCTGCACACCAGCATCAGAGCCCTGCATCAAGGACCAGGCATGATGCCACTTTCTGTCTCCTATATGATTTGTGGGGATGGAGTCACCCAGCCACCCTAAGCCAGAAAGCCAGGAGCCCAGCACATGCAATGGGCCAAGGGAGCAAACCTCTCCCCCTCAAACCCCCACCAAGTAGTGGTGCAGATGATCCAGTAAGCTGGTGGAGTTCTGGTGCAGAGGATCCAGTGGACTCAGTGTTAATGATCCTAGGTAGCATAGCCAACGTAGAGGAACTCAAAGGCCAGGCTGGAAGCAAGGTGAATGACCACCCAATCTTCCATAATAACATTTGAGACTAACACCAGAATCCAAACAAAAAAATAAACTCACATGGTGAAGCCACAATAAAAAAATAACAACATGGGAAAAGCCCAAAATAAATCTACACCAAACTTGAACAGCACTATAGAAGACTCCTACAATGAAAACCCCCTGGAAGGAAACCATGATATGGAAATTAGACACACAGTCATAGATATATTTAATGAAATCAAAGAATATATAGAGCAAATCAGAGAAGTTAGGGTAGAAAATCTCAGGAAGAGTATAGAAGGGAAGAATGATAAGAGCTAGAAACAACAAGAGAGAGAGAATGAAAAACTTCAAAAAGAACTAGAGGAAGAGAAACATAAACTCCAAAAAGAACTAGAGGGAGAGAATGACAAACTCTTGAAGGAAGTGGAAACACTGAAAAGATCCCACAATGAAATGAAAAAAGGGAAAAGATCAGCGAAGCAAGGAGCTGCAAAAAGAAAATGACTAACTCCAAAAGGAAGTGGAAATACTAAAGAAATCATAGGAAGAAATGAAAAAGGAAATGGAACATTCATCCAATCAACAGGAAAGGATGGGAGAACACTTCAGAAAGAGAATGGATGAATCAGAAAGTAGAGTATCAGAAATGCAGGATAACATGGAACAACTAAAATGCTCAAGTGAAGATTATGAAATCTTTAAAAATAATACGAGTGGAATAACCAGGAAATGTGGGATACTATGAAAACACTAAATCTTGCATCATAGGGATAGAGGAAGGAGAAGAATCCCAAGACAATATTAATCAGATCTTCAACAGGATAATATAAGAAAATTTCCCCAAACTAAAAAAAAGACAAACCCACACAAATACAGGAAGCACATTGAACACCAAATAGACAAGACCAGAAAAGAAATTCCCCATGCCATATCATAGTTAAAATGATAGTTGATCAAAATGAAGACAAAATACTGAAAGCCACAAGAGAAAAACAAAATTACATATAAAGGGAAACCCATCAGAATTACAGCTGACTTCTCAGTGGAAACTATGAAAGCCAGAAGAACATGGGTGGAAGTATTTCCAATGCTAAATGACTTTAGATGCCAACCCAGATTACTATACCCAGCAAAAATGACAATTATACTTGAAGGAGAAAGAAAAATATTGTATTACATAAACAAAATGAATGAATACATGTCAAATAACCCAACTCTTCAGAAAATACTGGAAACAATTCAGAAAACAATGGAAAGGAGCAACTATCCCCAAACAACTAAAGAGAGAAACTAGTGAAAGCATAACAGTGTAAACACAAACCTAGACTAAGAATGGAAACAAATAATTCATTGAAAGGAAGCAACACACATCTCTCAATAATAATTTTAAAAATTAATGGTCAAACTCTCCAATCAAAAGACATAGGGAGAATGGATTAGGAAACAGAATCCATCTATATGTTGTCTACAAGAAACCCATCTCAACCTTAAGGACAGATACCAACTCAAAGTGAAAGGATGGAAAAAAAATATTCCAAGCAAATGCTACCAAAATGCAAGCAGGAGTTGCCATTCTAATAGCAGATAAAATTGACCTCAGAGTAAAGTCAATCAGAAGAGACAAAGCAGGCCAGTACATCCCTGTCAAAGGAAGAATTAACCAGGAAGACTTCACAATTTTAAATGTTTAATCACCAAACTCAGGTGCACTAAACTATATAAACACAGTTCTGCAGGTCCTCAAGACACAGAAAACCCCAGCTCACTAATAGTGGGGGACTTAAATACCCCAATGAGTCCCTTGTATATATCAACTGGACAAAAAAATCAACAGAGAGAAATTGGAACAGAACAATACAAAAAAAAAAAAAAAAAACAAATGGACCCCACACACATCTACAGCATTTTCCAACCAAAAACACCAGCAAGAATATATTTTCTATTCAGCATCATGGAACTTCTCCAAAATCAACCACATACTGGAACACAAAAGAAACCTCAATAAATATAAAAGGATTGGAATTATTTCATGCATTCTATAGACCCCAATGAAATAAAGCTCAATATTAACACCGGAATAAGCCCAACTAGCTAGAAGAACACATGGAGACTAAACAACACAATGCCGAATAATGAACAGGTCAGGAAAGAACTAAAGAATGAAATAAAAGAATTCATGGAACTAAACGAAAAAGACAATACAACACAACAAAACCTGTGGGATGTTTAAAAGCAGTCCTAAGAGGGAATTTTATAGCCCTAAATGCCAACATTTAAAAAAGAAAAAAAAAAAAAAAAAAAACAGAAAGGGAACAAATAAATGATCTAACACTACAGCTAAAAACACTTGAGAGACAACAATAACTGGATCCTAAACCCAACAAACAGGAAGAAGTAACAAAAATCAAAGCAGAAATCAATGAAATAGAAACAACAAAAACCAATAAAAGAAATCATGGGTTGGAGAGATGGCCTAGCAGTTAAGAGTGCCGACCGCTCTTACAGAGGACCCAGGTTTGATCCCCAGCACCCACATGGTGGCCAGAACCGTCTGAAACTCCAATTCCAGGAGAACTCCAGTTCCAAGGGAATCTGACACCCTCTTCTGACCTCCGTGGCATTGCACGACACGGGTGCACAAACTTGCATGCAGTCAGTACATTCATACACATACGGAAATAAATAAAATTAATTAATAAAAAGAAATTAACAAAAAAGAAATCAATGAATCCAAAACCTGCTTCTCTGAAAAGATAAACAAAATAGACAGACCTGTAGCCCAATTAACCAAAAGAAAGAAAGAACAACTCCAAATTAAGAATATTCATGATGAAAAGGGAATCATCACAACAGATAAAGAAAAGATCCAGAAAATCATAGGAGAATACTTCAAAAACCTATACTCTACTAAGTTTGAAAACCTAAGAGAAATGGATGAATATCTGAAATCCTGGGAACCAACAAAGCTTAACCAAGAAGAGATTGACAGTTTAAACAGACCCATATCATTTGAGGAAACTGAAGACATAATAAAAAACTTCCCACCTAAAAAAAGGCCAGGCCCAGATGGTTTCACAGCAAAATTCTTTGAAACGTTTAAAGAGGTCTTACAACCATTACTACTCAAATTTTCAGAAGGATATAAACAGAGGGAAATCTCCCAAACTTCTATGAAGGCAGTATCACTCTAATACCAAAAGAAGGCTAAGACAAAACCAAGAAAGAAAACTATAGACCCATTTCATTAACACAGATGCCATAATTCTCAACAAAATACTTGCAAATTGTATATAGACTCACATCAAAAAAATCATCCTTCATGATCAAGTTGGATTCATACCAGAGATTCAGGGATGGTTCAACATATGTAAATCAATAAATATCATAAAACACATAAATGGACTGAAAGACAAAAATAACACAATCATCTCAATTGATGCAGAGAAACACTTTGACAAGATCCAGCATCCCTATATGTTTAAAGTTCTAGACAGAATTGGACTGAAATGAACATTCCTAAATATAATCAAAGCCATATATAACAAACTCACATCCAACATCATCCTAAATGGAGAAAAAAACTAGAGGCATTCCTCTTAAAGACAAATATCTGGCAAGGCTGCCCCTTATCACCACTTCTCTTAAATATAGTTCTTGAAATGCTTGCTAAGGCAATAAGGCGAGAAAACGAAATTAAAGGAGTACTAATTGGAAAAGAATTCAACCTATCCCTGTTTTCACATGATATGATACTATACCTGAGGGATCCTGAAAACTCCACCAGAAAACTTCAAGAAACAATTAAGAGTTTCAGTAAAGTGGCCGGATACAAAATTAATGTAGAAAAATCAGTAGCCTTTCTTTACACTGACAACAAGCAACTGGAGAAGGAATACAAAGAGACCTTCCCACTCACAATAGCCTCAAAAAATACCTGGGGACAAACCTAACCCATGACACCAAAGATCTCTAAAAAAAATTAAACCCCTGAAGAAGGAGATTGAAGATGACATCAAAAGGTAGAAAAACCTCTCATGTTCATGGATTGGAAAAATTAATGTAGTGAAAATGTCCACTCTACTCAAATTAATACACCGATTCAATGCAATCCCAAATAAATTTCCATGAGTTTCTTCATACACATGGAAAAAAAAATCCTTAAATTCATATGGAAAATAGCCAAAGAAACCCTGAGTGAAAAGAGCAATTGGGGGGGGGGGCTCACCTTACCAGAGTTCAAGCTATATTACAGGGCTATAGTCATAAAGACAGCCTGGTACTGGCACGAAAATAGACTGGTTGACCAGTGGAACAAAATTGAAGATACAAACTTGAGCTCATACAATTTCAGCCACTTTGTATTCAAAATAGGGGTCAAAAAAGCTCATCGGAGGAAAGATAGCATCTTCAGCAAATGGTTCTGGCAAAACTGGATCACCTTATGTAGAAGAACATAACTAAATCCCTACCTCTCACCCTGTACAAAAATCAACTGCAAGTGGATCAAAGACCTCAACATGAAACCAAAACTCAGAAGGTGATAGAAGAAAAAAGTTGGCAGTAACTTATAAGACATAGGAGTAGGAAAAGACTTTCTAAATCAGGCAGCACAAGTGCAGGAATTAAGGTTGACAACTGACAAGTGGGACCTTATTAAACTCAAAAGCTTTTATACAGTCAAAGAAACAATCAGGGAAGTGAAGAGAAAATCCACAGAATGGGAGGAAATCTTCACCAGCAATACATGTGACAGAGCATTAACTTCTAGAATTTATAAACTACTCAAATAACAAAGAAGTAAGAAAACAAATAACTCACTCAAAAGATTGAATAAAGAGCTGAACAGACACTTCATCAGTGAGGATGTAGATGTGACTGAGAAACATACTAAAAGAGTTGTACATCATTAATAATTAAGGAAATGCAAATTAAAACCACTCTAATATATCTCACTCAGATAAGACTGGCTAAGATCAAGAAACAAAAGACAGCAAATGCTGTAGAGGTTGTGGGGAAAGGGGAGCACTCATCCATTGCTGATGGGAATGTACACTCTTACAACCTCTGTGGAAAGCAGTATGGAGAATGCTTAAAAGATACAAAATTAGCATACCACCTGACCCAGCCATACCATTCCTGGGTATATACCCACAAGACTCATCCTACCACAAAATACATGCACATATGTTTATTACAGCTCCCTTCACAATAGCCAAGAGCTGGAATCAACCCAAATGCCCCTCAACTGAGGAGTGGATAACAAAAATGTGGTGTACTCACACAATGGAGTTCTATGTTGTGGTAAAGAAAGATGACATCATGAACTTTGCAGGTAAATGGATGGAACTCAAAGCCATTATGCTAAGTGAAGTATCACAGTCCCCCAAAACCAAACAGGGAATGGTTTCTCTCATTTGTGGAGGCTAGGACCAAATCCCCCAATTGAAAGGCAAGCTGAGCAAAATTATTGTTATATTTCTTTCTATGTGAAACCAACTGTGATGTTATACTGTGGATCCCTTAATAAGCCCTATAATTAACTTACTACATATTTTCTGATATGGTAATAAATGTACATGTGCAGAAGATATATATTCATATCTTAGAGTAATATAAAATTAAATGGAAAAATCTGAACTCCTAAACATATATCAGAGTTAACAGTTTATTCCTGTAGGACATAATTCTGGTACACATATGATATTTGTATAGGTATATTTTGGAGCAATACAATGGAGTGAACCACAATAACATAAGGACTTGGTCAAATAACAGACTGATATAGTTAAATTCTGGCCAAAACAATAAACCTTTGCAGAGAAAAGCTTTAAAAAGACTGAGAGCAAGATGCAGGACATATATGGCAGAATTCATGATCTGGGGTGGAATGAGAGGAAAGGAAAGGGGAATATGTCTACAGTGAACTGAAAAATGATGTCTGAAATGCACAAAACATCAATAAAAATATTTTAAAAAATAAAAATAAAAAAAGAACTGGATTAGCTCTATAGGAGTTCTCTGAGCTTAACTTGGACTAGAGATTAGATGTTGGAACCTAGAACAGGGATCCAGGACTAGAACTCTTATATGTATATTATCAGGTACATGAATGTTACCTTCTTTTCTGAAAGTCAGGATTTCTTTCAGGAAGCACTGATTAGCACTGTTGCTCTGGATTAAAGGATTTGAATGCAGAAAACTGAGCCCCAAGGACAGTAATTGTTTACTTTTTGTACCATTATAAACACTTTGTCTCCCTTATATTGCAACATACATTCAGATTTGGTAATCTTAAGATTTGGTAATCTTGTGTGGTGTTAGGACCAGAGAAATATAACAAGACTATTCATGCAAATATGTACACTGGTCAGACCACTCTGTCTTTGTTCTCATATCCTGGCCTCCAAGGAACTCCTAGCAAAAACAACCATTGCAGAATTGTTCCAAACAGTTCATTATGGAAAAAAGAAAAAAAAATCATGGGTTAGTTTGGGTTACATATGTGTATATGATTATCCTTATCTATCTATCTATCTATCTACCTACCTATCTATCATCTATCTGTCATCTATCTATCTCACATCTATTTATGGAATGTAATATTATTCACACAAGAGAGAAATTCTGCCATTTGTCACAGCCTTGATTGAGATAGAAGTCATTGAGAAATAATAAAGAAATAAAAAATAACCCAGGATAGATGGAAAAATCACTACATTTCCAGTGATATAGTTGCATAAAGCAGTGTAATTTATGGAAACAGTTTGCTTGCCTTGTGCTGGAAGGATACACGAAGAGTTTCTTTTCAAGATTTTCAGTTTCAGCTTTGTTATATGTAATTATAACAATCTGTAGTATTGTACACTTAAATTTTTTGGGGAACGTAAATCTCATGTTAAACATTTTTACAATGGTTCTGGAGAGAGCAATAGTTTAGTGAATAAGAAAGCATAGTACAACCACTGTGTCTTAATTCCTTATAGCTACAGAAGCTCCACTCTATCTCCATTCTTCCCCCCTCCAATCTTTGGGCTCAGGCTTGCTCCTTGTGTTCTTCCTCCTTTCTTTGGACTAGCTTCCTAAACCAATTAGCTTAATCCTTGAGCATAGTTTGTTAAACACTCAAAAAGCTGTCACAAGCCACACCTTCCCCCAGCCTCCTGATTTCCTGCCACAGAGACCCTACTACCCTCTCTCCACTCTCTTCTCACTGAGTCTCTCTTCTTACCTCTAGGCCAGACACCTCCTGGTTTTTCCTGAACCAGGTTTCAAGAATATACTCTTAGTCAAGACCTGCCCAATGTGTCCTGATCCTTTGCATGAGTATTAGATCAATGATTTGTTTCTTAGACACTCCACAGAGTCTGTCTCCACCCCTTTCATGTACTTGGCTCTTCTCCGGGATCTAGTTGACATAGAGCTACTTACTACCCTGAGAAACCATGAATCAAATGTCAAGTATCCTACCTGAGCAAAAAGCAACATTTTGTTAATGTTGCACATTAGCAATTATTTATTTATTTATTTATTACTTTTTTTTCAAATTTATTTTCTTTTTAATGGAAAAATCATTTATACTTTGACGATTTCATTTTGGTCATATCTACCCAAAATATTCACTGCCACACATGTCCTCTTCCCTCCCATGTCCTCTTCCACCACCTCATGTCTCCTCCTACCCCCTCCCCACTCCTGCTCTTGCTCTCTTTACTGAGTCCACTTAGTGCTGCTTGCTGGAATATTGACTGAACTTCTTAGCTTCATCTTGTGCAGTTAACCATACAATGCTTTGAGTTCATCAGTGCAACTGCCTGTATCATGTCCCATCCAGAATACAGAATTTTAAAGCTCTCCTCTATTCTGGTTCTTCCATTCTTTCTGATTCTTTTTCCAAATTGTTCCGAGTCTTGTGGGGGTTGATTTAGCTGTCTCATTCAGAGCTGAGCACTCAACAGTCACTTACTTTAAGCACTTTGACCAATTCTGAGCCTCTGCTTTGACTACTGCCATTGCAGAAAGAAGCTTCTCTGGGCAGTGTTGAAAATAGCACCAATCCCAGCACTCGGGAGGCAGAGATAGGTGGATCTCTGTGGGTTCAAGCTTGGCCTGGTCTACAGAGCAAGCTCCAGGACACTGGTAATAAAAGGGAGACCCTGTCTCACAAATACCAAAAAAAGTGTAAAACCAAAAAGAAAAATTAAGAAAAAAGAAAATAGCACCAATAACTAGGCAATTGTCACTAGCATCCACAGATGACTGATAACATTCTTCGTTTGTTTTTGTGGGACAGTGTTACTTCACTCAGCATGATCTCTTCTAGCTCCAGCCATTTTCCTGCAAAGCTCATGATGTCATTTTTCTTTACTGCTGCATAGAACTCCATTGTGTAGATGTACAATATTTCCTCTATCCACTCGTCAGTTGAGGGACATTTGGGTTGGTTCCAGCTCCTTGCTACTGTGAAAAGAGCTGAAATAAACATGGCTGTGCATGTATCTCTGCACTGGGGTGAATCTTGTAGGTACATGCCCAGGAGTGGTATGGCTAGGTCAGGTGGCAAGTTCATTCCATGTCTTCCAAGGTTTTTCCACACTGCTTTCCATAGTGGATGAGTGTTCCTTTTTCCCCACAACCTCTCCAGCACTTGGTATCATTTGTTTTCTTGATCCTAGCAAGTCATATTGGAGTAAGATGATATCTTAAAGAGGTTTTGACTTGCATTACGTAAATGATTAGTGATGTCGAACACTTCTTTTTTTTTTAATAGGGAATTATTTTATTATCAACACACAAACATACACATGCAAATTTGTTCAGCATAAGTAAGACTGCATATATGGAGCAAGAGTGACATTTTAAGTTATTTGAAAGTGGCTTGCAGTACTCTTCAAGCTATAAGTTTACAGAAAAACTATACACAATTATAGAGAATCCCCATATGAATGCTTTTTCTGATGCATTAACCCTAAATTAACAGAAATAATTAACCAATATTGTTGTATTTTATAAAGTTTATTGCTTAGTCTAGAAAAACTTGTATGCTGGAGGTACAACATTCCATTAGTGTTCTTTACAAAGGCATGGGTATCATAAGTAAATTGCTTTTTATGGACTGTGACTACAGTACAGTTACAATGATGTAACCAGTGGATACGTCATTGAAGGAAATTAACTCCCTTAGTAACATACCAGCATAAAAATTTTCAGGGAAGTGTTAGGACTCCTGAGTGTCTCCCCTAACTATGACAGAATATTGATGAATCCATTCTCCTGAAGACTGTTAAACAATATTTTGATTTTAAATGTATGGATGTCTTGCTGAATGTATTTAGATAGATGTACTACATGCATCCAAACTCTATGGAGGTCAGAAAAGGACAATAGATCCCATGGAACTGAAGTTTCAGACAGTTGTTAGCAACCATTACTGGGAACCAAACTGAGATCCTCATCTGGAGCAGCCAGTGCTCTTACATTTTTTGTTCTTCAATTCCTAGTCCCTTCTCTGCCCTATATAAAGTTGGAAGGCATTTCTGTGCATACTTTTTTGATCTCCTAGCCAAGTAGATTTATAAATGTTTACTTTCTTCTCTTCAAAATTATTCTTGAGAATTCTGGAGAGTCAGCTCAGTGGTGAAGAACATTGGCTGTTCTTTCACAGACCTGGGTTCAATTCCCAGTATTCACATGGTTCTAAAATGTCCATAACTTCAGCTAAAATGTCCATAACTTCAGCAGTTTCAGAGAATCTGATGCCCACTCTGACCTCCAGGGATATTGTCACAAGTGCACTTACATATATGCAGGTAATACACTCATCGACATAAAACAAAAACACCAATTCATCAACCAATAAATAAATAATAAAAATTATGAGTGATATTTGCATTTTCACCTTGTACAATGTTATGTCCACAGTCACAGTTTGTGAATATTCTATCTTCTACCAGATCTACATTACTTTTCTGAATATTACCCACTATTTTATAGGTGCTAGCTAAATTTAAAGAAAGTCTTACATGTGAACACTTCTTTTTTTTTTTTTTATTTCTGTATGTGTATGAATGTACTGTCTGCATGCAAGTCTGTGCACCCGTGTCGTGCAATGCCGCGGAGGTCAGAAGAGGGTCTCGGATTCCCCTGGAACTGGAGTTCTCCTGGAATTGGAGTTTCAGACGGCTCTCGGCTGCCATGTGGGTGCTGGGGATCGAACCCCGGTCCTCTGTAAGAGCGGTCGGCGCTCTTAACCGCTAGGCCATCTCTCCAGCCGTGAACACTTCTTAAGATGTTTCTCAGCCATCTCTAATTCCACACTTGTGAAGTCCCTTTTCAGGTCTTTGCTCCATCTACTGAGTGGGTCATTTGTTTTCTTCTTTGTTTTTTGAGTAGTTTATATATTCTGGAAATCAATGCTTTGTCAGGTGTTTCTGTGGTTAAGGTTTCCTCCCACTCTGTGGGATTTCTGTTCACTTCCTTGATTGTTTCTTTTGATGTACAGAAGCTTTTGAGTTTAATGAGCTCCAATTTGTCAATTGTTGACCTTAATTCTTGTGCATCTGCTGTCTGATTTAGCAAATCTTTTACTACGCCTATGTCTTGTAGTCTGCTGCCAACTTTTTCTTCTATGTCCTTCAGAGTTTGGGGTTTCATGTTGAGGTCTTTAATCCATCTGGAGTTGACTTTTGTATAGGGTGAGAGGTAGGGGTTTAATTTCATTCTTCTACAAGTGGTGATCCAGTTTTGCCAACACCACTTGCTGAAGATGCTGTCTTTCCTCCATTGTGCCTTCTTGGCCCCCTTGTCAAATATGAGGTGGCTGAAATTGTATGTGCTTAAGTTTAGATATTCAGTTTTGTTCCATTGATCAACAGTTCTGTTTTTGTGCCAGTACCAGGCTGTTTTTATGAATATATCCCTGTAGTATAGTTTGAGGTCTGGTATAGAGATTCCCCTTGTGTTGCTCTTTTCACTCAGGGTTGTTTTGGGTTTGGGCAGGGTCTTTTGTTTTTCCAAATGAATTTAAGGACTTTTTTTCCCAGGCCTGTGAAGAAACTCTTGGGGATTTTAATTGGGATTGCGTTAAATCTATACAAGACTTTGGGTAAAATGCACATTTTTACTATGTTAATTTTCCCAATCCATGAGCATGGAAAGTTTTCCCATCTTCTGATGTCTTCTTCAATTTCTTTCTATAAATGTTTAATTTTTTTTGCTGTAGAGATCTTTGGTGTCTTTGGTTAGGTTTGTTCGGCCTAGGTATTTTATTGTTTTTGAGGCTATCGTGAGTTCGAGTGGGAAAGTCTCCTTGAATTCCTTCTCCAGTAGCTTGTTGTTGGTGTAAAGAAATCCTACTGTTATTTTTTAGATTAATTTTGTATCCTGCCACTTTGCTGAAGCTGTTAATAATTTCTAGGAGTTTTCTGGTGGAGTTTTTAGCATTCCTTAAGTAAATAATCATCAAACATCAGCAAATAGGGATAGCTTGACTTCCTCTTTTCCAATTAGTACTCCTTTAATTTCCTTTTCTTGCCTTATCGCCCTAGGAAGTGTTCCAAGCACTATATTGAAGAGTAGTGACAGGGTGCAGCCTTGCCGAGTTCCTACCTCTAAAGGGAATGATTCTGTCATTTCCCAATTTAGGATGATATTGGCTGTGGGTTTCCTGTATATGGCTTTGATTACATTGAGGAATGATCCCTTCAATCCAATTCCCTCTAGGACTTTAAGCATGAAAGGATGCTGGGTTTTGTCAAAGGCTTTTTCTGTGTCAATTAAGGTGATGGTGTGATTTCTGTCTTTCAGTCCATTTATATGCTTGATATTTATTGATTTTCATATGTTGAACCATCCCTGCATCTCTGGTATGAATCCAACTTGGTCATGATGGATGATCTACTTGATGTGGGTCTGTATGCAATTTGCTAGTATCCCGTTTAGAATTTTGGCATCTGTGTTCATTGGGGAAATGTGTCTATAGTTCTCCTTTTTAGTTGTATCTTTGCCTGGTTTTGATAATACAGTGATGCTGGCTTCATAGAAGGAATTTAGGACAATTCTCTCTGTTTGTATCCTTCTAAACAGTTTCAGTGATAATGGCTGTAAACCGTTTTGAAATGTTTTATAGAATTCGGCCATGAAACCATCTGGGCCTGGACGTTTTTTAGTTGGGACATTTCTTATTACTTCTTCAATTTCTTCATATATTATGGGTCTGTTTAAGCTGTTGATCTCTTCTTGGTTGATCTTTGGTGATTCCCAGGATTTCAGATATTCATCCACTTCTTCTAGATTTTCAAACTTGGTAGAGTATAGGTTTTTGAAGTATTCCCATATGATTTTCTGGATATTTTCATTGTCTATTTTGATATTTCCCTTTTCATCATGGATTCTATTGATTTGGAGTTGTTCCTTTTTTCTTTTGGTTAACTGGGCTAGAGGTCTTCTGTCTTGTTTATTCTTTCAAAAACCAATTTTCAGATTCATTGTTTTTTTGTGTGTGTTGTTTTCTTTCTTTCTAGTTCATTGATTTCTGCTCTGATTTTTGTTATTTAATCCTGTCTGTTGCGTTTAGGGTTCATCTGTTGTTGCTTCTCAAGTGCTTTTAGCTGCTGTGTTAGATCATTCACTTGTGCTCTTGCTTTTTTACTTTTCTTTTTTTTTTTTTTTTTTGGTCTTTTTGAGACAGGGTGTCCCTGTAGCTCTGGCTATCCTGGAACTCACTCTGTAGACCAGGCTGGCCTCGAACTCACAGAGATCCACGTACTAGGATTAAAGGCGTGCACCACCACGCCCGGCATTTATTTATTTCTGTATGTGTATCAATGTATTGTCTGCATGCAAGCTTGTGCACCTGTGTCGTGCAATGCCGTGGAGGTCAGAAGAGGGTGTGGGATTCCCCTGGAACTGGAGTTCTCCTGGAATTGGAGTTTCAGATGGTTCTCGGCCACCATGTGGGTGCTGGGGATCGAACCCGGGTCCTCTGTAAGAGCGGTCGGTGTCTTGCTGTTTTTCTAATGTAGACACCCAGGGCTATAAACTTCCCTTTTAGGACTGCTTTTAATGTATCCCATAGGTTTTGTTGTGTTGTATTGTCATTGTCATTCAGTTCCAGGAATGCTTTTATTTCTTTCTTTATCTCTTCCTTGACCCATTCATTGTTCAAAAGTGTGTTGTTTAGTCTCCATGTGTTCTTGTAGGTAGTAGGGCTTATCCCGGTGTTGATGTTGAGCTTTATTGCACTGTGGTCTGATAGAATGCATGAAATTATTTCAATATTTTTGTATTTGTGGAGGTTTCTTCTGTGTCCCAGTATGTGGTCAATTTTGGAGAATGTTCCATGGGGTGCTGAGTAGAAAGTTTATTCTCTGTTATTAGGGTGGAATATTTTGTAGATGTCTGTGAGGTATCATATCATTCAGTTCAGATGTCTCTCTGTTTATTCTTTGTCCTGTTGATCTGTCCAAAGTGCTCAGTGGGGTATTGACATCCCCTACTATGAGTGTACTGGGGTTAGTCTGTGATTTGTGGTCCTGGAGAATTGTCTTTATAAAGTTTGGTGCACTAGAGTTTGATGCATATATATTCATAATTGTGAAATTTTCTTGGTGAATTGTTCCTTTGATAAAAATGTAATGGCCTTCTTTGTCTCTTCTGATTTCTTTTACTTTGAAGTCTATTTTGTCTGATATTAAAATAGCAACACCTGCTTTCTTTTTGGTACCATTTGCTTGGAAAATTTTTTCCCAGACTTTCACTTTACGGTAGTGCCTGTCTTTGAAGGTAAGATGCGTTTCTTGTAGACAGCATATCAATGGGCTCTGTTTCCTAATCCAATCTCCCTGTCTATGTCTTTTGATTGGGGAAGTTAGTCCATTAATATTTAAGGATATGACTGATAGCTTTGTGTTGCTTCCTTTTGTCTTATTATCCATTTGCGGTTTTGGTTTAGGTTTCTGCTTCTGCTTTTGTTGATTTCTCTTTCTAGGTGCCTGGGGATGGTTGCTCCTTTCTTCTTTCCTTTGAATTGCTTCAAGTATTCTCTGAAGGTTTGGTTTTATGCACATGTATTCTTTCATCTTGTTTATATCATGGAAGGTTTTTCTCTCTCCTTCAACTATAATCGACATTTTTGCTGGGTATAGTAACCTGGGTTGCCATCTATTGTCCTTTAACACTGGGAATGCTTTGCTCTATGTTCTTCTTGCTTTCATAGTTTGCATTGAGAAGTCAGTTGTAATTCTGATAGGTTTCCCCTTATAGGTTACTTGTTTTTCTCTTGTGGATTTAAGGATTTTGTCTTTGTATTGGGTGTCTAGCATTTTAACTATGATGTGGTATGGAGAGTTTCTTTTCTGATCTTGTCTGTTTGGAGTTCTATGTGCTTCTTGTATTTGTTTTGGTTTGTCATTTTTATTTTGTGGAAATTTTCATCTATTATTCTGCTGAAGATCTGATCAATGCTATTCTCTTGGGATTCTTCTCCTTCCTCTATTCCTATGATGTGGAGGTTTGATCTTTTCATAGTGTCCCACAGTTCCTGGTTTTTCCACTTTTGTGTATTTTTAAATTTTTCATAATCTTTCCTTGAGGTTTTTAGTTGTTCTGTGTTATCTTCCTAGTCTGGTATTCTTTGTTTTGCTTCCTCCATTCTACTTCTGAGGCTTTTTCCATTCCTTTCCTCTTGATTGGATGAGTGTTTGATTTCCTTTTCCATTTCCTCTTCTGATTTCTTTGATATTTCCCCTTCCTTTTGGAGCTTCTCAATCTCTTCCTGTAGCTCTTTGCTTCACTGGTTGGTATCCTTATCTTTTTCAGCATGGGATCCTTTCAGTTTTTCCACTTCCTTCTGGAGTTTGTCATTCTCTATCTCTAGGTCCTTCTTTAGTTCTTCATTCTCTTTTCTTAATTCTTTGATTTGCTCTTTAAAATCTTATACTTCTTTAAGTATGTTCACAATTGTACTTCTGATATCTGTGTCCTGGGCCATACCCAGGGGGATCCCACTGTAGGAATCTTCCACAGGATTGGTAGAGCTTGATGTGGGATTATCCTGCACCTTTCCCATGTCGTCTCTTCTTCGTGTTCCTGGCATATGGGCTTCTCCTTGCCTGTATTCCAATGTGGGTCCCAAATGCTTCTTCACTGTGTTGAAGGCTTGCTTTGCTTGACTCCTTCAGATGCCTTCGTTGTTTGTTTGATTGATTTTTTTTTCCTTCACTCCTTACTTGTGGAGTGTTGACATCTCTAAACTTTAGTGTTTCTATTGGAAGTCCAACTCACTCGTCCCTTTCTGTTCTGAAGGTTTTCCAAAGAATCCACTTGGACACTCCTTCCTTTGGTAATCCCTGTTGGGGAGGGTGGTATGCTCTTTAGCCCATGCCCCGGTACCTGTGCTTCAGGTGGTCTTGGGAGATCTCCCTACATTAACAATTTAAACAGAACCAAACTTCAACTAAACAAAGGAAGAATAAAATTTCCTGTCAGACACACACAACCAAAAAAAAAAAAATCCATATGCAAAAATGACAATGCAAATGCACAAATACTATGAAAAACCAAGAAAATATGTCCCCAACAAATTCTACCAGTTCTATGGAAGTGTACTACAATGAGAATCACCGTGAGGAACCCCAGGAATTCCACAACAAGAATGTGAAAGAAAAACACAGACAAGATCAAATAAATTAACACACAAACTATACAAAGAAGTCAAAAAGGATAGGTACACACTTGTAACAGAATCTAAGGAAAATAAAAATATGTAGCTGAATGAAATAACAAAAGCAATTCAAGACTTGAAAAATGAATTTTAAAAAAGAGATGGAAATATTGAAGAAAACCCAAGCCAAAATGAATACGGAATTGAAAATCTTAATAAGTAATTTTCAAAAAGAAAGAAGAAAGTCTCACAAGCAGAATGAATGAAGTGAAAAACAGAATATTAAGACTGGTTGACATATTTGTAAAACAAGATTCCTCAAGCAAAGTCTATAAAAACTTAGAACAAAAAGGAATGGAATGTATAGTTTTAAGCAACTGTGAACCCCAATTCACAATAATTTAAGCAGCAAAAATATATATCACAGTCAAAGGAGTTTGGAAAATTGACCATGACACAAAAAGGCTGAAAGACATCAAGTCCACCAAATCAGCACTATAAAGAATACTTAAAGCAATACAAAGGATGAAAGACAGGAATGGCTATATCCAAGAGGTAACAGAAAGAAAACAAAGGAAGGTATAATTATGTAAACAAAATAGAACCAAGAACACAAACTAATTAAAATGACAGCAAGCAATGTACATCTTTCAATAATAACTATATGCTGGGCATGGTAGCACACCCCTTTAATCCTAGCACTCGGAGGCAGAGACAGGCAGATCTCTGTGAGTTCAATGCCAGCCTGGTCTACAGAGTGACTTTCAGGACAGCTGGGGCTACTGGGAGACTGTCCGAACAGACCAAAATAGTAATAATAATAATAATAATAATAATAATAATTGTTATTATATAATAATATAACTGTAAATAATCATGTCCTCAACACCCCAGTCAAAAGACACAGGCTAAAGGGATGATGGATGAAGAAATAAAATCTATCTTTTTGTTTCTTCAAGAAACTCAGCTCAACTGCAAGGATAGGCAGTTTCTAAGTGTAAAAGGATGAAAAAAAGTGTTCTGAGAGAATGGCGCTAAGAAGAAAGCAGGTGTTTTAATTATAATATCTGACAGAATAAGCTTCAAATTAAAACTAATCAGAAAAGATAAAGAGGGTCACTCCATCCTACTCAAAGGAATAATTGACCAAGAAGATAATACAGTCAGGAACACATGTGCACCAGATTCTGGTGCACCCAATTCTATATATTAACCAAAATAGTACTTCAGGATTGTAAAACACATTTTAACCACAAATCAGTAACATTAGGTGACTTCAGTACCCAATATCTTCTATAGATAGGTCAATTGTCCAAAGAATAAGCCAAGAGACAAATGAATTAAATACTATCTTACAGTAAATGGACTTAAGAGCTATGTATGGAATATTCTACCCAAGAATCAAAAAAATATACCTTCTACTCAGCAAAGCATTAAAATTTCTCCAGAACTGGTAATATACTAAAACACAAAACAAACATTAACATATACAAGAAAATTAAATAATTTGGTGTGTTCTATCAGACCACAATGCCATACAAAACAATCAACAGCAAAAGCAACTCTAGAAACTACATGAACTCATGGACATTAAACAACATAATCCTCAGTGATGATTGAGTCAAAGAACAAATTAAGAAAGTAATAAAATTATTCCTGGCACTAAATAAAAATAATAACACAATACAACAATACCTCTTGGATACTTTAAATGCAGCCCTATAGGAAAGTTTATAGCTCTAAGGGTTTAAGAAAAAAAAAGCAGAAATGTTATGTATGAAAAACTTAAGAATACAACTCAATTATCTAGAGAGGCAAGAACAAACCAAACCCAAACCTAGTACAGGAGAAAAATAACAAATTTCAGAGCAAAAATTAATGAAATAGCAATAGAATGAATCAATGATCTAAAAGCTGTTTATTCCAAAAGTTAAACAAGATAGACAGAAATTTATCCCAGGGAATGAGATGAAAGAAAGAGCAATCCAAATTAACAAAATCAGATATGAAATAGGAAACTTCACAAAAAACATCAAAGAAGAAAAATAAATAAACAAGGTAGTAACTTTCAAACCCTCTATTACATTGAAAATCTAAAAGAAATGAATGAATTTCTAAATTCATGGAAACCAACAATGTTAAACCCAGAAGAGAGAAACAGTTTAAACAGACTCATAACAAAAAGGAAATTGAAACAGAAATACAAAACCTCTCAAGTAAAAAGACCCAGGCCCAAATTGATTCACAGAAGAATTCTACAAGACATTCAAATGAGATTTACAATCCATAGTTCTCAAATAATTCAAAAGATAGAAATAGTGGAAGACTCAGAAGAGAGATTTGGATCCAAAGCTTGCTAGCAATATGTGGGCTACGGAAAGCAAACCCAGTGCTCTTGACCAGTGAGTTGTCTTCCCAGGCCCCTCATCTAATTTTTAATTGTATCAGAGTAATAAAGAATATAAACTTTAAATTAACACTGGGTGTTTTGCACGCCTTTGCTAGTCTGTTGTAATATATTTTCTTTCTATACTGTATTAATCTTTTAATTTTTGTTTTTAGAATTAATTTCTGTTTATATAGAATTACTATGATCTTATATTTGCATCTTGTATTTAATTTTACATTTTTAAAGAAACATTTTTATTTTTTGTTTTAATTTTAGGTTTATGTTTATCCTGCATGTAGTATGTACAGTACATATGGAGGTCAGAAGAGGTTTTTGCATCCCCTTTAACAGAAGTTATGGATGGTTGTCAGTTGCAATGCCGGGAATTGAACCTCAGGCTTCTGCAAAATCAGCCAGTGTTCTGAATCACTGATCCACCTCTCCAGCCCAATTTTGTAATGTTTATTTGCTTGCAGTTTATAGTATTTCTTGTATAATTATTTTTTCTTTTCTTTTTCAGATTATTATTGCATGTTGTTTATGCCTGTAAGGACATATGTGTACAGTTATACTCACTTGTGTGTGTATTGGTAGTGCAAGGATTGAGGTCAGCTTTCTTGATTGTTTTCCACATTATTTTTAAAGAGTTAATTAATTAATTATAGTTTTGAAAACAATAGTTTTGAAACAGGGCCTCCCTGTAAACACCACTGGCCTGGAACTAGCTACATAGTGCAGATTGGTGTAGATCTGAAAGAGATCTATCTATCTCTCCTTTCCTAGTGCTGAGATTAAAGGCTAACACCACCATGTCCAGATCCACCTTATTCTGTGAGAAAAAGTCTCTCAATTAACTTGGTTATTTCATGGATCTATCTACCTCTATCATCCAGCACTGAAGTTTTATAAGTGGCCCCAGACCTGGCTTTTTTGTTTGGGTTTTGGGTAGTACCAACTTGTGCCTTCAGACTTGATCAGCAAGCATTTTACCCACCAAGCCATCTTTTCAGCCCTAAATTATGTTTCTGAATACCTAAATAAGCTGCTATTGTCCTAACACCCTGTATTCCAATTTTTGACTTCTTTTCTGCTGGTATTGCAATGTATCCTAGATTACCATTCCAGGTTTCTTTGATTTGCTATAGAAAATGGTCTATTCCTGTCCAGCAGTGCAACTCATACATTCCTAAATCATCTTAATAGCCTGAATACTATATTCCCTCAACAATTCTTTTCTATATTTTCACAGGTACATATATTTTTTCCCAAAGTTGAGGTTGTAGTTCTCCCTTAAAATAGCATGGAGATTTTCACTGAAATATTTCTTCATTTAGAAGACATATATCCACATAATCATAATATATGACTTATATATCATATATGCATATATAACCCTTTAACATATCTTTGTTTAGATGTTTTCTTTTTTGTTCTATAAAATATTTTCTGAGAATATTCTGTGATCTCAATATTGGTGGTTATTTTGTGGAGGAAATTAGAAAACTAAAACTTACTATATTTTAAGTATATTTACATAGAAGTTCTAATTGGCAGAATTATTATTTATGAAAGAAACCATTTTACAAAAAGATAAAACAGGGATTTCACACATTTGTACTCCTCACTAAACACTGAGTTTTCATTTATTTTCCCTACATTAGTTTTTGAATGTATCAATTTTCTATCCACAGATTTTTTTAAAAATGCATTTTTATGAATTCATGATAATAGAGGTTTAATTTTATAGTATTTAGTTAATGTTAGGTAGTACATAAGATCTATCAGATGGGGATAATAAGGGAAGAAAATCCCAATTAGAATTAAATCAGATAAAAGAATATTAGCCTCAATACAGTTAAGGAAAATCAATCATGTCATGATTTCTGTACGAAAAACTGAGCTGGGGTTCAGATCCAGAGAGGCTGAATACTTTTCTCTACCAAAAATAAAAATATACTCATCTAATAATCTGTCATAAGACAATGCTATTCCAAATTATTATGTTTTGCTTAGCTCATAATTAATCCTATAAAGATCTGTCACACATAAATACTTGACATTTTTACATGCATAATTTAAGTAGTTTTTGTGAGTTGTGTCACTCAGATTGCAATTAAATATTTGCTTAAGGCTCCTGGTACATCGGGTGGCTTTGATTACAGAATTTTTCTACAAAATTTGGAAATGAACTCCATAGGCACTTATTCAACATCTTCAAAGCCATTTTTATCCTTTCTTTCTTTCTTTCTTTCTTTCTTTCTTTCTTTCTTTCTTTCTTTCTTTCTTTCTTTCTTTCTTTCTTTCTTTCTTTCTCTTTCTTTCTTTCTTTCTTTCTTTCTTTCTTTCTTTCTTTCTTTCTTTTCTTTTCTTTCTCTTTTTGAGAAAGGGTCTTCCCATTTTGCCTGGAATTCCCTCTGTAAACTATGGTGGCCCTTGAGCTCACAGAGATCCAACTACCCCTATTTTCTGAGACCTGGAATTAAAGGCCTACACTACCATGCTCAGCTATGTAAAGCCTAATTTAATGAACGAGTAAATAAGATATTTATTTTTACATTTAATTGGGAGGTTTATTTCCTACCAATTATTGTCAAATTACCATATCATTACAATTAAATATGGAAATTAAGGAACATAGAATATCTAAAATCCTTGTTCCGCATCTAAACATACAAAAATCAAATCCAATATTTGATAGCTGAAAAATAATTGCAATGATGGATAGTAGAAGGCCAAAGATTCAACCTGTCTATTCATGTCACAGTATGGAACTGTCGGCTATGCCCTTTGGTGTATACAAGAATAACATAGTCAGGGATACCCATACACACATGCACAAGCATGGACTAATGCACAGACAGGCACTCACATACACCAAGCAAAACTAAATACAAATTAGAATAAACCAAGCAAAAGTAAGAGAATAAAAGGCCTTTTTGTTCCAAAATAATGAGAAAAATTTTGTATGGGGGATGGTGACTACGGGTCTTAGACACCTGGAAATTAGCTTTTGCATTTTCTCATTTTGTTGTGGGAACTAATTATTCAGTGACCATATTCCATATTCAGGACATATTCCTTTATTTCATATTTGTGTTTCTCTCTCTCTCTCTCTCTCTCTCTCTCTCTCTCCTCCTTGTGTGAGTGTGTGTGTGTGTGTGTGTGTGTGTGTGTGTGTGTGTGTGCACGCATGTGTGTATGCCAGGCCACAACATAGGGTGATAGGGTGTCATATATTCTGAAAATCTATCTCCCTTCTTTGAGACAAACACTGACTTAGAGCTCACCAATTAGGCTAGACTGTCTGCTCAGCCTTCTCAAGGAATCTTCCTGTTTCCACCTCTGTTCTGGAATTACAACCACGTTCCACCATAACCAGCTTTCCCCACCCGAGGGATCTGAAAGTTCTGTTTCCTTATGTCCCTCCACCAACCCCAATATTTACAGTTTGCCTGTCCCTTCTTCTGCAGTGGTCCCTGAGCCATGGGTGGGTAAAATTTAATATGAGTCCTGTCGGCTGACTCACACTCTGTACTCTAGTGTTCTCCAAAACGTATCCAGCTGAGGCCTTTTGTGTGCATTGCCCTCTGTTGTATGAAGAAGCTTTGCTGGTGAGAGGGATGTACTAGTGTGGGCTTTGTGCCTCAAACTCTGGTCCCCAGGCTTGTAAGAACACTGCTTTAACTACTCAACCGTCCCAGAGCATGAGTCCTTCTAACTTTTCTCCGCAGAACATATCATCAAAGATATTATTGTAGCTAACTGATATTCATTTCTTTTATTGATACGGGACAGATAAGTTAAAATAAATGAAGATGTAAACTTTCATAGAAAATGGAATCTTTCCCAAAGTTTATTATCCTCTAGCGCTCTATGTGCAAAAGATGGAAAAGATTATAGAGTTCCAAATTTTGTCAAGCCCAGAAGATAAGTGTCTGTGAGATGTCCAACCTCAAGCAACACTTCTATAATAATGGAACCTCTATTTCTAATGTTTACAAAACATGGAGTAACAGGGACTAGGGAAAATATTAATGCATCTCTAACTCTCTGTAGGCAAGCTTCCTGTTGTAACAGAGGGTGGTTTTCATAGCATACCACAAGTGGCCAAAATGTAGGGATTAAGAAAATGCAGAGTTCCTGTTTTGGACACAGCTTTCCAGAGAACTGATAGCTTGGTCATATGAAGTTACAACAATAGTGAAAACATACACAGGATCCAAGCAAACACAAAACTGAGAAATCCCAGCAAATGCTGGGGAAATTGGGTAGAAGCTGTGTCAAGATTCTGAGGAACTATTGGCAACTCATCACTGCTAGGTGAGGGAGACTTGATCTTGTTTAAGGGAATAATGCTAGGTAGGCTTACCCAGCTCAAGTGAATGAATTCACACTACCTGGGGGAACAAATGTGACTCAGTCGGCCTTAACATATATGATATAATCCATGAAATCAGGGAAGTTGGATTCTGGGAGTTTCAAATAAGAAAAGCGGCATAAATATGGTTAAGATATATTGTGTAGGGGCTGGAGAGATGGCCTAATGGTTAAGAGCCTTGACTGCTCTTGCAGAGGATCCAGGTTCGATCCCCAGCACCCACATGGATGATGAAAACCATCTTTAACTCCAGTTCCAGGAGAATCCGATGCCCTCTTCTGACCTCCACGGCATTGGATGACATGGGTGCACAGACCTATGTGCAGACAGTACTTTCAAACATGTACAAAAATAAATTTATAAAGATATATTGTGTGAAATGCACAAAATCCAATAAAATGTATTTTATGAAAATGTCTTATATTATGTTTAATTATGTATAGTGTTTGACTCTAAGCAGTTACGCGCACATGAGTGAGTTGCCCATGGAAGCCAGAATTGAGCAATGAAGCCTCTGAAACTGAGATTAATGATGGCTGTGTGCTAGCTGACATGGGTGCTAGAGTAGAACTCAGTCCTTCTGCCTTACCCATCTCTTCAGTCTCCATTGTTGTATTTCATTACTATTTTATTAGGCCATGGTTTCTGCCTGTATCCTTTGGTTTATACACATCTCAGTTTGTACTGTCATTCTTAGCTGGGACATTAGGAAATATCAGTGTATGCCATATGTTAAATTACTATTTTTATAGAAATTTAGCAAGCCATTAATCTAATGTACTTCTAATACACATCAAGCAGAATTATTTTTCCTTTCAGTCTTATTATATGTACATAAGGGTTTTAGTTTTGTTCAAAATGTATCTTTCTCTGGTTCTCTAAGAAGTATTCACATTAAAAAATGCTGCAGAACACTTGCCTTAAGATTTTAACTCAAGAAACTCAACAGATAAAGTATATTTCATATTCACATATCAGAATGAATAAGAAAACATACAGAATTTTTCTCCAATTTTCCTTAAATAGCAAATGTTACTTAGGACAGGTAATACAGACTTCTAGGAAAATGAGGAAATATATAATTTATTCTATCATCTTTAACTATTGTTTTTCTTAAAAAATGTATTGCTTGACATGATAGGCCTTGACATTAATGACAGAATATATGAAATACAGTGTAAGGCAACCATGGGGGGGTGCAAATGGGGAAGGGGTTAAAAATACATTTAAGATAAACTCACTTAAACTATTAAAAAGGAACATATTGAGGGTAGTCTGGTCCCTATAGCCAATTCCAGGATAGCTCTGAATATATGAGGATACTGTCTCAGAAAGACCAAAAACAAAAACAAACAAGAATAAAACATAAACAAATAACAAATATGTATAAAACATGTAGGAATGTATACTTTCATGTAGAGTTAGTGAAATCAACCAGGGTGTAAGTTTTATAGAATTTGTCTCCAAGAAGATCATACATTTTATTTTGTTTTACATAGTGACTGGTGTTTAATAAAGAGTATGTAGACATGTTAAAAATCAGAGTTTGGGCTGAGTGCCATATGTGTACTTTTCTGCATAACCATTACACATTTTTTGGTCTTTTTGAGACAGGGTCTCCCTGTAGATTAGCTGTCATGGAACTCATTATGTAGACCAGGCTGGCCTTGAACTCACAGAGATCCACCTGCCTCTGCCTCCCAAGTGCTGGGATTAAAGGCTTGCTCCACCATGCTTGGCTCCATTATACCTTTAACGTACAGTTAATACACATTTTGGGGTTTTTTGAGACAAGGCCTCCAGTAGTTAGTCTGGAATTCAGTATGAAAACCAAGCAGGCTGTGCCTGCCTCTGCTTCCTGAGTGTTAGAATGAAAGGCTTGTGCCTGGTTTTAATAATAAAAAGATAATTTTTTAATGGATCTCTTGATCTGGGAATAGATTTCTCCTAGTGTGTGAAAAACCCTGCCCAATTATTTACTATCTATTAGTCATATATTACCTTTGCCAGAGAAAAATGAAAGCAAATACATTTGACTCAAGTTCAAAGAGGGCTTGGAGGAAATTAAACAGCTGTGCTTCTGTGTGTCCAAATCTACACCCAGCATCTTGAAAAGAGACATGTCAATGAGCCAAGATTCTGATTGACTCAGATAAGAATTAATTACAGGACGTGAAATTCTATGCTAAGCAGATTAATGTGGTAGAACAATCAAGAAGACATTTGCTATAAAGAATTTTTTACTTTTAGCATTCAATACTTATATTCCTTAATCTAAATTTCATTAATACTTGAATTTTTCCCCATAACAAAATTTTAATCATTTAGGGTAATCTACATTTCTAATTAAAAAAAATTATGTATTTTTTTCTTTCTTGCACTATATCAAAACCATGTCTCTGTGATTTATACTGCCTACTTTAGCTCACATCTAAGCATAGCTTAACTCTTTAGACAAGTAGAACAGTACAGTAATCTTAAATAATTCTACTTTCTCCTGAGACTTCTGCAGATTTGTGCTAATTTCTCCTATATGCAAAGTGTTTGGCTCTTTTGTGATGTTAGATGACATTAACACTCTGATTAATTCACATTTCCCTCCTTTGTACATAAACTCAGATGTGTGTATATTCCTCAAGCTTCTGGTGAAAGCTCCGTTAAACTGTTTCCTCTCATTTACACTCTACTGTGGTTTCACCAAATGCTATGGCTTTAATTGTAAATACGAACAACTCAGACAGTGCAACAGATTCTCGAGGAAAATAGGTTATTTTGAATTTCACAGTTGAATATATTGAAATGATACCAACTGCAATCAGGTCAAGAGTCATTATTATGTTTTCTCTGGAGATACGTGTCACCCATTTCCATACAAAAAGGCTAGAAGGAAAACTGATATTAGAAAGGCAGTGCTAAAGTTTCATTAGAAAGATTTATAGTTTATAATTGTGGAAATGGATTGTACAAAAAGAATACATACAAATGAGATAAATTCATTCCAGCAGGGCATTACTCAACAGAATGCTTGTTCCAGGCTCTCATAGTTTAGATGCATAAGGATTATTGAGAATTCATTAAAAATTATCATATAAGGACATTTTCTGTTAGAAACACAATGACTTCAGGGGTCCTGATTTTTTGATTTAACCATAAGTATAGTATTATAAAAATCATTGATAAGATGAAATTCTACAATAAAATATTTGAGTAAGATATGTGGCGGATATAATTTACATTCCCTGACCACATACCACGTTTACTTTTTAAATTTATAAAATGTTTTTGTTGATGTTCTGTGGATCCCATACATAATTTCTCAGTCCAATTTATACACATTCCCACTTCCATGTCTTCCACCCCACTCCAGTTCATGCATTATGCCATACATCTTTTGCATATTTTTCTCAGTCTTTAAAGATTTCTCTGCAGAGTTTTATTGTTTTGGGTAGAGGTTTACTGTTTCAGTCAGTTCTTTGACCCAGTCCTTATGTTGTTGTTGTTCCCTCCCCTTTGTATTGCTCCAAAATATGCATATACATATATATCACATATATACCAAAATTATGACCTCTGAAAATAAATTCCAAAATATATTTAGGAATTAACAGTTTTCCATTTAATTTTATATTACTCTAAAAAATGAATACATGCCCTCCACCCATATATCGCAATTGCAAAGTCTGAAAATAAGTGGTAAGTTAATTCTAGAGCTTGTTATAATAGCACAGTTGCTTTCGAATAAAAAAACATACTATTAATGTTGTTCAACTTGCCTTTCAACAAGGGATTTGGTACTAGCATCCACAAATGAGGGATACCATTCCTCGTTTGTTTTTCTTGGACTGTGTTACTTCACTTAGCATAATGACTTCTAGTTCCATTCATTTATCTGCAAAGTTCATGATGCCATCTTTCTTTCCACTGCATAGAACTCCATTGTGTAGATGTAACACATCTTCATTATCCACTCATCAGTTGAGGGTCATTTGGATTGGTTCCAGCTCTTGGGTATTGTGAAGAGAGCTGCAATAAACATGGGTGTGCATGCATCTCTGCAGTAGGATAAGTCTTGTGCGTACATACCCAGGAGTGGTATGACTGGGTCAAGTGGTAGAATCATTTGAGTCTTTTAATTGTTCTCCACATTGCTTTCCATAGTGGTTATATGAGTTTATATTCCCACCAGCAGTGGATGAGTGTTCCCCTTTCCCTACAACCTCTCCAGGATTTGATGTTTAAGTTTTGAATATGATAAAGTAGAGAAAAATAAATAATGTATGATTATTTTATCTATAAAGAATTAAAAATATTTTATTTGTTATTTTTATGAGTCTATTATCTTTTGCCTGCATGTATGTTAGTGCCCTCATATTGTGCAATGCCAGTGGACTTCAAAGCAGAGTGCTGGATCCTTGGAAATGGAGCTAAGAATGGTTGTTAGCTGCCATGTGAGCCCCAGTATTCCAACCTGTCTTGTGCAAGAGCAGCCAGTGTTCTTAACCCCAGATCCATCTCTCTAGCACCCCTTTTTATTTTTCATATCACACTAATATACTAACACACACACACACACACACACACACACACACACACGCACACACACACCACAGAGAAAGAAAGAGAGAGGGAGAGAGAGAATGGGAGAGCAACAGAGATGGACAGAGAGAACACAGTGTTTGTTCTATGTATGATACAAACATATTTTATCTTTATCCCATCCTATTTTCCTTTCTTGTTCCCACTTTTCTACTTTAAATACATTAAAAATAATGGAAAGAGATCCTTGTTTTGCAGGAGAGCAGCTTTGAATATATGCACTGCATCACTCAACACTCCCAAGGCTTAAAAACCCTCAGAGATATTATCAAACAAGAGTGGTTATGAATGTAACAGACATTAAATTAAGTAGTAATAACTCATGACAATATTGCCATGTGTAATATAGAAACAACCAAATTAAAGATGGATTTATTCTATGCGACAATAAGTTATTGTACTATTTATGGTTTTATTTTGCTAATTTAAAGAAAGAATGAAATTTAGAAAAAATGAATGATTTGATCAAAATGCATCTAAGAACTGATGGAGCAAGAAATGATAACATCATTGTTGTACTTTGTAAACCCTAACACTAGCCAGTATATTGTGCTATAGTGCCACAGAGAATGGACAGCAATGCAAGGTAAATGAGAGGTCATCACAATCCTGCTCCAGTTTAGACTTATAGAATAAAACAACCAAGGGCACATGAAAACTTAGGGACCTCCAAAATTTAACTAATGGCTGCTCACTTTCTATTAAGGTACCAGGTGCTGGTAAATTGTACCATAGCTTCTCTAATACTATGAAGTAAGGCAATGTTTTTATGAATATTCTTAAGCTATTATTATTTTCTCATGGGATGGTTCTTGTTCTCCTTTAGTAAATATTTTTAATTAATTAACTATTTTATTGCCGTACAAAAATATAAATTCATTAAAGGTTTTTTTCCAATAGAATTTGTTTTTATTGGTATCCCCTCACGTTCTTCCCATCCCTTTTCTCTTTTTCATGCCTTCCTACACTAAGGAATCTTCTTCTGGCTGTAAAGGAAAATGAAACTATGAAATTTGTAGAATAGATTGAGCTGGAAGAATTATATGAAATTAAGTAACCCAGTCTCAGAAAGATAAAAAATTACATGTTCTATCATACACAGCGATTCTTTTAATGCTATTTATTTTATGTGTCTGAGTACATTGTGTGCATGGTGCAAGTCCCCCTATGTAGTATGATGGTCGCAGAGGCTATGAGGAGACATCAGGTACCTGGAAATAGAGACAGGGATAGTTACTAGCCTCCATGTAGATGCTGAGACCTGAATTCGGGTTCTCTGGAAGAACATCCAGTGTTCTTAATCGCCGAGCAGCCTTTCTAGCCCTTTCCTTTAACATTTTTACATGTGTAAATAACATTAAGTAACAGTGATCTGGCCTAAAAATGGAATAGAAGACAAAATGGAAACACAGAAATGTAGATTAGGAAGTCAAATAGTCACACAGGGTATTAAATCTCAAATTTATTTTATATTGCTCACTTAAATAAATCACAACTATAATTGTTTTAAGCATGACTAATTTTTTTAAAAAGTGAGAGCATATATGTGTGTGTGTGTGTGTGTGAGAGAGAGAGAGAGAGAGAGAGAGAGAGAGAGAGAGAGAGAAAGAGATTATATGCATCTGTGTGTTGCACCTGCAGAACTCAAAAGACTGTTTCAGATATCCTGGAACTGCCCTGAAGATACACGTGGTTTTGAACTGCCCAACATGGGTGCTTGGGACTTAATTCAGGTCCTCCGAAACAGCAGTACATACCACTAAAACATCTATCCAGCCTCAATAATTTTGTCTTATTGATTATATATATAATATCTTGCCTAATTACATATTATATATTAATTATATATTACCTTGCCCAATTGCATACTGTGTATTAGTTATATATTACCTTTGCCAATTCAAGTGAAATTCCACAATTTAATTTTTAATTGTGATAAAGTAAACATTATTCTACCACAATAATCTGCTTAACATGAAATTTCACATCCTGCAATTAGTACCCATCAGAGTCTCTCAGAATTTTGGCTCATTGACATGTCTCTTTTCAGGATGCTGAATGTAGATTTAGACACATAGATTCACAGCTGTTAAATTTCCTACAAGCCTTCTTTGAATTTGAATCACATATACTTGCTTTCACTTTTTCTCTGGGAAATTCCTTTTAGGCAGCTCTTTTCCAAATTACTGTTACTTAGGGTAAATTAGTATTCTTCAACTGTTAATTATTCTATTCCTTGGTTATTTCATTAAACACTTTTGTTAAAAAAAAAACATAGTATGAGATATGTCTATATAATTGTAGTAACCCTAGCAATTTAGTACTTGAGTCTTGGAAATAAATTCAAGATTACAGAAAATACTGAGATTCTATATCTTGTATCAAGAGCTAATGACCACACTTAAATGGGTTTCTCAAACTGAGGGACATCTAGGGACACCCAACTGACTCACATGTATGACATAATGCGTGAAATATGGTGTGAAGACTATTGTAGTATGTAAATAGAGGAGAGAGTCTAAAATTGATTAAGATGTGTTGTATGAAAAGCACAAAAGTTTGGGAGTAGCTAGTAATGCATGGCATGCAGAACAGCAGCCTGGTGGGGAGGAGCAGCCAGCAGTGTGGCCTGGCTCATGGAGTAGGCCTTGTGGGGGCTACATTCCAGACTCTCTAACCACTAGCTAGGAAACACTTTATAGCCCATCCCTTGGCTCCAGGTTAGGCTTCCCTGCCCTTGGACCCAGATACAGATGAGGGCAACCCCACGTCTTAGCGGTTCTGTAAATGTAAATCTCACAGGGATTGTATGAGGCTGGCCTCTACTCAGTGGTGAGAGTCCCCAACTGCCTGGTAGACGAGGCAGCAGCAGCCTTCCAGACTTCCTAATCACTAGCTAGAGAACACCTGAGGCCTTTTCCTTGGATCCAGGCTAGGCTTTCCTAACCCTGGACCCAGATTCAGACATTATCAATCAGTTCTGGAAAGCTGGTTGGTAGGCACACCCCACAGGCACAGCACTTCTGTGAGTTCAAGTCCCGCAGAGATTGTATGAGGTTAAACTCCACTCAGTGGGAAGAGTCTCCATCTACATGGTGGCAGTGATATTTCAGTCTCCTTACCCACTAGTTAGGGAACACCTGGGGACCCACCCTTAGCTCAATGCTAAGTATCCCTGCCCATTGACCCAGATACAGACTTTGCAATCAGCCATGGAAAGCTGGTAGTCACAACCCATATGGTAGTGGGTTCAGGCCTACGTGATTGTTTCCTGTGTTGGGTCTCATGAGGAGCTCCTGACTAGCAGGGTGATAATTAGCTCGTTTACATGGTAAATATTAGAAATGAGAACCTGAGGATTAGACAACCACTTTTTCATACCTAATAAGAAGACAGGAAGCCACTTGAAGGATACAAGCAAAGCCAGTCTTCAATTCAACAAAGAAACACTTGAGTTTCATATCAGAATCACAAACAGCAAAAGAAATCCACATGCCAAAATCACAACAACAAAAAGAAAAAATAAACAAAACATGAGCTAGGTATGATGGCACATGCCTTTAATTCCAGCACTGGGGAGGCAGAGGCAGGCAGATTTCTTTGGGTTCAAGGCCAACCTGTCCTACATAGCAAGCTACAGGAAAAATGAGACTAAAAGGGAGACCCTGTCTCTCAAAAAGACCAAAATAATAATAATAATAATAATAATAATAATAATAATAATAATAATATAATAGCAAGAAAAATCCAAATAACAAGTCTCTGTTAGATACTATCAGACCTGTAGAATACTCCTATAATGATGACCTTGTAGATCTAACCCAGGACGCAGATCTTAAAAGAACTATTATGAACTTGATCAAAGAATTCAAGGAATTTAAAGAGCATACAAACAAACAAATCAAAATCTAAATGAAGATAGGGATCAATTAAAAGAAGATAATGATACTCTTGGGAATGAATTCAGAAAAGATATAGAAATACTGAATAAAACTCAGGCTGATTTGAAAAAGGAAGTGCAATAGTCAATAAACCATCAGGAAAGGACAAGAGAAAGTGTCTGTAACAGAATGAATGAAGTAAGAAATAGAATATAAAGACTGGAAGACAACATTGAAGAACTGGCCTGCTCAAGCACAAATAATGAAAAAAAAAAAAAAGGAGTGGAATAATCAGGAAATGTGGGACACCATAGAAGACCAAACCTATACATCATAGGTATAGAGGAAGGAGAAGAATTCCAGGATAATAGTATTGACCAAATTTCAAAGGATTATAGAAGAAATTTTCTCCAAATTAAGGAAACATACCCATAGAAATACATAGAACACCAAATAGACAGGACCAGAAAAGAAATTTCCCATGCCATATCACAGTAAAAACACTAGTTGTTCTCAACAAAGAGAGGATACTGAAACCTGCAAAGAAAAATAAGTTACATATAAAGGAAAACAAATCAGAATTAATCAGAATTACAGCTGACTTTTCAACACGAAGTATTCCCAGTCTAAATGTCTAAAGATGCCAACCCAAAATATTCTATCCAGCAAAAAGAAATCTATTACAGTTGAAGGAGAAAGAAAAATATTTCATGACATAAATAGCATGACATAATTCATGTGCAGAAAATAAACCCTTCAGAGAATACTTGAAACAATACAAAAAGTGGGAGAAATGAATGAATATATGCAAGCAGCAATGGAAATTAGTTAATGAAGTTATAAATGTGGAAATACAAATCTAGACCAAAAATGCAAACAGAAATTAAAATTATGGGAACCAATTTGTATCTGTCAATAATAACTATAATATTAATTGACTGAACTCCCCACTCTAGAGACAGAGACTAGTAGAATGGATGAAGATACAAAACCCATCTTTTTTGTTGTGTGCAAGAAACACATCTCATCTTCAAGGGCAGACACTATCTTAAATTGAAAGGGTGGTAAAAATATCCTAAGCAAACGACATTAAGAAGCAAACAGGAGGTGCTATTCTAATATCAGACAAAATAGACTTCAACTAAAACTAATCAGAAGAAATAAAAAGGGTCACTTGATTCTTATCAAGAAACAACCAAGAAGAGAGCACAAGAATGAATTTATATGCACCAAACTCTGGTGCACTGGACTTCATAAACACAATTCTACAAGCCTTTAATCACAGATTAATCCCAGCACAGTAATAGTAGGGGAATTCAATACCCTTCTGTGACCATTAGAAAGGTCAAAAAGACAAAGAATAAACAGAAACATCTGAACTGAACAATATAAAAACACCAAATAAACCTAACAGACAACTACCCAATAAACTTCAACCCAAGCACCAAAGAATACAATTTTGACTCAGCACCTCATGGAACCTTCTCCAAAATCGACCACAAACTGGGGCACATGACAAACTTCAAAGAATACAAAAATATTTAAATTCCATGCGTTCTATCAGACCACAATGCAATAAATCTTAATATCAATACCAGAAGAAGCCCTAGTAACTACATGAACTGACAGAGATTAAACAACACACTCCTGAAAAATGAATGGGTCAAAGGATAAATTAGGAAAGAAACAAAATTATTCCTGGAATTAAATGAAAAGGACAATACAACACAACAAAACCTCTTGAAACTTTAAAAGCATTCCTTACAGTTCTAAATGGCTATTATTTAAAAATAAACAACAACAACAACAACAACAAAAAAAAAAAAAACAGAAAGGGCAGAAATAAAGGATTTAACATTGCAACTCCCAAACCCAAGAGAGAAGAAGAAACAACAAAAATAAGAACAAAGATCAATGAAATAGAAACGAAGAAAAGAACACAATCAATGAATCCAAGTTCTGGTTCTTTGAAAGGATAAACAAGATAGACACTTAGCCCTTTTAACTAAAAGTTATAAAGAGCATTTCCAAATCAACAAAATTAGAGTATTAGATGAAAGGGAAAACATCACAACAAATAACAAAAACATCCAGAAAATTATACAGGAATACTTTAGAAAGCTATATCCTATTAAACTTGAAAATCAAAAAGAAATGGATGAATATTTGAAATCATGAGACTAACCAAGTTTTAACCAAGAAGAGATGAACAGCCTAAAGCAATCAATGTCATATGAGGAAATTGACACAGTAAAACAAAACCTACAATAAATAAGTAAATAAGTAAATAAGTAAATAAATAAATAAATAAATAAATAAATCTGGCCCAGATATACTTGTTATTCAAAATCATAGAAACAGAAGGAGAGGCCCTAAATTCCTTCTATGAAGCCAGCATCACTCTAATTCCAAAACCAGGCAAAGGTACAACCAAAAAATAAAAAGGTATAGACCTATATCCTTAATGAATATAGATGCAAATATTCTCAACAAAATACTTGCAAACTGTATACAGGCACACATCAGAAAGGTCATCCACCATGATCAAGTCAGATTTATTCCACAGATTCAGGGATGTTTCAACACATGTGAATCAATAAATGTTATAAATCATATAAATGGACTCAAAGACAAAAAAAAAAAAGGTCATCTCAATTGATGCAGAAAAGGCCTTTGATAAAATTCAATATGCCTTTATGTTTAAAGACTTCAGGGGAACTGGACTAAAGGGAACATTTCTCAACATAATTATTGCTATATACAACACACCCACAATCAACATCATTCTAAATTGAGAAAAATTAGAAGCATTCCTTTTAAAGTCAGGAACCTCACAAATCCCACTATCTCCACTCCTTTTCAATATGGTGCTTGAAACTCTGCTACAACAATAAGAAAAGAGAAGATAATTGAAGGAGTACTTTTTGTAAAAGAAGAGGTCAAACTAACCCTTTTTGTAGATGACATGATATTATACCTAAAGAATTCCAAAGATTCCAAAAATCTCGAGAAATGATCAAGAGTTTCATTAAAATGGCAGGTTATAAAATTAATCCTCAAAAAATCAGTAGCCTTTCTATATTCCAATAACAAGAAATTGGAGAAGGAATACATAGAAACCTCCCATTCAAATTAGGCTCAAAAAATAAAATCTTTCAGAACAAACTTGACTGAAGACATTAATGATCTCTACAATGAAAATTTTAAATCTGGGAGGAACGAGATTGAGGAAGACAGCAGAAGATGGAAGGAACTCCAGTGCTCATGGATCAGATGAATTACTACAGTAAAAATTGATCATCCTACCCAAAGTAATATGCAGATTCAATGCAATCCAAGTAAAAATCCCCAGGACTCTCTTCACAGAATTGTAAAATAAGATCCTAAAATTCATATGGAAAAATGAAAGAACACAGATAGCCAAAGCAACCCTGAGAAAAAAGAGTAATGCCAAAGGCATTACTATACCAGATTTTAAATTATATTACAGAGCTACACAACAAAAAATACACATAAATTCATCATGGATGGTCTTATTTGAAAAATGCTATAAACCATCAGTACTACCCTTTTCTAAGCCCAGGGAATAATCTGCGGAAGAGGGGGCGTGGTAGAATGTAAGGGCTGCAATTGGGGTGAAGGGTGAAACTACAGCAATGTAGTCTGGACCCTCATTTGATTAACCTGATTGAACATACAACCGTATGGCTGTGTTGGTTTGGGCACAACAGCCTGCAAATTGGTTTTACATGAAGGATGCTTGTACTCATGGATTATCACTTATAGCTAAAAAATGGAAAAAAAAACTGAGAGAGATATGCAGGACAGTCATGGCAGAATGCATGGTCGGGGGGGGGGGGGGGGGGGGGGGGAAGGGAAGGGGAGATATGCCTGAACTGAATTGGAAAATGATGTATGAAATGCACAAAGCATCAATAAAAAAATGTTAAAAAAAAGAATTTGGCTGAAAACAATAAATTGAATCTCCATTATTAAAAAAAAAAGAAAAGTAGATCATTTTGAAACCAAAGTATTTATAATTATGTGATGAAAAATTATGTTATAAAGAGGAGAGAGAAATGACAGAGAAAAACGGAATGGAAGAAATTAAAACTAGTACTGGCACAATGGAACAACATTGAAGTCCCAAATCTGAGTACATGCAATTTCAGCCAACTGATATTTGACAATGGGCCCAAGAACACTCAACGGAGGAAGGGCAGTATCTTCATCAAATGCTGCTGGCAAAACTGGATCACCACTTGTAGAAGAATGAAACTAAACCCCCACCTTGTACAAAATTTAACTCGAAATGGATCAAAGAACTCAATGTGAAACCTGAAACTCTGAAACAGTTAGAAGAAAACATTGGCAATACTCCACAAAATATAGATGTAAGAAAAGTCTAAATCAGACAGTAGTTACACAGAAAATAAGGTCAACAATCAGCAAGTGGTACCTCATTAAACTAAAGAGATTCTGTACATCAAAAGAAATAATCAAAGCAGTCAAGAGAAAACCCACAGTGTGGGAGGAAATCTTCATGAGTGACACATCTGACAGAGGTCTAATATCCAGAGTACATAAATTTCTCAAAAAACAAAGGACCAAGAAAACTAAAGACCACATTAAAGGATGAGTTAAGAACTGAACAGAGAACCTGCTCTGGAGAAGAAGTAAAGATGGCTAATGAACACCTTTAAAAAGTGTTTAAAATTGGGGCTGGAGAGATTCCCAGCACCCACATGGCAGCTAAGAACTGTCTTTAACTCCAGTTCCAGGAGAATCTGACACCCTCTTCTGACCTCCAATGGCATTGCACAACATGGGTAAAATTAACTTAAAACAAAAACAAAAACGGGCTTTTGAAAAAAAAAGTGTTCCAAATCACTAGTAATTAAGGAAATGCAAACTAAAATCACATTAAGATTTCATCTTACCCTAGTAAGACTGGCTATGATAAGAAAAACAAATAATACCACATGCTGGAGTTGTTGTGGAGGAAAGGGAACATTAATTCACTGCAGGTGGAATTGTGAACTTGTGCAACCCCTATGGAAAGCATCGTGGAGAACTCTTTGTTTTTAAAAAATAAAATACTTATATTGATGTTTGTGTATTTCATTTTTCAGCCCAATTTAGACACATTCCCCTTTCCCTGCCCCACATCCCATTCCAGTTCATGCATTCTGCTATACAGTTCTTGGATCTTTTTCTCAGTAGAGTTTTAGTTTTTCTCTGTAGAGGTTTATTATTTGGGGCATAATTTAACAGTATCAGTTAGTTCTTTGACCCAGTCCTTATGTTATTGTTTTCCCCTCTCATTTGTATTGCTCCAAAATCTTCTTTACTACTGATTTGTTCTTTATATTCTTGATTTCTTTTTTTTAACTTTTATTGAAGTTTTGTGAATTTCTTACATCACTTCTCAGTTCAATCCAGACTCATTTCCCCTCCATGCCCCCTGACCCTCCCAAGTTCATGCAGTCGGCCATACATGTCTTGTTTCCCCTTCTGAGTCTTATCAAAGTTTTTCAAAGCAGATGATTATTTGCGGGGGGGAACTCTACTATTTCAATCAGTTCACTGTCCCAGTTCTTTTGCTGTTTTGTTCCCTCCAATCCATATTGTCTCAACATATGCATTTATATATGTCACACATGTAGTAAAATCACGTCATCTGAAAATAAACTGTATGTTATTTCCAAATCATATTTCAGGATTCACATTTTACCCTTTTAATTTCATATTGCTCTAAAATATGCAAACATACCCTCCACACTTGTACAAAAATTATAAAGTTTGAAAGTAGTTAGTAGGTTAATTCTAGAGCCCATTAAGGGATTCACATTCTAAGAGCACAGTTGCTTTTAGATAAAGAGAAATATAACATTAATGTTACTCAGTTTAGCTTACTTGATGATAGCATCGACGAATGAGGGATACCATTTGTCATTTGTTTTTCTGGGACTATGTTATCTTACTTCCCATAATATCTTCTAGTTCCACCTATTTACCTGCAAAGTTCATGATGTCATCTTTCTTTACTTCTGCATAGAACTCCATTGTGTAGTTGTACCACATTTTCTCTATCCACTTATTGGTTGAGGGACACTTGGGTTGGTTCCAACTCTTTGCTATTGTGAAGAGAGATGCAATAAACATGGCTGTGCATGCATCTCTGCAGTAGGATGAGTCTTCTAGGCAATGAAGTAAGAAAAGAAATTAAAGGAGTACTAATTGGAAAAGAGGAAGTCAAGCTATCCCTTTTTGCAGACTATATGATACTTTACTTAAGGGATGCTAAAAACTACACCAGAAAACTCCCAAAAATGATAAAGACTTTCAGTAAAGTGGCAGGATCCAAAATTAACTCAAAAAATCAGTAGATTTTCATTACACCAAAAACAAGCAACAGAAGAAGGAATAGAAGGAGAATTTCCCACTCACAATAGCCTCAAAAACAATAAAATACATAAGAACAAATCTAACCAAAGACATCAAAGATCTCTACAACAAAAATTTTAAACCCCTGAAGAAGGAGATTGAAAAAGACATCAGAAGATGGAAAGACCTCCCATGCTCATGGATTGGTAGAATTAATATAATAAAAATGCCCATTGTATCCAAATTAATATACAGATTCAGTGCAATCCCAATTAAAATCCCCAAGAGGTTCTTCACAGACTTGGAAAAAAGTCCTTAAATTTATCTGGAAAAACAAAAGAGCCCAAATAACCAAAGCAACCCTGAGTGAAAAGAGCAATACAGGGGATCGCTATACCAGACTTCAAACTATATTACAGGGCTTTAGTCTGGTATTGCCAAAAAAACAGACATGTAGACCAATGGAAAAAAAACCTGAAGCTCCAAACTTGAGCTTATACAATTTCCGCCACATCATATTTGACAAAAGCCCCAAGAAGACACATGGAGTTAAGACAGCATCTTCAGCAAATGGTGTTGGTAAAACTGGATCACCACTTATAAAGGGTAAAATTAAAATCTTACCTCTCACTCTGTACAAAAATCAACTCCACATGGATCAAAGACCTTAGTGTGAAACCCAAAAGTCTGAAGGTGATAGAAGAAAACGTTGGCAACAACCTACAAGATATAGGAGTCAGAAAAGACTTTCTAAATCTCTTATTTCTTTGAATACCTCTATGATTATTCTTCTAAGTTTTGTGTCTTGGTTTCCTTCCAGGGAGATCTCAAAGTAGGGATCTTCAGTGTGGATTTATTATGAACTTTTCCAATGTTGCTGTTTTTTCATTGTGTTTTTGGCATGTAGGGTTTTTGTTTGTTTGTTTGTTCGTTTGTTTGGATTCTGTTGCTAGTCTCAAATGCTAATATGGGGGACTGGTTGGTCACTCGCTCTGCTTCCATAGCAGAGATATGGGTATAACCATGTTTATTGCTGCTCTTTTCAAAATAGCATAGAGCTGGAAGCAAATGACGACTGGATAATGAAAATATGGTACATTTGCATGAAGCAATTCTATGCAGTGTCAAAGAAAAAAGGCATCATGAAATTTGCAGGTAAATATATGGAGCTAAAAGCTGTTATGCTAAGTGAACTAACATAGTCTCAGAAAAACAAACATCTTATGTTGTCCCTCATTTGTTGATCCTAGGGTCAAATTTATATCTGCATTCAGCTTTACTGTTAAACCATGATTCCTTAGATTTTTTCTGTAATTAAAAATTAAAAAAATATATAAAAGCACAAAAATTCTAACCTATCAGTACTGTAAGAAAGAGTTGGTCATTTCAAACCCGAGTTTACATAATTATGTGATGGAAAATGATCAGGACATAAGAGGAGAGAGAAATCACACATCAATTTGACTGGAAAGAAAAATTGAAATTAATAGAGTAGTAGTCCCTAGAGGGTACAATATTCCATGATAAAAACTATAAAATATAATTACAAAGCATTAAAAAGTTCTAGTATTCTAGCCCAGGAGAGTGAGTATAATTTATAGTGAGTTGTTCGGCATGGTGGTGCATGCCTTTAATCCCAGTACTCAGGAGGCAGAGGCAGAGGGATCTCTGTGAGTTCAAGGCCAGCCTGCTCTCCATAGGGAGCTGCAGGCCAGCTGAGACTAAAGGAAGACACTGTCTCAAAAAGACTATCTTTTATTATTAAATTTTTAAATATATATATCTATATATATATATATATATAGATATTTCTATATATATATATATTTTTTAAAAAGAAAATCAAATGAAAGAACTGGAAGGAGAGATTGATAAACTTAAAGAACACAAATAAATGACAAATATTTTTCAAATAAAATGTGTAATTTTTAGTAGGATTTTGAACTAAATTGAGAAGAACATACATCAGTTTTTTTCAGTCTCTTCCTTCACTTAGTATAAGTTTCTAGTTCCATCTGTTTACTTGAAAATTTTATGATTATGTCTTTCTTTACTGCTGAGTAGAACGCTATTGTATAACTAACTAAATGACATTTTCATTATCTACTAGTTAATTGAGGGACACTTAGGTTGCTTCCATTTCATAGCTATTGTAAAAAAAAAACACACACAGCAACAAATATGAATATCCAAGTATCTCTGTAGTAGGAAATATCCTTTGTGTACATGCTAACAGGATAACTGGGTCATATGGTAGATTCGTTTTTCTTTTTTTTTTTTTTTTCATTTTCTTTTTTTTAGTTCTCCACACTGCTTTCCATAGTTGTTGCATGAGTTTACAACCATACCAACAGTGAATGAGTGTTTTCCTTTCTCCACATCCTTTCCAGTTTTTGGTATCATATGCTCACTTGATCTTATCCAGTCTGTCTCTGACAAGAAAATTTAAAATGGTTTGGATTTTTCCTTAAATTGTAAGGATGCTGCATGGTTTTGAAAATGCTTCTTAGCAATATCTATTTCTTCTTTTAAGAACTCTTTTTGTATGACCTCCCATACTTGTGGATCTCCACACAAAATACATGTGACTCTATATCTTGATGTAATTGCAGGACAAAGGAAAATGGAAAGTAACCATGAAGGTAAAGTTAAAAAAGGAGCCTGAGAGAAAAATGAAGAGTAGAAGATAGTAATCAAGTATAAAGTTTAAAAAGTGTGAAATGGGCAAAATGGGGCTGTTTAAAGGGGAGGGGTGGGGAGAGGTATACAAAGAATCATGGAGGTAAAAGGGAAGAAAGAAATTAAGAGAGGAGGGAAAATAGGAGACAGACATCAATGGAAAAATAGGAAAAATAGGGGTACATTATCTGAGGAGAAAGGAGCTTAGACAGGAGAGGGAGGGAGGGAGGGAGGGAGGGAGAGAGAGAGAGAGAGAGAGAGAGAGAGAGAGAGAGAGAGAGAGAGAATTAATGCTTTGCTGACATGAAAAACAAGAGGGAAATTTATTAGTTCACAAGAACTGAAAGATTACACATACAAATCTCTAGAACATACAATGTGTATAGCTGGAAGTTCTATAACAAGAGACAGACAGAAGAAACCTCCAGTGTTACTGATCTGGATCCCAAACTTACAAAAGCTATTTCCAGAGACAGGACATTTTTCAGACATTGGGCTTGGAAGAATGGAGCTGGAAAGGACCTGCAAGCCACTTCTCTGAACACTAGCTCTTATCATCTTGGAGGACAGTATGCATCAGTCAGTGGTACAGCCACACCTTAAACGCCTAATCACCACAATGAGATGCACAGAAAGCTATATTTTTGCCTTAGCGCCCTCACTCCAGGCCACAAGTAGTGGCACTTTCTTTTGGGGGATAATCAATAGCTACATAATTGGACTTAAAGCCCACTCAGTGCGACAACTTAAGTGATATACCATAAACACAGCCAAATATACATGGCTGGAGAGGTCAGAGATCTTAGAGAAATTCTGAAGTCTGTCGTATTCTTAGACAAATGTAATCTGTTAAAATATGCTAAATACAGATCTTTATCTTTCCAGTCAAGTATGCCTGCTACCACTCATCAAAGATGCTTCTTTTGCAGCAGGTGGGGACTAATACAGAGTTACATGACTGGTCAAATAAAGAGGATGAGTGTCTTTGAAATCCTCAACCTTAAGTGACGTATCTACAATGGAGACATATCTACCTTAGACACATGAAATATAGTTGAATAAGTTATAGAGAGATTACTAATGCATCTCTCAACTCTCATCAATGAAACTCCTTCTTCCAATGCAAGACAGTGAACACAAAGATCACAAATTGCCAAAGCATAGAGAATAAGACTATGCAGAGTGTGGGTCCCTGGACAGTACTCTGATTTTAAACTTTACCCACTCAGTGCTTGCAACTATTGTGAAAGAGGGGGAAGAAAGATTTTATGACCAGGGAAGGTGGGGCTTGACCATGTGGAACCAGAGTCTTATAGGCTTGGACATTGCTCATATGTATCTACAGCAATGGTGTCAACACACACAAGAGACATGGAAATTCAATCAGACAAAAAGCTAGCATAAAATTGGTGAAATGGCCAACAGGCCCCAAACTTAGCTGAAGAATTATTGGCAGCTGATTTTGCCAGGTGAGGAAGAATTGATATTTTTTAAGTGGGAGACTCTATATAGGGTGACTAGACTCTAGTGGATGAAAATGCATTAAGGTATCTCTGAATACACTAACTTTATTTGATAAATCTTAACATATATGACAGAATGCATAAAATCTGGTGGGAGGGCAAAAAGGAGTGCAGATGGGAAAAGGAATATAAAGATGATTAAATGATGATGTTTTGTATTAAATGTACAAAAAACATCAATTGAAAACATATTTTAAAAATAACCCCATAATGGGGCTAACTACAACAAGTTAACTACAAGATATAGATAAGTGATGCATTGATTTGCCATAAGGGAAAGACCTTAAATATATAGACATCTTATATGAACACTAGTGACTATTCTTCGGAATGGAAGGTATCCCATAGCCTACAGAGAAGTCTCACTCTTTTTGTCTCTGAGTGTTGTTTAGTGTGCTATAAATCTATTCTATATGCTATCTGTGCTGTTTATCATGACCAGGAATCTTACTGTAATTACTTCACTACAAGAATTCCCCAGGGAGGGTCTCTCCACAAGCCAAAGTAGATACTATTCTTTTCTATTTTCAGCAAAAACATTATCACAGAAAGCAGAAACAAACCTTCCTGCCTAAGTTTTCTTCCCATTACCAATGAAAGATAAAGAGTGACATTCTGCCATGTAGCAATGGAAAAAATATTTAAAGGACCTAAATACACTTCCAGAGTACAAGAAATAAGATAAGTTGTGTTAATAAACTTATGTTGGCTCCAGAAAAATAAGATATAATAATGCATTTATTATTTTTAACTGAAAATAGCTGAACTCTAGCTCAAAGATTTATTTCAATATTAATTAAAGTGCACATGCCTTAAGCCATTGCAGTATAAATGTTATTTGATGTACCTCACTTATTAATTAGTGGTTAAACTGTGTGTATATTTTGAACTTCATAAACATACTTATTGATTGAATTGAAAGAAAATATCAACAAAAATAGATATCAAGCACTCATAACTTACAGAGAAACTGAGTTGAAAAGAGAGGTGTAGAGTTTTGTCTTCATTTCCCATCTTCCCTCCTCTTTTTTGTGTATAATAGTTATTTGCTTTTGTTGAGAAATTTTCATATGCCTTGAACACATCTTGAACCTATTCACCCTTCTAGTTTCTTATCTTACTTACATGTCCCCTTATCCTAAGCCCCAACCTTTGAGAAGATTTTCTGTTAAAATATTCAATATCTTCAATATCAAACAAAGTAAAGTATAGAAAACACATTTTATAAACAACACTTTTCTCAGTTAGAAAACATTAACATACTGTGTACTCACATGTAAGTTAAACAAATGGAACTGAGGGACGTGTCTGATGAAGCTTCAGCTCTCTGTTCAACCAAAGGTGTGTTTATATACCAGCTGGACAGTAGATAGCTGAGTTCACATATTTGTCTCTCTGTATAAACATTTCTACACTGTAATTATTTTTTTATTATTTTGCCACAAGGATATGTAGGTGGAGCTATAGCCAATAAGGCAAAATGTGACAAAAGTAGAAAGAGGAATAATTTGGAAGAAAAACATGATTGGAAATGGGATGGGGAAAGAGAAAATAATGGCGTTGAATATAGCCAAATGCATTGCATATTTATAAAAATACAATGAAACCCTTTGTTATGCATAATTACTATGTCCTTTTAAAAAGTAATATAACTGACTCTGATAAAGTCAATGGAACAAAGGACAGTTTCCTGATGTATTTGTCATACAACCCACTCAAATTGTAAGGAAACTGCAGAGAATAGTAGCAAAGAATGCAGGAAAAGATTTTAGCATGATGAAGACATTGCTCAAGGTCAAAATGAGAGCTAGTACTGTTATTTTATTTTGAATCATCTTTCTGCCTTTCCTTTTCTTATCTGCATACTTTACTTCCAGGGAGATATTCACTGTTAATGAGCTAAGCTTGCTTCCTTGAAATTGCTCCAATCTTCCTTGTCAAGGTTATTTCCTATCTTACATTTTTATTTATTTATTTATTTATTTATTTATTATTGTTTTTTTAAGGGATTCTACAATACAATGACACAGTTGTTTGCAGATAGCATTGACGTCACTCATTATGTCATACAATCAGGTAATTGGTGCATTTTGCAAGTATCTATGTCCAAATTTGGAACAACCCAAGGTTCCCATAGACCAGTTGGAGAAGCTTGTATGCACAGACATGTTGATCAATCAGGAGTCCAGACTATATTCCTGTAGTCTCATGATTCACCCCTATCTCTCCACAGCCCTTACAATCTACCACGCCTCCTCTTCCGCAGTTTGTTCCCTGGGCTTTGGGAAAGGGGCACAAGTGGGTGAGAAGAAAACAGTCTAATTTCTTTGGAGTTGTCATTTTGGACTCCAGTCTATTCGGGTTGTTTTTCCTTTCATGGATGGACAGCTTTTCCAGTGACACCTTTTTAGTCATATTAACAAAGGACAAGCTATTGGATGTACAGGCACTTTAAGCAGTAACCACTATTATGTCAAGCTAAGGCTGTGAGCATAGACACAGATGCTTGGAAGGCATGTTAATCTGCAAACTGTGGTTTCTCTATAAAGGGTGACAAGTTCTTACTGTGGTCACAACATCACCCAACCACCCGAGGAAACAAGCTTGTGGCATCAAGCTGTGAGTTTATTCCTCCCTAAGGAGAGAGCTAATAGCCAAATAGATTTGGGATATATATAGACACTTGGCTGCCACTGTTGCACAGTATCTCCAGGCTGTTGAGGTGTAGCTGATATACATCTCTTAAAGCTAATATCCCATTGCCTTCTTGAAACTTCTCATTCCACGATCACACTGTATCCTGTCTTCTCCCTTGATTTCTTAACTGACATCCAGTGGATGCTGCTACTATCCTTCCATGGATCATGTTATTTATACCCCATTATCTTGATATATCACTTTTATAGCTCTATTAGGAGCTGATAAATAAAAACCTACTAATACCTTGAGAATAAATTTTCTCTAAATCCACCCTCTTTTAATCTTGTTCTCTCAGCTCTGCCTGGGAGAGTTCATGTTGTCTCACATTTTCTTTTATAGTCTGGCTGTGGTTTCTACAAGTATGAATTCCATTCTCAGGATGTGCTTTCAGCTTTTCACGCATACCTCCAGCATCACAATCACACACCTACCATTATGTAGTTCAAAGACAAATACAAATGAATAACCCTGCAAATGGCAGGTTTGTCCATAGAATGCTCTGGTATTGTTTGTTTGTTGTTGTTGTGACTCTTCTCTAACCAAAATCAAGTTCTGGAGGAAGAGACTTATTTCAGTTTACAATTACAGGATCACTATCAGGGTAAGAACTCAAGCATGAATAGAAAAAAAAAAAAAAAAAAAAAAAAAAAAACATGGACTAAAGGTGCTCACACTCCCCACTCCCAGGCTCATGCTTAGCTAAACATTTTTATACGGTTCAGACACAATAAGGGACATTCTAAGCAAAGGGGCTGGGAACCATCCTATATCAGTTAACCCCTGTCTCAAAAAGACAAAAAAAAAAAAAAAAAAAAAAAGAATCAAGAAAATCCCTTACAGACATGCTACAGCCCAATAGCAATAGCAATCCCTTAGTTGCGGGTCTCTCTTTCCAAATGAGTCTATTTTGTGCCAATGTGCAAATAAATCTAATTACTGCGTTCCAGGCCTGATAGGAAAGCTATACCCATAAAATTTTGACAGTATGATAGACTTACAAGAACTACATAATAAGAAAACCAGGTGATATGCCCATACTCACATGACTAAGTGCAGTGAGCAGTCTTAACATCAAAACTGTCTTTTGTATCAATGCCATATAACACAGAATTCAATTTCAGTTCTCCCTCACACTTTTTGTTACTTATAGTTACTGGTATGAGTTTTTAATTAACGATGCTTAACATTTATTTTGTTAAATAGTGATAGATTAATGCCCTTTAACATCATCATAACCCCATACTAAAAATAAGGTTTTTATGCTAGGTCTACAATTGGTGTAGTAAAATACTTATATATAATCTAAGATTATTTTCATATTTCTGAGAAGAGATGTATTAAAATAACATAAACAAATCACCAAACATGGTGACACAGGTCTTTAATTCCAGCACTCAGAAGATAGAAGCAAGTGGGTCTCTGGGAGATTGCAAGCCAACACATGCTACCTAGTCATCCCAGGCCTGCTGTGGCATCGGGGAATGCTGTCTCAAAAGAACACACAAATATATATATTATAATATATATATATATATATAAAAATATAAAAAAAAAAATAATAAAAAAAAAAAAAAAAAATAAAAAAAAAAAAAAATTAGAAAGAAAAACTAATTGAGCCAAATCTCATTGCATTAAAAAAGTAGGCGCAACTCTTAATATTAACAGATCTACTATTCAAATTTAAAAGCTACTCCAAAGTAAAAGAAAGTGGTTTGTGGAATATAACTGAAATAATTATTAACATGGTATATAAAGTTCTTCTAATGAATACTAAAATGGCAAACAATTCATTAATGAAGTAAGCAAAATAATCAGGTGAGAATTTTCTATCAGTTTAATGACAGATAATAGATAAAAATTTGTTCCAAACAAGCTATCAACCTCATTATGTAAAAAAACCTTCAAAATGAACCAATATATCAAGACACTATATTATTTGTAGATTAACAAGGGCTCTTTTTTCAAGTATCTTAAAGTCAAATATTGAAGACATTATGGGAAGAAAGAGGGGGAAGAAAAAAAGAAAAGGAAAGAAGAAAAAAAAGAAGGAGAACAGATTAGACGATTCTCAATCAACTACTAATGAAGCATTAATTGGTTTAATATAGGTTGTAAAATGAAGTCATAACTAAACCCAGAAAATTAAATTGCCATACGACACAATAAAACTAATTTCTGATTTTAAAATGTGTAAACTGACCTAGGTTTTTGTGTGTTGAACAGGGTCATCAATATCATATGTAATGTGAAAAGATAACTACTGGAAGAGACAATGTTTATGGAGACATGGAAAGGTAATTGATAAAGGGGATATAATAATTGTTTTAAAAATAAATTTCCGAGCTTATTGGACAAAGGATTAGATACTAAATTTAATGAAAATGTAGTTTATATTTTAATTAAAAATAATTTTTTTATGTGTACTGTATATGACGTACACATGTGGTAAGTGCACCATGTCATATGGCACCCATGGAAAACAGAAGAGGAGTCAAATACCCTGGACTGGAGTTAATGGATGGGTGTCAAGGAGCCTTCTGTGTGCTGGGATGGAACCTGGGTCTGTATTCCAAGAACATCCGTGCCCTTAAAAATGCTGACTCTCTCTCTCAAACCCTGAGATGGTATTCCATTTTTGAAAAATGTATGAAGAGTCCACTTTATGTCCACTCAATCCATAATAAACCATGTTAGTAAATTAAATTTAACCTTGCCACAGTTGTTTATATTTATAAATATCATGTTTATATAAGTCCAAGTCATATAAAGCTATATATCCAATTACAAAGCACAATTTTAAAAATGAAACAGATCAGCTTTGTTCTGAGCCTTAAATTTATTGATAGTGAATGAATAGCAGCTGCCCATAATAATTTGGTAATTTTCTTTTAAATTATAATGTTTAAAAGAATCTTGCACAAATAAGGGCATTTCTGTGATTCTGTTGTTTACTGATGTATTTAAAATGGTATGGAGAGAGACCCACAGCGTTAAGAGAGTGCCAACTGCTCTTATAGGAACCCTGGTTTTGATTCTCAGCACTGCCTGGTGACTCAGAACTGTCCTTTAAGCATGGATGGGGGTGCTGCACTCCTTAATCTTAGCACTAGGGAGGCAGACGCAGGCAGATCTCTGTGATTCAAGGCCAGCCGTCTACAGAAGTGAGTCCAGGCCAAGAGTAACTAAGAGAAAAAAGCTCTGTCTCAAAAAGACAAAGAAAAAAAGCAAAAATATAACTTTGAAAACAGAATTGTATCATGTAACTTTGATATTTGTTTCAGGAAGTTTAGAAAGAGAAAACTAGAGATTCTAGAATACTGATCATGTTCTTTTACTTGAGCTGGTTTGAAATAACACAGGGCTAAGTGTTTCAATATTTAACTTATGAATCTGCAGTTTTGTGCAGTCCTAATAATATAACAACTTAATGGCATGAGATATAGAAACAAAATATCCATGCTTAGTTTTGAAGTCATTGGTTACAACAGAAAAAGGGCATAAACATAATGTGCATGTTACAGGTTCCCTTTTATAACATGGCTTTACATTAGCTTATTGCTTCATTAGCTACTTTTCTGGTTTCTGAGACCCAATAACTGACAGAAACAAAATTAAGGCAGTAAGATTTATTTGTCTTACCAGGCATGAGCCGGCGCACAACCTTTAAAACCCAGCACTCAGTAGGCCAGGCAGGCAGATCTCGTGTGAGTTCAAGGCCAACTGGTCTAACAGGTAGGGTTTAGGTTCAGAGCCAGCGGGGCTTAGGAAGAACCCGGTCTAAAAAAGAAAATAAAACAAACAAACGAAAAAAAAAACAAAAAAAGAGTTGTTGTCTCATAGTAAAAAGAATAATGTCAAACTGTGGTGGAGAGCCCCTGTGAGAGCAGCTTTGTTCAGGATGCCAAACAAGGAGGGAGGTGAACGATGGTGCTCAGTTAGCTGTCTCCTTCCACATTTTTTCTCAGGCCAGAATACCAGTTGGTAGTGTAGTGTAATCCACATTCAGTATCTATCCTTTTAATTAATTAATGTCTCAGGATACATTCTCACAAACATGCCCAGAGGTATGTATCTCTTAGTTGGCTTGAAGTCCAGTCAAATTGACGCAAGAAGAATAACCAGTTACAACCCTATTTTAGTGATACTAATAAACTTCCTATGGTTCAAACCTTTTATTTTATGCAAACTTTTTATTTTGAAAGTTTATCATAATCCTTCCCTGAAGTCAGTTTCTCCATGCCAAATTTATCAACCGGCGTGAGAATGGGAATAATTCTAAAAAAACATAAAATAGCATAAGAAACTAGGTTCATTTAGATCTAAGATTTAGACATCATACTATTCTTATTTGCTATTAGAATATGTTGAAATATCAATATTGTTCTGCAAAGGATGCCCTCTGGGTTTTCGATGGGCTCTCCACCTTGGGGTCGTATAACAGCAGAATTTCGTTTTGTCCCATGGAGAACATAAATACCGAGCTTCTTTTCTTTATCTTACTCCATGGCTTGTGATGCAAGTAGATTTGCAGTTCCATTTATACCTGCTGACGTGTTTACTGGAAACAGAATGAAGACAATGAACTCCATGGACCATGGCCTAGTACCTCTAAAACTGTGAGCATACATATGAATTTGTTTTCTGTAAGTATATTTTCTGCGGTGTTCCATAAAAGTGACAGGAAGCTAGCATAGCCTGAGATAGGCAGATTGTCCAGGATGATGAATACGAGGAGAGAAAGTATTAGTACAGTCGTTTTAATGATGGCATTTCATACAATCCATTTGCCACAAGAAGATGACTTTCACTGTAACTGAAAGAAACCATGTATCCATTTGGCCTGTGAGATGCTATAATTTTCCAGTTCAGTGTAAGTTATTAGGAAGGAATGAATAGTCATCTTCATATTTTTTCACAATAGAAACATGTNTTGCACGACACGGGTGCACACACTTGCATGCAGACAGTACATTCATACACATACAGAAATAAATAAAATTTAAAAAATTAAAAATGGGAGATTAGTGAGGAAGCTCAGCAGGTAAAAGTGCTTGCAACCAAGACTGACAACCTGAGTTCGATCTTTGGGACCCACATGGGAGAGGGAGAGAACCAACTCCTGCAAGTCGTCCTCTGACTTTCATAGGTGTGCTGGGACATAGACACTTTCCCACACCCCTCCCATACAATAAATATATGGAATTAAAATATTTTAGAATAAAAAGTAATCATTTTAAAATATTTTTTGTTGTTTTTTTGTTTTTTGAGACAGGGTCTCCCGTTAGTCTCAGCTGGCCTGGAACTCACTCTGTAGAGCAGACTGGCCTTGAATTCACAGAGATCTGCCTGCCTCTGCCTCCCAAGTGCTAGGAATAAAGGCATGCACCACCATGCCCACCTTAAAGACAGTTCTTAGCCACCATGTGGGTGCTGGGAATTGAACCCGGGTCCTCTGCAAAAGCAGTCAGTGCTCTTAACCACTAAGCCATCTCTCCAGCCCCTAAAATATATTTTATTATTATTTTATGTGCATGAGTCTATTGCCTAGCATGTATGTAAGAACACCCATGTTGTACAATGGCCCTTGGAGTCAGAGGAAGGCGCTGAATTTCCCTAAAACTGGAGTTATGGATGGTTGTTAGTCAGCATGTGGGTGCTGGGAATCAAACTGCTGAGTCATTTGCCAGCTTCCCAAATATACTACATATATATATATATATATATACTACATATATAATATATTAGAAAGAAAATATATATTAGAAAGAAAAATAATTGACAAATCTCATTTCATTAAAATTAGGAGCAACTCTTAAATATTAAAGATCTAATATTAAATTTAAAAGCTACTCCAAAGTAAAATGAAAGTGTTTGTGGAATATAATGAAAATAATTATTAACATGGTATATAAAGTTCTTCTAATGAATACTAAAATGGCAAACAATTCATTAATGAAGTAAGCAAAATAATCAGGTGAGAATTTTCTATCAGTTTAATGACAGATAATAGATAAAAATTTGTTCCAAACAAGCTATCAACCTCATTATGTAAAAAAACCTTCAAAATGAACCAATATATCAAGACACTATATTATTTGTAGATTAACAAGGGCTCTTTTTTCAAGTATCTTAAAGTCAAATATTGAAGACATTATGTAGAACAATAGTTCTCATCAACTACTAATGAAGCATTAAATTGGTTTAATAAGGTTGTAAAATGAAGTCATAACTACCCAGAAAATTAAATTGCCATACGACACAATAAACTAATTTCTGATTTTAAATGTGTAAATGACCTAGGTTTTGTGTGTCTGAACAGGGTCATCAATATCTATTAATGTGAAAAGATAACTACTGGAAGAGACAGATGTTTATGGAGACATGGAAAGGTATTGATAAAGGGTATATAATTATTGTTTTAAAAATAAATTTCCAGAAGCTTATTGGACAAGGAGTATACTAAGTTAATGAAAATGTATTTATATTTTAATTAAAAAATATATGTGCAGTGTTATGACAGTATCAGCATGTGTGTAAGTGCACACATGTCATATGGCACCCATGGAAAACAGAAGAGGATGTCAAATACCCTGGAACTGGAGTTATGGATGGGTGTCAGGAGCCATATCTGTGCTGGGATTGGAACCTGGTCTTTTCCAAGAACATCCAGTGCCCTTAACTGCTGATCCATCTCTCAAACCCTGATGATGTATTCCATTTTTGAAAAATGTAATGAGAGTCCACTTTATGTCCACTCAATCCATAATAAACCATGTTAGTAAATTAAATTTAACCTTGCCACAGTTGTTTATATTTATAAATATCATGTTGTATATAATCCAATCATATAAAGCTATCTATCCATTACAAAGCACAATTTTAAAAAATGAAACAGATCAGTCTTGTTCTGAGCCTTAAATTTATTGATAGTGAATGAATAGCAGCTGCCCATAATAATTTGGTAATTTTACTTTTAAATTATAATGTTTAAAAGAAACTATGCACAAATAAGGGCATTTCCTGTGATTCTGTTTGTTTACTGATTATTGAATGTATGGAGAGATGACTCAGCAGTTAAGAGTGCCAACTGCTCTTATAGGGAACCCTGGTTTGATTCTCAGCACCTGCCTGGTGACTAAGAACTGTCTTTAAGCTGGATGTGGTGCTGCACTCCTTTAATCTTAGCACTAGGGAGGCAGAGGCAGGCAGATCTCTGTGAGTTCAAGGCCAGCCTGGTCTACAGAGTGAGTTCCAGGCCAGATGGAACTCAAGGGAGACCCTGTCTCAAAAAGACAAAAAAAAAGCAAAAATATACTTGAAAACAAGGATATGTATCATGTAACTTTGATATTTGTTTCAGGAAGTTTAGAAAGAGAAAACTAGAGATTCTAGAATACTGATCATGTTCTTTTACTTGAGCTGGTTTGAAATAACACAGGGCTAAGTGTTTCAATATTTAACTTATGAATCTGCAGTTTTGTGCAGTCCTAATAATATAACAACTTAATGGCATGAGATATAGAAACAAAATATCCATGCTTAGTTTTGAAGTCATTGGTTACAACAGAAAAAGGGCATAAACATAATGTGCATGTTACAGGTTCCCTTTTATAACATGGCTTTACATTAGCTTATTGCTTCATTAGCTACTTTTCTGGTTTCTGAGACCCAATAACTGACAGAAACAAAATTAAGGCTAGTAAGATTTATTTGTCTTACAGAGCATGGCTGCGCACACCTTTAAACCCAGCACTCAGGAGGCAGAGGCAGGCAGATCTCTGTGAGTTCAAGTCCAATCTGGTCTACAGAGTGGGTTTCAGGCCAGCTGGGGCTATAGGGAGACCCGGTCTAAAAAGAAAATAAAACAAACAAACAAACAAAAAAGAGTTGTTTGTCTCATAGTAAAAAGAATAATGTCAAACTGTGGTGGAGAGCCCCTGTGAGAGCAGCTTTGTTCAGGATGCCAAACAAGGAGGGAGGTGAACGATGGTGCTCAGTTAGCTGTCTCCTTCCACATTTTTTCTCAGGCCAGAATACCAGTTGGTAGTGTAGTGTAATCCACATTCAGTATCTATCCTTTTAATTAATTAATGTCTCAGGATACATTCTCACAAACATGCCCAGAGGTATGTATCTCTTAGTTGGCTTGAAGTCCAGTCAAATTGACAATGAAGAATAACCATTACAACTCCTATTTAGTGATTAGCTAATAAACTTCCTATGGTTCAACCTTTTATTTTATTCAACTTTTATTTTGAAAGTTTATATAATCCTTGCCCTGAAGTAGTTCATCAATGCACAAATTTATCAAGGCTTGAATGAATGGGAATAATTCATAAAATAACTATAAAATAGCATAAGAACATAGGTTAATTTAGTAAAGATTTAGAATACATTAATTCATTATTTTGCTATTTATATGTTTAAAATAATCAAATCTTGGTTCTCAAAGTGATGCTACTGAGAGGTTCTATGGGGCTCTCCAACTTGGGGTCCTTATAACATCATGAATTTCAGTTTTGTCCCAGTGGAGAACATAATACCAGCTTCTTTTCTTTATCTTACTCCATGGCTTGTGATGCAAGTAGATTTGCAGTTCCATTTATACCTGCTGACGTGTTTACTGGAAACAGAATGAAGACAATGAACTCCATGGACCATGGCCTAGTACCTCTAAAACTGTGAGCATACATATGAATTTGTTTTCTGTAAGTATATTTTCTGCGGTGTTCCATAAAAGTGACAGGAAGCTAGCATAGCCTTAGATGCATATTTCCAGGATGATGATACTGAGGAGAGAAAGTATTAGTACAGTCGTTTTAATGATGGCATTTCATACAATCCATTTGCCACAAGAAGATGACTTTCACTGTAACTGAAAGAAACCATGTATCCATTTGGCCTGTGAGATGCTATAATTTTCAGGTGTAATTATTAGGAAGGAATTATGAGTCATCTTCATATTTTTCACAATAGAAACATTACCAGATATTGCTTTGTTTTTATTTTTCCCAATTTTAATTGTTTGATTGTTTCATAAAATTAAGTAAAAAATGTTAGTCATTTGCATCTGCCCCATTGCTTTCCTCCACTTTCTCCTCCCTGTCTTATTGCTTTCTCTCTTCTCAGAGGATCCCCACCTATTTTCACATCTTTTTTTTCAAGGTGCACAGAACTATATAAACACAATTCTCCAGGTCTTCAAGACACAGATTAACACCAGCTTACTAATAGTGGGGGACTTCAATACCCCACTGAATCCTGTGGATAGGTCAACTAAACCAAAATAAACAGAGGGACATTGAAACTGAACAATACAATACATCAATGGACCTCACAGAATATTCCAGCCAAACACCAGAGAATCTACTTTCTACTCGGTGCCCCATGGAACATTCTCCAAAGTTGACCACATATTGGGACACAAAGGAAATCTCAACAAATACAAAAAAGATTGAAATTATTTCATGCACTCTATCAGAGTGCAGTATAATAAAGCTCAATATTAACACCAGGATAAGCCTTATAAGAACACATGGAGACTAAACAACGCAATCCTTAATAAGGAATGGTTCCTGGAATAAATAAAAAATGAACTAAAAACATTCATGGAACTAAACGAAAAAGAAGACAACACAACAAAACCTGTTGGATACATTAAAAGCAGTCCTGAGAGAGAATGTATAGCCCTAAGTGTCCATATTAAAAAAGCAGAAAGAACAAATAAACGATCTAACACTGCAGCTCCTTTAACTGGAGATGGTTGTTTGCCATGCAGGTGCTAGGAACACAACCAGATCCACTGCAAGAGCAGTCAGTGATCTTACATGATGAGCCATCTCTCTAGACCTGATTCATTGATTTGCTTTTTGTATTGTTTTCTTGTTTCTATTTCATTAATTTCTGCTGATTTTCATTATTTCTTAACATATGTTCCATGAGGGATTCATTTGTTCTTTATTTTCCAGTCTTGAGTTGTACTATTAGCTCTTTTATTTGTATTCTTTATGATTTTTTTTTTTTTTGGTCTTTTTGAGACAGGGTCTCCCTGTAGCCCCAGGTGACCTGGATCTCACTTTGTAGACCAAGCTGGCCTTGAACTCATAAAGATCCACCTGCCTCCCCAAGTGCTAGGATAAAGGCGTGGCGTTTTTTTTTTTTTTTTTGGTCTTTTTCGAGACAGGGTCTCCCTGTAGCCCCAGCTGTCCTGGAACACTTCTTGAGACCAGGCTGGCCTTGAACTCACAAAGATCCACCTGCCTCTGCCTCAAGTGCTAGGATTAAAGGCGTGCGCCGCCACACCCGGCTAAAGGCGTGGCTTTTTATTGCATCGTAATTTCTTCTTTGACCCATTCTTCATTCAGGAGTGTGGTGCATAATCTCTGTAAGTTCATGTAGTTACTAGATTTATTTATTGTGTGTGTGTGTGTGTGTGTGTGTGTGTTAATTTTAAGCTTTATTGCCTTGTGCTTTGATAGACTGTATGGAAGTATTTCAATTCGTATTTATTTTGTTTTGTACCCCAGATTGTGGTCCATTTTAGAGAAACCAGCATGTGCTGCTGAATAGAAAGTGTATTATTTGGTATACGACTATTAGGTCCCTTTGATGTATAGTATTATTTAATTCAAATGTCTCTCTTTTTATTTGTTGTCCAATGGACCTGAATTTTGGAGATAGTTGGGTATTGAAGTCACCTACTTTTACTTAATTGGTTCATTTGCGTCTTAATGTCCCGTAATACTGTTTTTTTTTTTTTTTTTTTTTTTTTTTTTTTTTTTTTTTTTTTTTCAAAATGGGTGCACATGAGTTTGGTGCATATATGGTCATGATTGAAATATTTCTTGGTTAATTATCCCTTTGATCAGAATCAGGAGTTCTTCTTTATCACTTCGGATGAATTTTAATTTGAAGACAACTCTCACAGATATTATAATTGTAACATGTGCATTTTTCTTAGTGTCACTTGCTTGGAATATTGTTTTCTATCCTTTCACACTAAGGTAGTGACTAACCTTGAATGTGAGATTAGTTTTTTTTTTATTATTTAATTTTTATTGATGATTTGTGCATTTCATACATCATTTTCTAATTCAGATCAGGCATATTTCCCTTTCCCTTCCCCTCCACCCCCATCCCATCCCAGATCATGCATTCTGCCATAACTGTCCTGCATCTTTCTCTCAGTTTTTTTTTTCATTTTTTAGCTATAAGTGATAATCCATGAGTACAAGCATCCTTCGTGCAAAGCCAATCTGCAGGCTGTTGTGCCCAAACCCCCACAGCTCCACCATCCAGTGGGGGGTTACAGGTTGTTTGTTCAACCAAGTTGATCAAATGAGTTTCCAGACTACATCGCTGTAGTTTCACCATTCACCCCAATTGCAGCCTTTACATTCTACCACGCCCCCTCTTCCGCAGATTGTTCCCTAGGCTTAGAAAAGGGGCACAGGTGGATGAGAAGTAAAACAGTCCACTCTCTCTGTAGCTGTTGACTTGGAATCTGGTCAAGTTTCTTTTATATAACAAATGATGGTTTTTACTATCTATTCAATTAGCCTCTATCTCTTGATTGGGAAGGTGAAGCTATTGGTAATTAAAATTTTTATTGAGAAAAATATACATTGGTTATTATCATTTTAATTTCTCTTTGCAGTCTTGATCCAGTTTTGTGTTTCCACAGTTTGCCATCATTTTTTTTCTGTTACCTCATGTGTATAGTCATTCAGTCATTTTTATCACTTCAAATATTCTGTTTAGAGTTTGTTTGGTGGACACGAATTCTTTCAGCTTATTCATATCATGGAAGAATTTTCTTTGCACTACAACTATAATAAACAGGGTTTTTTTGGTATTTTTATGGATTCTTTGTTGGCATCTCTGATTATTTAACAGATGGTATATTATGGTTTAGTCTCCTTTGGGTTTCATAGTTTGCCTTGAAATGTCATTTGTAATTCTGTTGCATTTTCCTTTTTATATGATTTGTTTTCCTCTTTCAGCATTCAATATTTTCTCTTTTTTCTATCCCCTTAGTGTTTTGACTATATGCAATGGGGAGTTTCTTTTCTGTTACTGTCTGTTTCATATTCTGTGTGCTTTTTGGACCTGTACAGGTATACATTTGTTTTATTTCCAGAAAAATATTTAATTTAATTTAATTTAATTTTTATTTATGTGTATGAATGTACTATCTGCATTTAGGTTTGTGCACCTGTATTGTGCAGTGCTGCGGAGGTCAGAAGAGGGTGTCAGATTGCCCTGGAACTGGAGTTCTCCTGGAATTGGAGTTACAGACAGTTCTCAGCCGCCATGTGGGTGCTGGGGATAGAACCCGGGTCCTCTGCAAGAGCGGTCGGCATTCTTAACTGCTAGGCTATCTCTCCAGCCCCATTTCCAGAAAAAAATTTATGATCCTGTTGAAGATCAGGTCAATGTCGTTAACCTTGTATTCTTCTTCCTCTGTGTCTAATGCATAAACTTCGTCACTTCAATAGTTAATGGTAGTCAGTTGTGTATACTAGTGGTTTATTCAAGAAAAGAATGCTCATGTTGTGCATATAAAGATGAAAAAGTTGTTCTCATCTTCGAGCAGAAATCACTTTGTTTGAAAACATTTATTTGCTAAAGTTCATGAGTTTGAAATTTAGTCTGTGTCCATGCATATGTACCCTGAGAGTCCAGAAGAAAGTTGAGGACACCAAAACCAGAGTTACAAATTGTTGTGAGTCACCATGTAGGTGCTGATACTAGTGCAAGAGCCACAAATGTTCTTAACTGCTGAGCCATATCTCCAAAATTATTTTATCTTTTGACACAGAAAACAAATGATTTTATACAGATGTTATTTTGTTAACTTACAGAAAAAGACAAGTGAATTTTATATCCTAGTGGTCTAATTAGACATCATAGCCATGTAGGAGTTAAGTTGATTCTGCAAGGGAATACAGCAGAGAACAAGGACAGTAAAAAGATATTGTGAACTTTATAAAAAAAGACAGGAGTAAATGGACTCCCCTCATTCATGATTCAGATAAAACAAGATTTCATGAGTTGAGTAAGTACACTTCAGTTAGTGGACACCAGGGATCTTCATTTGAATCTTTTGCTTTGAAAACCCAACTTATTTTCTTACATAGTAAATGTTTGAAATTTAATTTCTGACAGAAATTTATATGATATTTATAAATGCCATCAAGAAGTAATTGACACATTTTGGGCTGGAGAGATGGCCTAGCGGTTAAGAGTGCCGACCGCTCTTACAGAGGACCCGGGTTCGATCCCCAGCACCCACATGGCGGCCAAGAACCGTCTGAAACTCCAATTCCAGGAGAACTCCAGTTCCAGGGGAATCCGACACCCTCTTCTGACCTCCGTGGCATTGCACGACACGGGTGCACAAACTTGCATGCAGGCAGTACATTCATACACATACAGAAATAAATAAAATTAATTTAAAAAAATAAATAAAAAGAAGTAATTGACACATTTTTCATATCTTTTAAACAAAATAATTTTATTGAAGAGGTTGTTCATGTGATCCTATCCAGAGGGAACTCTGCTGCTGGAGAAGCAACTGGAGGAAGGGATGGCCAGAAATCGGGAACTGGTTTGTTTGGGGAGGTGCACCTATGCAAGCCCAGAACTTCGGAGGTGAAGTTCAGAAGACCAGGAGATCAAGGCCATGCCCAAGGCTTGGTGTCATTTGAGGATGTAGCTGTGCACTTCACCTGGGATGAGTGGCAGGATCTGACTACTGAGCAGAGACCCTCTACAGGGAGGTGATGTTGGATAACTACAGCAACGTGGTGTTCTTGGGGCACTGCATGAAAAAACCTGAGTTGACCTTCAAGTTGGGGAGTGAATTTAGGCTATGAAATGTGGCAGAAGCATCTGCCTAGAACCACCCAGAAGGAGCTGAACATTCAATAGAAAATCCAACAGAGAATCTTGTATGAAAAGAAAGGATGTAAACAATGTGAAAAATCCTCTGGCCAGAAGTCTCAGTTCACTGTTCTTCAATGAACTCGTACAAGAGGAAGACCTATGAATGTACACAGTTTGGAAAAGCCTTCTCCAGTAAGTTTTACCTCACTGTCCATCAAAGAATTCATACATAAGAGAAGCCCTATGAAAGTGAACAGTGTGTAAAAGTATTCTACACCAAGCATAACCTCACAGTCCATCAAAGAACTCAAACGCGAGAAGTGCTATGAATGTAAGCAGTGAGGAAAAGCCTTCTACACCAAAACTCACCTCATTCTCCAACAAACAACTCATACAGGAGAGAATCCCCATGAATGTAAACAGTGTGAAAAAGCCTTCTCCAAGAATGCTAACCTCACTGTACATCAAAGAACTTATCCATGAGAGAAGCCCTATGATTGTAACGAGTGTGGGAAATCATTATGCACCAAGCATGACCACACTGTCCATCAAAGAACTCATACAGGAGAGAATTCTTATGAATGTAAATAGTGTGAAAAAGCCTTCTCCAAGACCTCTAATCTGTCCATCAAAGAACTCATATAGGAGAGAAGCCCTATGAATGTAAAGTGTGAAAAACCCTTCTCCAAGAACTCTAATCTCACTGTCCATCAAAGAACTCATACAGGAGAGAATCCCTATCAATGTAAACACTGTGGGAAAGCATTCTCACAGAAGCATAGTCTGTCTGCATCAAAGAACTCATACAGATGAGAAGCCATTTGAAAGTAAATGGTGAGAACAAACATTTCAAATGTTTATGCTCAGGGTACATCAAAGAAATCAAACAGGAGAGAAGCCATATATATGCATAAACAGTTTCAAAAGCCTAGTACTACAAATCTAATTTATCTGAGCATCAAAGAACTCAGAGAGGAGAGAAGCATTATGAATACATGCACTGTGAAAAAGCCTTCTCCAAGAAGTTTAACCTCGGGGCTGGAGAGATGGCCTAGCGGTTAAGAACGCCGACCGCTCTTACAGAGGACCCGGGTTCGATCCCCAGCACCCACATGGCGGCTGAGAACCGTCTGAAACTCCAATTCCAGGAGAACTCCAGTTCCAGGGGAATCCGAGACCCTCTTCTGACCTCCGCGGCATTGCACGACACGGTGCACACACCTGCACGCAGACAGTACATTCATACACATACCGAAATAAATAAAAATTAAAAAAAAAAAAGAAGTTTAACCTCATGGTGCATCAAAAAATCATATAGGATAGATTTGATATGAATGTAAACTGTGTGGAAAAATCTTATCAGGCTGAATCAAAGAATTCATGTAGCCAGGAACTCTATGAATATAAACTAAATAGAATCTTCTAAGAAGACTTTACTTATTGTGCAGAAAGCATCTCATAAAAGTGTGCAGTCCTATAAATATATACAATGTGAAAAATCCTACTATAAGAAGTTACATCTTAACTCATAGTCATATAGAATTCATATAGCTTAAAATCCATTGATCATACTGAAAGCAGGAGAGCTATTCCCTCAAGTCACAACTTGGTGAACATCAGAGAACACGTACAAATGAGAAGTCCTATTATTCTATAGAATTAAACAAAGCTTTCTTCTGCAAATTACACCCCACTGGACATAGAAACCTGGAAAGTGGTAGATTCCCTATGAATTTATCTATTACAGGAATCACTAATTTTACAAAAAATACCACCGAACATCATAGTTCTTGTAGAAAAATCATGTAAGAAGGCATGACAACTTACTATAGCTATTCATTCCTAGGTTTTCAGCAATGTTTCCAGATGAGGATACCAAGAAATGTAGAGTTTATTAAAGAAAATTATCCCATAAACCTGACTTGAATCAACATCAGCTAAAGTATATATGTATGAACCACCAGGTTTCAAGATTGCTGGACATCATTTTCATAAAATACTTTTTCTGCATATAGAATACAGCCACGTGAAAAAGTGTCAAAGTATCAAGAAGGATAGGAAGCTTCAATGTATGAAGCATGAATGTAGCTCTGTAAATTTGAATAATACAGGATTATTTCCAAACAGTATCATTACTTCACTTTTGAAAACTTTTATAGATAAAAGAAGCTTGGGAAAAAATAAACTGTCATTAGAAAGAGGAGTCAAGCCTTATCCTAGGTTGAGTTCTGTTGCTGTAATAAAGCACTGATTAAATCAATATGGGGAAGTAAGGCTTTACATCTTACAGTAGTTGCAGAGGGTAGATATATCAGAAATTCAAGCACAAATTCAAGAAAAAACCATGAGGAATGCCTACTGCATGGGTTGATTTCCATGATTCCTTCAGGCATCTTTCTTCTTCCCAGGAAAAAGAGCCCAAGGATATTAACATTCAAAATTGAAATGGCACTCCAAAATTGATTTCCAATTAAGAAAATGTCTCAAAGACCAGACAACAGGACTGGACTTTATATGAAATTCACCAATTCATATCCCTACTTCCCAGGTGACTTTGGTTTATATCAAGTTCAGAAGCACTGGCTACTATATTGCAAACCTCAGTGAGTGTCAAACTGTCACAATAAATCATTTAGTGAGGTACATTATTACATGCTTTCAATCCCTGAACTACTTTGTCTTCCTGCTAGGGTTTAGCTCTACTTGGAGGTTGGGGAACTGTATGAGCATCACATAAAATGTCATATAACAAAAGAATAAAGCCAAAAGAGAAACAACAAAAAGCACATTTATTGACGTTTTGTATATTTATTTCATACATCATTTTTTTGTTGTCAATCCCCCAGGCCTGATGGGGAACTTTTAACTGTGAACGAAAGGGGGCGAGAGATGCAGAGTCAACATGTAGAACCTGGGAGTCCGTGAAAGCAGGCAGAAGGCAAGCTGCCGCAGACTTGTTTATTGGGGGCAAGGTTTAGGGTTTATGTATACTGCTCGCATTCTGTTCTCTTTGTAAAGTCATTGTGTCTCCTTGTGATTGGCCCAGGTCTGTGACTCAGATGAATCTATGGTTGCCTGCCTAGGCCAGGTGAGGTTGATGAGGGACAAGCTCTGTTCTGCATAATTCTCAGTGTACAGGCTACTACAATTTTTCAGTCCAATTTAGACATATTCCTCTTTCCCTGCCCCCAACCCCACCCCAAGTCATGCATTCTGTAATATATGTCCTGCATATTTTTCTCAGTCTTTTTAAAATTTTTCTCTGTGGAGGTTTATTATTTTGGACAGAATTTAGCTGTTTTAGTCAGTTCTTTGACACAGTCTTTATGTTGTTGCTGTTCCCTCCCATTTCTATTACTCCAAAATATGCCCATATGAACATCACATATATTCCAAAATTATGTCCTCCAAAAATAAACTGTACGTTAATTTCAAAATATGTTTAGGAATTCACATTTCCCTTTAATTTTATATTTCTCTAAAATATGAACACATCCCTTCCACCCATTTACAGCAATTGCAATGTCTAAAGTGGTAAGTTAATTCTAGAGCCCTTTAAGAGATTCACATTATAATAGAACAGTTGCTTCCACAGCTAAAAAGAAATATAAGAATAACGTTGCTCAGCTTGCCTTTCAACTGGGAATTCGGTGATTATGCCATTTTCTTTACCACTGCATAGAACTGCATTGTGTAGATGTACCACATTTTCCTTATCCACTGGCCAGCTGAGGGGCATTTGGTTTGGTTCCAGCCCTTTGCAACTGTGAACAGAGCTGCAATAATCATAGATGTGCATGTATCTTTGCAGTAGGATGAGTCTTGTGGGTACATACCCAGGAGTGGTATGTCTGGGTCAGGAGATATACTCATTTTGAGTCTTTTAAGTGTTCCCCACACTGCTTGCCATAGTGGTTGTAGGAGTTTACATTCCCACCAGCACTGGATGAGTGTTCCCCTTTCCCCACAACCTCTCCAGCATTTGGTGTCTTTTGTTTTCTTGATCATAGCCAGTCTTTTCTGAGTGAGATGATAACTCAGAGTAGTTTTAATTTGCAATTCCTTAATTATTAATGATGTTGAACATGTTTTAAGATGTTTCTCAACCATCTTTATTTCCTCACCATTGAATTCTCTGTTCAGCTCTTTACTCCATCTTTTGAGTAGGTCATTTATTTCCTTATTCTTTTGTTTTTTGAGTAGTTTATATATTCTGGATGTTAATGCTCTGTCACATGTATCACTGCTGAAGGTTTCCTCCCACTCTTCATTTGATTGTTTCCCTGTACAGAAGCTTTTGAGTTTGATGAAGTCCCACTTGTCAATTGTTGACCTATTTCCTGTGTGGCTGCTGTTTGATCTACAGTCTTTTCCTATGGCTATGTCTTGTAGATTGCTGCCAAAGTTTTCTTCTGTAATCTTGAAAGTATTGGGTTTCACATAGAGGTCTTTGATCCACTTGCAGATGATTTTTGTACAGGGGGAGAGGCAGGGGTTTAATTTTGTTCTACAAATTGTGATCCAGTTTTGCCAGCACCATTTGCTGAAGATGCTATCTTTCCTTCATTGAGAATTTTTGGTCCCTTTGCTGAATATGAGGAGGCTGAAATTGCATGAGCTCAAGTTTGGATTTTCAGTTTTGTTCCATTGCTCAATGGGTCTTTATTTTTTTTTCCAGTACCAGGCTGTCTTTATGACTATGGCCCTTTAATCTAGTTTGAAGTCTGGTAAAGTGATCCCCCCTGTATTGCACATTTCACTCAAGGTTGCTTTAGCCATATGGGCTTTTTTTTCCATATGAATTTAAGGGCTTTTTTCTAAGTCTGTGAAAAAACTCATTGGGTTTTAACTGAGATTGCATTGAATCTGTATATTAATTTGGGTAGAAAGAACATTTTCACCATATTAGTTTTTCCAGGCCATGAGCATGGGAGATCTTTCCATCTTTTGATGTCAACTTCAATTTCCTTCTTCAGGGGTTTAAAATTTTTGGTATAGAGATCTTTGGCGTCTTTGGTTAGGTTTGTTCCTAGGTATTTTATTTTTGCATAATCATTTTTACTTATTAGCAAATCATTTACATTATATTTTCTTAAAAAATTTGTTCCTAAGTATTAAATTTTCATAGCCCTTAGACTATAGATAGAAAAAGTGCTCATTTCTTTAAAGGTTTCCTTGATATTCAGTTACTTTTCAGGCAACGTTTTTGCTATTTTTCTTCTGAGGCTTCAGTCTTGAGCTACAATTAGTTCATAAGAATTTGAAGTCTCCATTAGATGAAGAATTTTTGAAGGTTCCTTTAATCATTCCTATAGTACCAATGATATACAGCAACAAATAGTCACAAATAAGGAGTAACAGATTCCCCTATAGCCTGCATACACCTTGTCTCTCTGCAGAGTCTGTTCTCCTTCTAGCCCTGTCCTCAGGCCTGACACTCCTCTTTCTGGCTCATGTCTCTGGATGAGCTTCTTGCCTCAGATTGGTTTAGTATTCTGGCATAGTTTGCAAGACACTTCACAGGCTGTCCTCAACCACAATTTGACCCTGGTCTCCTGATCTGCCTGTCACACAACTGCCTACCACCATGGTAAGCCAGATTCTACATACTGTGTCTTAATTTCCTACAGACTAAGCATCTCTAGTATCACCTTGTGCTATATCCCTTTTCTAGCCTGGGTCCAGGCATGATCTTGCTCTTCCACCTCATATATACTAGCTTCCTATCCCAAACTAACCTAGTTCTCTAGGGTACTTTGTTAGACTTTCAACAGCTTGAGCTGACTCCAACCCAGTCCCCCTTCTAGCCGTGGGCCCAGCCTGCTCCTGTTATTTCTTCACCGGATTTCCAGAGTATATCTATAGTCCAAACTTGCGCACTGCAACCTAATCCTTTGCACCTAGACTAGATGTATTTTTTCCGCTTGAATTGTCAAACACTCCACTTGGTGTCCTCACACCCATTTTGTCATTGCCTCTGGCTCTTGCTCTGCCTATTACAGACCTACCTACTACACAGATCAGCCTACTACCCTATGAGACTCTAAAGCACACAACTTTTTCTACTTGAGTAAACAAAACAGCAATCAAGTTACTTCAACAGTATAAAGAAAACCAAACAAGTTTGTTTTGTTTCTCAGTTCAAAGAGGTCAAAGTAAATAGGCATAAATTTGTAAAGAAAGCTCAAGGAAATAAAAAATGTGGCTAAATAAAATAACCAAGTGGATTTAGGACTTGAAAAGTGAATTCAAAAAAGACATAGAAATATTAAGAAAACATAAGCTGAAATTAAGTTGAAATTGAAAAATTCAATAAATCAATTCAAAAATCAAGAAAAGCCTCACAAGCAGAATGAAATGGAAACAAAAAGGCAAGACTAGATGACAAAGTTGAAGAGCTGGATTCCTCAAAGCAAAGACTATAAAAAATTTAAAACCACACATGATTATAATTGACAGGAAATATCTTACACCATGGAAAGACTAAATCTGTCCGTCATAGTAACAGAGGGAGGAGAAAAATCTCAGGTCAATGGCATTGCTCTGATCCTCAACAGGACTATAGAACAGAACTCCTCTAAATTAAGGAAAGTTATACAGATACAGATACAAGAAGCACATAAAATACGATTTATATGGGAACAAAACAGATACTCCTCCTGGAATATCATTGTAAAGCAGTGTAAAGAGAACAAAGAAAGGGCACTGAAAGCTGTGAGAGAACACATTAGGTGTGAAAGAAAACATATGAGAATTGTAGGTGACTTTTCAGTGTAAATTATGAATGCCAGAAGTGCCTGGACGCGTTCTAAATAACCACGGAGTCCAGAAAAATAATTTACTCAGCAAAAATATCTATCATAATTGAAGGAAAATGGAAAAAAAATCCATTATATGAATGGCATGAAAGAACTCATGTCCATCCAATCTGCCCTACAGATAATACTCAATGCAATACAAAGGACCAAATATCGGAACAACTATATCCAAGAAGTTCTCGAAAGAAACAAAGGGAAGTATAATTTCCAGAATGCAACAGGTCCAATAATACAAACAAATTAAAATGACTAGCCAATATGCATCTTTTAGTAATAATTCTAGATCCCCAAAACTTTAATTCCCTAGTCAAAGACCCAGAGTAGTGGAATAGATTAAGAATTAAAATCCATCTTTTTGTTGCCTTCAAGAAACTCATCTGACTTTCAAGTAAGATGCAGCACTTGAGGGTAAAATGATAGGAAATGTATTCCAAACAAATGGCATTAAAAAGCAAGCAAGTCATGTAATTCTAGTTAATGAAAAAATAGACTTCAAATTAAAATTATTTGGAAGAGGGGCTGGAGGGATGGCCTAGCGGTTAAGAGCACGGACCACTCTTGCAGAGGACCTGGGTTTGATCCCCAGCACCCACATGGCGGCTGAGAACCTTCTGTAACTCCAATTCCAGAAGAACTCCAGTTCCAGGGTAATCCGACACCCTCTTCTGACCTCCGCGGCATTGCACGGACAAGGATGCAGAAGCCTACATGCAGACAGTACATTCATAAACATAAAAATAAATAATAGGAGCCATTCTGTGGGTGGGGGCTCCTGGGCTTGCCTTTGCAGCCGGTCAGGGTTGGGTTTGGTATCTCTGACTTTGTTGGAATCCAGAAGTTGTTCAGGCTGGTAGATTGAGGGACTAGAGTGTCTCTTGGGCTACTCCAAGAGGGTCGCAGCTCTGAGCCCTTCTGTGGGAGGGCGCACCCTGGGGCTTGCCTTTGCAGCTGGTCGGGGTTGAGTTTGGTGCCTCTGACCTTGTTGAAACCTGGAAGTTACTCAGGCTGGTAGATTTAGGGGCTAGAGTGTCTCTTGGGCTGCTCCAAGAGGGTTGCAGCTCTGAGTCCTTCTGTGGGTGGGGGCTCCTGGGCTTGCCTTTGCAGCCGGTTGGGTTTGGGTTTGGTGCCTCTGACTTTGTTGGAACCCGGAAGTCTCTCAGCATGGTACCAGGCTGCGGGCTAGGTCAGGAATACACCCTCCCCACCCCTGCAAAAGGAATTGGTGAGAAAGTATCCAAGTGGCCTATTTTCTTGGAGAACTTTCAGAACAGGAAGAGAGGAGTGACTTGGGCTTCCAACATCCAATATATAGACAAAATTGAAAGACTGAAACGTAGACAAGTCAATTCTCCATAAACAAGGAGGAGGAAAGGGAAAAAAAAAAAAAAAACATCTAAAGGAGGAAAGCAAAACCATCCACTAACATAGTGAAAAGACATTTGTGATTTGAACCACAAAAGGGGAAACCACATGCCAAAGACACGATGAAGGGACAACATGGGAAAGGCACAGGATAATCCTGCACCAAGCTCTACCAAACCTGTAGGAGATAACTACAATGGGATCCCCTTGGAGGTGAGCAAAGGAACAGATCTTAGAGGAATAATTGCAGACCTATGCAGAGAAATTAAAGAAAATAAAAAAGAATTCAGAGAACTAAAGAGAGAGAATGAAACAAAAAGGACCTGGAGGGATACAATGACAAACTTTGGAAAGAACTAAAGGAACAGATTGATAAACTCCAGAAAGAACTAGAGGGATAAAAAAACAAATTCCAAAAGGAAGTAGAAACACTGAAAAAGGAAGCAAACCAATGAAGTAAGGAGCACCAAGAAGATATTGAGAAGTTCAAAAATGGAAATGGAAATACTAAAGAAAACACAGGATGAAATGAAAAAGGAATTAGAATACTCATCCAATCAAGAAGAAAGGAAAAGAAAAAGCCTCAGAAGCAGAATGGAGGAAGCAGAACAAAGAATATCAGATCTGGAAGACAACACAGAGCAATTAAATAGCTCAAGTGAACATTAGAAAAAAATTAAAAAAACACAAATTGGAAGAACCAGGAAATATGGGACACTATGAAAAGATCAAACCTCTGCATCACAGGAATAGAAAGAGGAGAAGAATCTCAAGAGAATAGTATTGATCAGATCTTCAGCAGAATAATAGATGAAAAATTTCCTAAACTAAAAATAGACACACCCATACAAATACAAGAAGCACATAGAACTCCAAATAGATGATATCAGAAAAGAAACTCCCCAGGCCTATCATAGTTAAAATACTAGACACACAAAACAAACCCAAAATCCTGAAGGCTACAAAAGAAAAAACAAGTCACATACAAAGGGAAACCCATCAGAATTACAACTGACTTCTCTGCACAAACCATGAAAGCAAAGAAGAGCATGGAGCAAAGCATTTCCAGTGTTAAAGGACTATGGATGCCAACCCAGTATACTTTACCCAGCAAAAATGTCAATTATAGTGGAAGGAGAGAGAAAAATCTTCCATAACATAAACAAGATGACACAATACATGTCCAGAAAACCAAATCTTCATAAAATACTTGAAGCAATTCAAAGGGCAGAAGAGAGGAGCAAAAATCCTCAAACACCTAGGAAGCGAAACTAATAAAAACATAACCATAGGAGTAAAATCAGAGGCTAGAAGTCCAAATGGATAATAAAGTGAAAGGAAGCATCATCCACCTTTCAATTATAACCTTAAACATTAATGGGCTAAACTCCCCAATCAAAAGGCATAGACTGGGAGAATGGAATAGGAAACAAAACCCATCTATTGCTCTCTACAAGAAATCCATCTCAATTTCGAGGATAGGCACCAACTTAAGGTGAAGGGATAGAAGAAAGTATTCCAAGCAAATGGTACCAAAAAGAAAGTGGGTGTTGCTATTCTAATATCAGAAAAAATACACTTCAAAGTAAAAGAAATCAAAAGAGACAAAGAGGGCCATTACATCTTTATTAAAGGAACAACTGAAGACAAAGATCTCACAATTGTGAATATATATGCACCAAACGCCGGTGCACCAAACTTTATAAAGACAATTCTTCAGGATCTCAAGGTACAGATTAACCACAGCACACTAATAGTAGGGGAATTCAGTACCCCATTAAGTCCCTTAGACAGATCATCAGGACAAAGGATAAACAGAAAAACATATGAACTAAATGATACAATGAACCAAATGGACCTCACAGACACCTCTCGAATATTTCACCCAAATACCAGAGAATACACTTTGTACTAAGCACCTCATGGAACATTATCCAAAAGAGACCATATACTGGGACACAGGAAAAAACTCAACAAATACAAAAAGATTGAAATAACCTCATGCATTCTATCAGACCACAGTGCAATAAAACTCAACATCAACACCAGGATAAACCCTACAACCTACAGAACACATGGAGACTAAACAACATTCTCCTGAATAATGAATGGGTCAAGGAAGAAATAAAGAAAGAAATAAAAACATTCCTGGAACTGAATCACAATGATAATACAACACAGCAAAACCTATGGGACATTTTGAAAGCAGTCCTAAGAGGGAAGTTTATAGCTCTAAGTGCCTACATCAATAAAAGAGAAAGAGCACAAGTGAATGATCTAACACTGCAGCTAAAAATACTTGAGAGACAACAACAAATGAACCCTAAATGGAGCAGACAAGAAGAAATAACAAAAATCAGATCAGAGATCAATGAAATAGAAACAAAGAAAACCATACAAAAAATCAATGAATCCAAAAGTTGTTTCTTTGAGAGAATAAACAGGATAGACAGACCTCTATCCCAGTTAACCAAAAGAAAGAAGGAACAACTCCAAATCAATAGAATCTGTGATGAAATGGGAAATATCACAACAGACAATGAAAAGATCCAGACAATCATATGGGAATACTTCAAAACCCTATGCTATACTAAGTTTGAAAACCTAGAAGAAATGGATGAGTATCTGAAATCCTGGGAATCACCAAAGCTCAACCAAGAAGAAATTGACAGCCTAAATAGACCGATCATACATGAAGAAATTGAAGAAGTAATAAGTAGCCTCCCAACCAAAAAATGCCCAGGCCCAGATGGTTTCACGGCAGAATTCTATAAAATATTTCAAAAAGACTTACAACCATTACAACTCAAGTTGTTTAGAAGGATACAAATGGAGGGAGTCCTCCCAGATTCTTTTTATGAAGCCAGCATCACACTACAACTAAAACCAGGTAAAGATACAACCAAAAAGGAGAACCATCTCCCTAATGAACACAGATGCCAAAATTTTAAACAGGATACTGGCAAATTGCATACAGACCCACATCAAGATCATCCATCATGACCAAGTCAGATTCATACCAGAGATGCAGGGATGGTTCAACATATGGAAATCAATAAATATCATCAAACATATAAATGGACTTAAAGACAAAAACCACACCATCATATCCATTGATGCGGAGAAAGCCTTTGACAAAATCCAGCATCCCTTCATGTTTAAAGTCCTAGAGGGAATCAGGCTGGAGGGATCATTCCTCAATGTAATCAAAGCCATATACAGGAAACCCACAGCCAATACCATCCTAAATGGGGAAATGACAGATGCCCTTAAAGATAGGAACTCGGCAAGGCTGTCCCCTGTCACCACTCCTCTTCAATATAATGCTGGAAACCCTTGCTAGGGCAATAAGGCAAGAAAAGGAAATTAAAGGAGTTCTAATTGGAAAACAGGAAGTCAAGCTATCCCTTTTTGCTGATGATATGATTGTCTACCAAGGGATGCTAAGAACTCCACCAGAAAACTCCTAGAAACAATTAAGCACTTCAGTAAAGTGGCAGGATTCAAAATAAATCTAGAAAAATCAGTAGCTTTTCTCTACACCAACAACAAGCAACTGAGTAAGGACTACAAGGAGACCTTCCCACTCACAATAGCCTCAAAAACAATAAAATACCTAGGAACAAACCTAACCAAAGACACCAAGGATCTCTACAACAAAAATTTTAAACCCCTGAAAAAGGAAATTGAGGAAGACATCAGAAGATGGACAAACCTCCCATGCTCATGGATTGGGAAAATAAATATAGTAAAAATGTCCATCCTACCCAAACTAGTGTACAGATTTAATGCAATCCCAATCAAAATCCCCAAGAGTTTCTTCACAGGCTTGGAAAAAAAAATCCTCAATTTCATTTGGAAAAACAAAAGACCCCGAATAGCCAAAGCAACCCTGAGTGAAAAGAGCAATACAGGGGGGATCGCTATACCAGACATCAAACTATACTACAGGGCTATAGTCATAAAAACAGCCTGGTACTGGCACAAAAACAGACCAGTTGACCAATGGAATAAAACTGAAGATCCAAACCTGAGCTCATACAATTTCAGCCACCTCATATTTGACAAGGGGGCCAAGAAGACACAATGGAGGAAAGACAGCATCTTCAGCAAGTGGTGTTGGCAAAACTGGATCACCACTTGTAGAAGAATGAAATTAAACCCCTACCTCTCACCTTGTACAAAAGTCAACTCCAGATGGACCAAAGACCTCAATGTGAAACCCCAAACTCTGGAGGTGATAGAAGAGAAACTTGGCAGCAGACTACAAGACATAGGTGTAGGAAAAGACTTCCTAAATCAGACAGCAGCTGCACAAGAAATAAGATCAACAATTGACAAATGGGACCTCATTAAACTCAAAAGCTTCTGTACATCAAAGGAAGCAATAAAGGAAGTGAGGAGAAGACCCACAGAGTGGGAGGAAACCTTCACAGCAGATACATCTGACAAAGCATTAATTTCCAGAGTATACAAGCTACTCAAAAAACAAAGAAGAAAGAAAACAAATGAATCATTCAAAAGATGGAGCAAAGATCTGAATAGAGACTTCACAGAGGAGGAGTTAGAGATGGCCGAGAAACATCTTAAGAAGTGTTCAACATCTCTGATAATTAAGGAAATGCAAATTAAAACCACTCTGAGATATCACCTTACTCCAATAAGACTGGCTAGGATCAAGAAAACAAATGATACCAAGTGCTGGAGAGGTTGTGGGGAAAGGGGAACACTCATCCATTGCTGGTGGGAATGTAAACTTGTACAGCCACTATGGAAAGCAGTGTGGAGAACTGTTAGAATACTCAAAATGAGCTTGCCATTTGACCCAGTCATACCACTCCTAAGTATATACCCACAAGACTCATCTTGCTGCAGAGATACATGCACAGCTATATTTATTGCAGCTCTGTTCACAGTAGCCCAAAGCTGGAACCAACCCAAATGCCCCTCAACTGACGAGTGGATAGAGAAAATGTGGTACATGTACACAATGGAGTTCTATGCAGAGGTAAAGAAAGACACACCATGAACATTGCAGGTAAGTGGATGGAGCTAGAAGACATAATGATAAGTGAAGTAACACAGTCCCAGAAAAACAAACGACAAATGGTAACCCTCATATGTGGATGCTAGTGCCAATAACCCAGTTGTAAATATTTCTTGTGGAGAGGGATGTATATTAAAAAACAACAGAAAGACTGCATCAGAAAACTAACTGAAATGGTGAATTGGGAAGCGTGGGAGGGGTGGGAGAGGGACACGGGTATATATTTGATTAATGCATATTTAATTGATGTGAGTTGAACAAGAATCCAGTTTTTCCCAGACTCTGTCTACAGGTTACATGGTGTTTTATGACTTAGTAAAAGTAAATATGTGTATATTAAACAACATTGGTTTAAAGGCTCTGATAAAAACGGTAATGAATCTGAGTTTATTGGAGATATAAATTGCTGTTGTCCACATTTTTTTACTTAAAATCTGTGTATCAATGGCTTTGGGATTGGCACATACAAATGTTCTCAGTAATTTTTCTGTTGTACAGTATCATCTTGTAGCATTCTATTTCACCTGTAGGATGATTTCACTTAAAAATTAGGTTTGCTTCCCAAGTTAATCACATAGTCACCCAAAACAGCATGGGTGAATTTGATGAAATCTGGGCCTTGATTCCACCCTATAATATAATACATACCTATATGTATGTATTATATTATACATACATATAGGTATGTATAATACATACCTATATAGGTATGTATAATACAACTGCCTTTTTGAGACTCATGGGTCAAAAAACAAAAACCTAAAATAAAAAAGGGGGATACAGATAGATATGAAAACTTTTTGTCAAAATCCTTGCAATTCAAATCTTAAAACTAACTACAGGAAAAGATTTGTATATTCCAACAGGTCAAAATGTCACCAACTTGATGGATGAGAAAGAAAAGATACAGCTTTGCATTCAGTATGATGTACCAGAACGTGCCAGCAGAAAGGTTGGCCTGTCTGAACACTGAAAGGAAGAAAGGCCTCGGATTGCTGCAAACATCAAACCCCTATGTGGATCCTACTTGTAACAACTATTTATAATGTGTCCTAATGAAACTCAACCTTCTAGGTGCAGCAAAGGTTTTAATATGAGAGACTTTTTTTACCTCCCCCCCATAGAACAAGGAGAAATATGATGATGATGAGGTCGTTCTCCAACTGTAAATTGGAGCCAACTGTTATAGAGGTAATCTCTTATAAAACAAGTAAAACTGCCTTCTTTAATTGACTAATATACATAGGAACTGTGAAAAGGATTATTCTCTATTCAGAACCAAATATAATTCTAAAGTCTCCTTAAGCTATGCACTTAAGCAAAATATATTAATACAGGAGCTCTGACTTCAGCAATGGATAATTCTACCAAGGAGATGTTGGCCAGGGGATCCAAGCCCCCACAAAAGGTAAAGGCTCCTTCCCTATAAACTGGGATATCTGCAAGAAGAAAGGAGATAAAACCCTGCTTTCAAAGACCTGATGTAATCATGGGAAAGATGTATTGAGACCCACTTGCAAGTTTACAGATGGTCTCTGGAATACCAGAGAGTGTTACCAAAGACCACTAAGCCAATAAAGCAAATGTAGGTCTCCTTGAGTCAAGCAAGACTCCTCCATCAGCACCAGCTACACCTCAGCTGCCTGGAAATATTGTGCAGCATTTGCAGCCATAGGCCTGTATATCCCAAATCTAATTGGCTATTAGAACTCTCCTTGGAGGAATAACCCACAGCTGGTGCCACATAATTACATCCTATAATGGTTAGGAGTTGTTATAAGCCACAATACGACCCTGTCATATTTAACAGAAAAAAAGTGTAATTCATGGATTAATATACCATCCAAACCTCTGTGTCTATACCAAAGTAACCTACCATAACTATTAGTACTGTTTAAATACGTATATATCTAATTGCTTGTGCTTCATTAGTAGGATCAAAAGGCTATTCCTAGACAAACTGTCAGCCCATGAAAGGAAACAGCCAGAATTGACCAGAGACCAAGATAGCTCCAGACAAAGTAGACTGTTTTGCTTTTCATCCACCTGTGCCCCTTTTCTAAGCATAGGGAATAATCTGAGGAAGAGGGGGCATGGTAGAATGTAAGGGCTGCAATTGGGGTGAATGGTGAAACTACAGCAATATAGTCTGGACAGTCATTTGATCAAATTGATTGAGCATACAAGCCCCTCCTGCTGGATGGTGGGACCCATGGGCTGTGTGGGTTTGGGCACAACTGCTTACAAATTGGTTTTACATGAAGGATGCTTGTACTCATAAATTATTACTTAATGTTAAAAAAATGAAAAAAAATCTGAGAGAATGATGCAGGACAGTTACGGCAGAATGCATGATCTGAGATGGGGTGGGGTGGGGTGGGGGGAAGGGAAAGGGAAATATGCCTGAACTGAATTGGAAAATGATGTATGAAATACACAAAGCATCAATAAAAAAATGAAAATTAAAAAAATATATAAAAAAATAAAAAATAAAATTAATTGAAGAAAGAGAGTCCCTTCACTCTATTCAAGGGAACATTTTACCAAGATGACATTATAATCATACTCTTATACATCAAACTCTGATGCATCCAATTTCATTAAAACAGTACTACAAAAATATAAAATACAGCCAGGCAAGGTGCTGCATGCCTTTAATCCCAGCACTTGGGAGGCAGAGGCAGGTTAATCTCTATGAGTTCAAGGCCCGCCTGGTTTACATATTGATTTCCAGGCGAACAGGGGCTACAGGGAGACCCTGTTTCAAAAAGACAAAAAAATATAAAACACAGGTCAACCCTAAATCAGTAATAGTAAGTGATTTAAATACCCCACTATCCGCAACAGATAGATGAGCTGAAAAAAGAATAAACAGAAAAAAAATTGAATTAAATGAGATTTTACATCAAATTTACCTCACAGACATCTACAGACTATTCCACACAAGCACCAAAGAATACAGTTTTGACATAACAGCCTATCCGTGTTTCTCTAAAATTGACTACATCCTATAGCACAAAAGAAACTTCAACAAACACAAACAATTGAAATCATTCCATGCATTCTATAAGACCACAACAAAATAAAGTTGATTATCAACAAAAGAAGCTCTAATAAGTTCACAAATAACTGGAGATTAAACGACACAATCCTGAATGATGAATGGGGCATTCAAGAAATTAAGAAAGAAAGAAAAGTATTCCTGGAATTAAATGAAAATGATAACACAACACAACAATACCTCTCAGACCCTTTAAGTTAGCCCTAAAAAGTAAGTTTCTGCTTTTGGCCTAAACATTAAAAGAAAAAATGAGTATCGGGGCATGGTGGTGCACGCCTTTAATCCTAGCACTCAGGAGGCAGAGGCAGGTGGATCTTTGTGAGTTCAAGTCCAGCCTGGTCTACAGAGTCATTTCCAGGACAGCTGGGACTACAGGGAGATGCTATCTCCAAAAGACCAAAAAAAAAAACAAAAAAAAAAACAGAAACAAAAACAACCAACAACAATACAACAATGAGAGAGAGAGAGAGAGAGAGAGAGAGAAAGAGAGAAAGAGAGAAGGAAAGACTGAGTTGGAGAGCTGGGCTCAGTGGTTAAGAGCAGCTGGCTACTCTTGCAGAGGACTCAGGTTTAGTTCCTTGCACTCAACACTGTAGCTAACAACTACATGTGCCAGTTCCAGAGGAATCTGATACCTTCTGACCTCCACAGCCCTTGCATGACACAGAGGTACACATATATATAATTGTGTGTGTGGTGTGTGTGTGGTTGTGTGTGTTTGTGGTGTGCAGGAATAAAAATAAGATAAAATAAAGAAAAAAGGTAAAAATGAGAAAACACATATAAGAATGACATGACAATGTAACTCAAGATTGGGGAAAGGAAAGAGGAAACCAAATACAAATCTGGTAAATGAGAAGAAATGACAAATAGAACAGAAAAAAAAGAGAAATTAAAAACGGGCTGAGGGATGGCCTCAGCAGTTAAGAACGCCACCTGCTCTTTACAGAGGACCCGGGTTCGATCCCCAGCACCCACATCGGCTGAGAACCGTCTGTAACTCCAATTCCAGGAGAACTCACAGTTCCAGGGGAACCGGACTCCCTCTTCTGAACGTCCGGGCAATTGCACGACACAGTGTGCACAGACCTACATGCAGACAGTACAACTTCGTACACATAACAAAATAATAAAAAAAAAAATTAAAAAAAAAAAATAAATTAACCGATAGAAAAAAAATAGTACAAATAATCAATGATCTAAAAGTTGATTCTTTGAAATAGTTAAGCAAATTGATGACCCTTAGCGCCAGCTAACCAAAAAGAAAATCAAATCCAAGTTGAACAAAATAGGGAGAAAAAGAAAAGAAATAAAAAGAACCAAAAAATTGAGAAAAAAAAAAAAAAAATTTTAAGTAGGAATACTTTAAAAAACTTATTGCTCTTAATTTTGGAACTAAAAGAATTGATTAATCATAAATTCCGTGGAACCTTCCAATTAAAAGAAATACACAACTTAAATAGACCCATAGCGAAGATAAGAAAATTAGAAAAAAAAAAAAAGAATCAAAACTTCCCTACTAAACACTCTACCTAGATGAATTCACAGCAGAATTTTGCCTGTCATTCAAGAAAGATTTAAAGCCCATAATTCTTAAATTGTCCAAGAAGATAGAAACAGAGGGAGAAGTTCCACACTTTCTTTTTTTATTTTATTTTATAATGTATTTGGTGGTGTTTTTTATTGTTATTAAACTTTTTCCAAAAGTCATATATCATTTCTCAATCAAATCTAGAATCGCTTCCCTTTCCATGCCCCCCACCCCACTCGAGTCCCTGCACTCTGCCCTACATGCCCTGCATCTTTTTCGGAGTCTTTCCAGAGTTTTCTTTTTTTTTTTTTTTGAGTTCTTTTGTTGTTGTTCTCTCCATCTTGTATTGCTACAGTATATCTATCTATCTATCTATCTATCTATCTATCTATCTATCTATATATATAGAGAGAGTTCCATATATATAGATATATACATAAAATATACATACATACATACATACATACATACATACACATATCACTTGAATTGGAGGATTTTTTTTCCCTAAAAGATGTCATGTTTTCTTAGGAAATTCTCGAAGGTCCTTGGCAATCCCAACAAACAAAGAAAAACACATACTTATGTCAATAGATGCAGAAAAGACCTTGACAAAATCCAACATACTCTGATCTTAAAAGTGCAAGAGGGAGGGGGCTGGAGAGATGGCCTAGCGGTTAAGAGCACTGACTGCTCTTGCAGAGGACCCAGGTTCGATCCCCAGCACCTACATGGCTGGTGAGAACCATCTGTAACTCCAATTCCAGGAGAATTCCAGTTCCAGGGGAATCCGAGACCCTCTTCTGACCTCCACGGCATTGCACGACATTGGTGCACAAACCTACATGCAGACAGTACATTCATATAAATAAATAATAAATAAATAAATAAATAAATAAATAAAGATTTTTTAAAAAGTGCAAGAGGGAATTGGACTGCAAGAAAGCTGCCTCAACATACACCGGTGCACAAACCTACATGCAGAGAGTACATTCATATAAATAAATAAATAAATAAATAAATAAATAAATAAATAATTTTTAAAAAGTGCAAGAGGGAATTGGACTGCAAGAAAGCTGCCTCAACATAATTAAAGGTATTGGAAACAAATGCTTAACCACCATGATTCTGAATGTAGAAAAACCAGAAACCCCAGTTCAATTCAGGAAGCAACAAGGCTGTGCAATATCTCTATTTCTGCTTGAATCTTGTCTTAGAGCAACTAAGAGATTAAAGCAACTAAGAGATTAAACTAAGAAATTAAAGGAATACTATTTGAAAAAATAAATCAAATTATCCATATTTTCTAATGATATGATATTGTACATAAGAGATATCAAAATTCTACCAGAAAATTCACAGAAATGACCAATACTTATAATAAATTGGTAGGATACAAAATCAAATTAGAAAAATCAGTAACCATTTTATATACCAATAACAAACAATTCGAGGGTTTCCATTCCTAAAGAGAAATTCGGAAACCTTATCATTCACAATTGCCTCAAAGGAAAAATAAAATCCAGGGATAAACCTTCCCAAAGACATTAAAAATCTCTACAATTTGCCGGGCGTGGTGGTGCACACCTTTTAATCCTAGCACTTGAGAGGCAGAGGCAGGTGGATCTTTGTGAGTTCAAGGCCAGCCTAGTCTACAGAGCGAGTTCCAGGACAGCTGGGGCTACAGGGAGACCCTGTCTCGAAAAGACAAAATGAAAATTTTAAACATTCAAAGAAAGGGTTACAGGAAGATACCTGGAGATGGAAGGCCCAACAATGCCCGTGGATTGGTAGAATTTGCATTGTGAAAATGAATATCCTGCCAAAAGCAATCTATATATTCGGTCCAATGCATATCAAAATCCTAATCACAGTCTTCAGAGAGATAGAAAAAAAAAAATCCTAAAATTTACATGGAATCACAAAAGACCTAGATTGTCAAAGAAATCTTAGGTGAAAAGTGGAATGGTTGAGGATTCTTGCTACCTGAATTTAACCTATATTACAGACCTACTGTAGTGCCACAAAACAGGCACATAGATAAATGGAACTCAGTATAAGACCCAAACATGAAGACATGCAATTTCAGTCACCTGATAAGTGACAAAGATGCCAAGAATACACAATGGAGGAAGGACAGCCTCTCAAACAAATGTTGTGGGCCAAACTGGATCTCCATCTGCAGAAAAAAAGAAATTAAAGCTTTATCACTGCACAAAATTCAACTACAAATTGATCAAATAACTCAATACAAATACTGAAAGTGCTAGAAGAAAACTTAAGCAGTAACCTACAACATTTAGGTGTAGGAATGGACCTTGTAAATAAAACATCAGTTGCTCAGGCATTAAGATCAACAGTCAACAAGTGGGGCCACATTAAACCAAAAAGCTTCTGTACAGCAAAAGAAAAAAAAAGTGAAGAGGCACTGCACTGGGGGTCAGAAAATGTTTGCCTGCTGTGCATGTTACAGAGGATTAATATCCAGAATATACACTCTTTGACATATACCCAAAGCACACATCGTACTGTAATTCCACTTTGTTGCCTTCATTTTCAAAGTAGCTGAGAAAAGGAAACAACCTAAAGTAACTCAACTGACAAATGGATAACCAATGTGTGGTACATTTACAAATGGACTTCTACTCAGTGGTAATGGAAGACAAATTATAAAATTTGCAGGAAAATCAACAACACTAGAAAGTTTTACTAAGTGATGTAGCACAGACTCAGACTAGTAAGTGGCATATATCCTGCTTCATTTCAGATCTTGGAGTGAGGGAAATGGAAGGGAAGCATGGAGGAAAACTGAAAGAAACATCATGAGAAAGGAGAATATTAGACACCAAATATTGGCAAGGGGGGAATGGGGATAATGGTGGTATTCAACTGGAAAGGGAGAAGGGAAGGGTGTGCAAGGAAACATTTCCAAAAAATGGAAAGAAATAACCCCAGAGAAGGAGGATAATAGGAGAGAAGTATTTTCTTTCAGTGGGAAAATGGGCAAAAGGGGGCGCTTACCTGGGGATGGGGGAAGTTTAGACATGGAGAGATAGAAAAGAGATAAATAAAACCCTGTTGGGGAAAAAAAAAAAAAGAACTAATTCAATTCCCTCCCCCCGAAAATACACATACAGTATTTAACATGTGTGGATAAGTATACTTGAATACTTATTACAAGGAACACAATGCCAGACAGGAAAAACTTCCCTTCAAGTGCTTGCTTAGTCAGGGTAATCCAAGGGACTCCCAAAGTAACTTTACTACCTGCCAGAACTTAAAGGTAAGACCCTGGTGCTGAAGACAGGACTTTTTTTTTGACACAGGATTTAGAGCAATGGAGCTCAAACTGACATGAAACCTTATCCCTGAAAACTAGCTCTCATAGTTCAAGAGGAGATTGTGTAACCTGTTGAGGGAGAAAACCAATCAGTTCCAACCTATCTCCAAAGCCTAATATGCACAAAGGCTAGCACAGCAAAGAATCTCTACTGGTGTAGTAGTGGAACTTTTATCTAGGTGGTAATCAGTATCTCATTGAACTTAAAGCTCTTTTGAGGGTGGCATTGTAAATATAGCCAAATACATCCTAGAGAAAATTGTAGCATTAACATATCTCTAGACAAATGAAATATTTTTCTCTTTGTTAAAAATGGATCCGTGTATTTATAGGTAAGTATATTTATCACACATTAAAGTACCTTCTTTTGCCAAAGATTTTGGTCATTATGGAGTTCTACAACTGGTTGCACATAGAGATTTATTGCTGAAAAATATATAGCCTTACATCATATATGTACAGTGGAACTTCTATACCTAATTTTCATGGAACATAGCAGTACAAACAGTTGAAAGATTATCAAAGCATTCCTCAACTCCCACCAGCAACATTTCCTCATATAACAAAGTGCAATGCACAAAGAAAGTACAGAGTGACTAAATTTTAGAGAACAAGAGACTGCAGAGTGTGAGTCCACAGATAGGACTCCTACAGCAGAGGCTTATCTCTGGCCATGGAGAACTTGCAATATTAATTTGCAGTAACAGTGAAAGCATGCACAGACTAATGCCAACTCAGACAAAACCCTGCATAAAACATGTGTGATGGCAATAGGCCTCAATCCTAGCCAAAGAATGATTGGCAACTGACTACTCCTGGGTGAGGGAGAGTAGATTTTTTTAAGGGAGTGACTCTCCATAGGCTGACTGCACTCCACTGGCTGAGCTTGCACTGACAGACTTCTGGGTACAAATACATGATTGGGCAAGGCTTAACATATATGACCGAATGCATGACATCCAGTGGGGCTGGGCACAGGTATGAAATGGGTCAAAATTTGATTGAAATTTATTACATGAAGTGCATAAAACTCATTAAAATATTTTTTTTATAAAATGATGAATAACATGCCTTGGTGTCCAAGAAGCTGATATATTGAAAAATGCTCAGCATTTTCCAGGTAAGAAGTTGAATATTACCAGTTACTGTATTTTTTTTTTCCAAACAGCTTTAGACATTCTAGTTGGAAAGCTACAATTTTTATAAAATATGTATTATTCAGTTTTATGTGAATCTGTGGTTCATTTTACTTGAAAAGTAAAAATGCTATTGGTAGTTCACGGCTTCTTTCATTACTGAACATACTGTGTTTATCCTTAAGTGTACTCTATCTCCAGACTTGAGTAATTTATTTTTTCTGATCCAACATCTTCAGAATCATCAATGCTACAATCAGGAATAGTCTTGACTGTTAGAAAATCAAACTCTGAGGATTGTTGCTCCTCTCTTCTGCCCTTTGAATTGCTTCAAGTATTTTATGAAGAGTTGGTTTTCCAGACATGTATTCCATCATCTTGTTTATGTCATGGAAGATTTTTCTCTCTCCTTCAAGTATAGTCGACATTTTTGCGGGTAAAGTATTCTGGGTTGGCATCCATAGTCCCTTAACACTGGGAATGCTTTGCTCCATGTTCTTCTTGCTTTCATGGTTTGAGGCGAGAAGTCAGTTGTAATTCTGATGGGTTTCCCTTTGTATGTGACTTGTTTTTCTTTTGTAGCCCTCAGAATTTTGTCTTTGTTTTGGGCATCTAGCATTTTAACTATGATATGGCGTGGGGTGTTTCTTTTCTGATCTTGTCTATTTGGGGTCCTATGTGCTTCTTGTATTTGTATGGGCTTGTCTATTTTTAGTTTGGGGAAATTTTCATCTATTATTCTGTTGAAGATCTGATCAATACTATTCTCTTGAGATTCTTCTCCTTCCTNGGAGGGAAAGGGAAATAAGCCTGAACTGAATTGGAAAAAATGTGTGAAATGCACAAAGCATCAATAAAAACTAAATTAAAAAAAATAAAAAAATAAAAAAAATAAAAGTATTTCCTCCTCTTTAAAAAAAAAAAAAGAAAAGAAAATCAATCTCTGGCCCATTTATTGTAATAACAGCAGACAGAATAGTGAAAAGCACAAAGTTTTCTTTTGTTTCTATGACAACCATATATGAAACTTTTTTTTTCATTTCTAAACAGACTCTATAGAACAATGGGCATCACAAAATGGAGTTAGAAATTTTGAAATCATGGTTGATATGTATTGAAAAATAATCACCACTCATTTGTAAATATTTATTTTCATTTTTATGTAATCCTGAAGAAAATATTAGATATTTCTTATAATTTTTTGCATAAACTCAAATGGTGGAGCTATATTCTTTTCTTAATTCTTGTGAGTTTTGGCCATTATAATTTCACAGTAAAATGTCAAAGAAAAATCAGTGCAGAAAAGCTTTTATCAAAGTGTGTTCCTGTATGTTAAAAGAACTTGTGGGTTGGCAGCAATCAATTTCATCCTGAGCACAATGACTACATTTATATTCCAATGTTAGAGATAAATGTTCACATGAGTTTAACATGTGTAACACGCAGAGATGAGAAGGGATGCCTAATAAAAACCTTTGCTCCTCTTCACAAATCACTGTCTTTCATTCTTAGGAAATGTTTTTCTTCCTACACATGTCATAATGACATTTTGGGGTCCTGCAATGTGGCAATTAAGGACAAGTTCTAGTTTCTGTACTCTTCAATAAACCACACCTTTTCTCAGGCAACATTTATAAATCATTTGGCATCTGCAAAAATTCCTTGTTTAATTGATGAGTCTACATGATTCTTTCATTCCATTGAATTGTGTGGATAATGCAAACTTGGCTTGGTATAAGAATTATTATGATGCAATTACATATTGTAGATTAGCACCCCAAAACCAACTTAGTGACCCCTTTGCATTACATTAGAAGCCAATGCAATTTTAAATATGCTCTAATAACTGTTCTCCATACAGAATAGAGCGCACTATTCATACTACCTCCTTTATTCCCCCTAATCATTAACGTTAACAAAATGGAAAATCCCAATAATTTTATTCAAAAAAGTGGTGGTTTCATCAGATTTGATGTAATACTTTTCTTTCTTTTTTTAAAAAATTCATCTATTTCATTTTATACGTTATGCCTTTATATATGTAACTATACTCATGCCTTGCAGTGCCCCTGGTGGTTAGCAGAGGATATTGGATCTTCTGGATCTGGAGTTAAAGGTGCTTGTAAGCTGTCATTATAGGAAATGAACCCTGGTCTTCTGAAAGAAGAGTCAGTGATTTTTACCACTGAGCAATCTCTCCAGGCTCTCCAATGCTATTCTTGATAAATACTTTGAAGTCTCTGAACACGCAACTCTGATGCCTCCCTAGAGTTTCTGCATTTTTCCTGGGCCCCAGAACTGTTATATCTTCTGGATTTTCATTACTTATTTCCCATTCCTCATCCTCCTTATTGAGTGGATACCATTTTGTCTTCCTCTCTGTGAGACCAGACTTACTTACATATAAAAGACATAGGTTTGAGTCTTTTTAATATATGAATACAATGTCAGGTTTGCCTAGATTGCTTTGAAGATGGAAAGCAACCACTTGCAAGATTCTTATACCTCCTCTAAAATGGTCACTGCTCACAAACTTTAGAATCCACGTACCTTGAGATGAAATCAAGCTCTGTTTAAAAAGCTCACATATGGCCAGGCATGGTGGTGCATGCCTTTAATCCTAGCATTTGGGAGGCAGAGACAGGGAGGCAGAAGCAGGCAGATCTTTGTGAGTTCAAAACCAGCCTGGTCTACAAAGTGAGTTCCAGGACAGCCAGAGCTACAGGGAGACCCTGTCTCAAAAAAAAAAAAAAAAAAAAAAAAAAAAAAAAAAAAAAAAAACAAAGCTCACATATGAGGACTGGAGAAATGGCTCAAAAGTTAAGTATACTGGTTGTTTTTGTAGTAGAGGACCTGAGTTCAAAACCCAACAGCCATATGCCAACTGACACGTGTCAATAAGTCCATTTTCAAGGAAATTCAACACCCTCTACTGTCTTCTGTGGGCCTTGCACAACGCAGATGCACTTACATACAGGCAATAACTCCAGACAAAGAAATAAAAATAAATTGAAAAAATCAAAAGCTCACATATGAAAGAGTTCAATATAGAAGGTAACAGACAGTTCTCACATTGTGATTTAGATGACTTTATCCCTCTCTTGGTGTCCCACTTTCCTTAGTGTGCTAGTGTCAGTTCTTTCCTAGTGTATACATATTATTTGGGGGATTAATACTTTCTAGTATAATAATACCAGAGAAAGAAGAAGCCATTATCCTTGTTATTGATGATAAAATACACTGATGTCATCTTGTTGGATTATAGACTCAACTTGGAGCAGCTACAAAGCAAGGACTGCTGATGGATTCCATTAAGGGTAAATCATTACACATGGAGAAATAAGGAAAGATCAGACGTGAGTACTGTAACCTATTAACAGGTGAGATCTGACTCTCTTTCCACAGAAATTGTCAATCCTGTCTATTTTAGCTGCAAACGTTTTGTCAAATTCAGTGTCCACAAATTTTATCTATTGGCTATAGTGGTTTCTGCTGTTACAAGGGCTAGGATGTCCAGGAAGCTGCTGGCCTTCCAGTGGACATGCTAAGTTGACGACCCCACAACCAGATCTGTGTCCGAGCGGCTTGCCTCTCAACACTCACCCACAAAGCTGATGGCTTTGGGGGCAAGCCCTTTTCTGAGAGGTGATAACTCCCCAGCCACCATTGCTAGGAAACTGCTGGTTTCCATGATCTTCCTGTGCACAAACCTCTGGCTGAAGACTGTTTGCCTTTTGTGGGAACCATCCCCACATTCGTACAATGTAGAAAGCTAGCTGAAATATTAGTAGTTCCATGATCTATGTGAAATAACACAGTGATCTCTGGATAATAGTAAAGTTTGTAGGAATTCCCTTATTCATGAAGGGCAAACAGCTATATAGGATTAAGACAGGAGGCCCTCACTTTGGATGCCATCAGTTCCTAGTAGCCTATGTCACCACGGGCCACCTAGGTGGTGAGGCAAACCCAGAAAGGCACTTGGGGGAGAACAAGCCAATTTATGGTGCCAAGCATGCCAGCCTGCACACGAGCAATGCAGCCCAAATCCAAGACTGTCATTGCACAGTCTATAAGACTAGATTGCTTTCTCTCCTTTCTATGTGAAAGTTTTAAAATTTATTTATTTATTTATTTATTTATTTATTTATTTATTTATTTATTTGTTTATTTGAGACAGGGTACCCCTGTAGCCCCAAGTGGCCCAGAACTTACTAAACTTACTAAGTAGAACAGGATGGCCTTGATCTTAGACAGATCCACCTACTTCTGCCTTCGCAGTGCTGGTATTAAAGGTACATGCCATCACTAACAGCTTGATTAATTATTAAAAATAATGAGTCTTGAGTATTGGCCCATCCCTCAGTCATTTCTTCCATTGAGAAAGTGAAATGGTGTTCTGCAAGCTCAAGAGTAACAACAATATGAGGTTGGTGAAAAAATGATGCTAAAATTAATACATTGTGCTTTTCTTAAACTTCAGATTTCATACAAGTTTAACTTTGAAGGCATTTTCCCAAAAAATTGCCTTCATTTTCACTGAAATTTATCCTCTATGATATGCTAAACTTTGAGTCTGCCTCTAGTTTTCCTGTAGTATTAAGAGAATAATGAATTAAGAGAATAAGGAAAGTAATTTTGTAAATGATATGAATAGTAAAAGTTAACATGGAAAAATCCAATCCATTTGAAATGACTGCTCAAAATTTCAGAGCTCTGTTTTAAACCATGTTTTGGTTTAGACCATGAACAGATTGGAATACTTTTATATTCTTTACTCTTATAACAAATAACTTTTTCTGAATCTCTAAACACTAACTGAGTCTTGGATAAGGCAAATGTATAGAAGAAACATCTAAATGCATGCTCATTTGTGCATTTATTTGTGCACTTATGTATGCATATGTATTTGTGCATGAATGGGTCCTTGGGCAGATGAAAAGAGAGAGGGTAGAGAACTTTATGGAAGTGATTTATTTAAGTGGGCAAGATAAAAAAATTCTTAAGAAAAATATGATCCTTTTCAAACACATTGGCTAATTGATGTGAGGTATTATTGATGGCTGAGACAGTTAAAGGGTCATGACAAACCAACTACAAATATTAACATAACTTAATTAAAACTGATCATTAATCTTTGAAGAAATACCATGAAATATGCACAAAGTTCCTTGTATGTGCTTCCCATGAAAGCAAAAGGAAAATAGATTCAATCAGTATAGGGGGAAGAAGGGATTATATGTAGTGAAGTTCCTCCTTTATGTTTGGTTTCTTCCTGTCAGATATTCTCCTCATTCTGCCCAAAAGAGTAATAGATAATATTCTAAATTTTCCAATGTTATATATACTATAAATCTCATTTTTACTCTTCTCATGCCAAATGCCATTAGATGCAAGAATATATACAAAGAAAAATCATTCAAACTTTGGGACTCATTTTAATTATCTTGTGATGACTTCCACAGAGCTATTAAACTGAAATCTAATCTCCAAGCAAGATATAAACTCCTGAACTCTTTTAGGTTCTCCCCTGATTTCTGTTACATACTCCAAGTTTATGAAGACACAATGGAAACTTTCTTCACTCATTTTCCAAAATATGATGATGTGGCAGAACTTTGAAGGGCAATTTGTCAATGTATGTTTTATATTTTGTGGGCTTTGAAAGGAACATTATTGAAAAATCAGATGACAATTCAAGTCCGCCTTGAAATAACAAGGAAAATGTGTTAAAATAATCTGTCCTGGTATCTTAAATAAATTATTTTTAATATTTTGTTTCTTACTTCTCATTTCTTGTAAATAAATAATTCCAGGACTTAAGAAACATGTAAATTAAAAAAATTATTATTTAAGTGGTTGAATTCAGAGCTTGCTAGGTAAGTTCTGTGTGATTGACCTGCCTTCTAAATCTCATACATGTCTAAATATGTGTCTAAAACTTTTAGATTTCCCTCTCATCCAAAATACTATGGATTAACATAAATTCTTATTAACCTAATTCTCTCTGTCATAATTTATGGATTATCTGAAGTACTCCAGATAGTCAGATAAGTATATGACCTATATTTGCTGTATGGTAAGATAGCAGATATCATTATTGTAATACTGATTGAATTTTAAATTCTACACATAACTTGAAAGGCTGTTTCCTGATGCAAAATAGGCCAGATCAAACCAGATTAACAAAGTATAAAAGGAGGTTTCTTAGGACAAGCTCCCGGGCACGTCCACCAGTACCAGAAAGGGAGGCCAGGGGAGTCATATGCTCCAGTTGGGGCTGAGGATTTTTATATGTTCTAGGGTCAGGAAGATGAGGTGAAGGTGGTAAGACAAAGTGTGTACTTGTAAGGGCAAAACTGGTGCAGTGGGAAGGGACAAAGTGGGTCTTTAGTGTTAGTCATGAAGCTGGAATGTAACCATAAATGGTCTTAGGCTGTGCTCTCATTGTGGCTGGTGACATCAGGAATGGAATTTGCATCAGCTACCCAAGATGAGGTAGACTTTTGACTGGAAGAGAAAGGTGGTAGGTGCCATCTTTAGATCTCCAAGCCCAGGCCCTGCCTAACATAACTTTTGTTCATTGATTTCTGATTTGCTTCTATAAAAACATAGTCATAAATGATTTGTGTAAAAGTTCCTTTTCTCAAAGGTAGCACAAGATGAACTGAATTTGGAGAGTCCTAAATAGACCATTTTCTGGAAAAAAATAAAGATTTTTTTTTCTATATTTTCTTAATGTAATAGATTCTCATTAGATTAAGTACTACATGCCAGTAAGACAATAAACAAGCATTTTCCATCCTTGAATATGTCAATGCATTTTTAGTTTCTTTTTGTTAAGTTATAAAAAGCTGTGTATCCCCCAGCCCCAGCTCCCAGATAAAAAGGCACATGAGAATTAAGTCACGCCAGGAACAAGATTTACTTCCATGAGGAAGTAAATACAGCAAGGGCTGCCTATAGGGGCAGTCTACAGACATGTGGTGGAACCAGGCAGCATGGCAGGCAGAGAGAGAGAGAGAGAGAGAGAGAGAGAGAGAGAGAGAGAGAGAGAGAGAGAGAGAGAGAGAGAGAGAGAGAGAGAGAGAGAGAGAGCCTGAAGCCCACCCACTTATAGCCAGGAGGTGGGGCCTCTGGTACAGAGGAAGTGGTCAGAAGATTGACAGCCTCTGGAGGAAGTTGGCATCTGTGTCCCTTGGTATTCTGGGAAGCCCAGACCTAACATTCCAGTTTTTTGCTTATGATAAGGAAATGGGGCGCTGTTCTCTCTTCTGTATCTGCTGCAGAGCTGATTGGGGGCGAAGTCTTGGGGGAACAGCTTTCAGGCTGGAGGGTCAGAATCTGGTTTCCCATTTTGGCTGCTCTGGGTGCTCTGCCCAGTGGGATTGGTCCAGATCGATAGTGGCCAGTACTTAGTGGACGTTTTCTCTGAAACTGAAAAGATAAGCTGGTTGAGTCTTATGTATGTATACCAGTGCAGGGACTTCACATTACCAACAGGGGACTAATGGGTGCATTAGCAATTGGAGGATCCCTGTCTACGGTCCACAGAGGGAGAGGACTTGTACCCTGGTTTGAGAAATTGGAAAAAAAAAATTAGTGCACAGAACTCTAGAATGAGGGCCAGCTTTAGTACACAGGGCTCCAGAATGAGAGCCATAACCATGAGAATATAAAAGGTGGTATTTTCTGGCATGGCACATTAAATCTGTCACCTGTCCCTGAGATATTTTCTAACATGACACAGTTAGATTCCTAACTTGGCACAGTAGGTCTCTCACCTATCTCTTTGGTGGTAAGTTATTTCATTTTCTCTTCTTTAGATTACAGTTTCCTATTGGGGTGTTTAAAACCAAGCAGTTAGCTCAGATAAATGAAGTTCATTTTGGTGTTAAGGTCAGTTGAGGTTCTGGTCCTTACCGGGTCACTCAGGCCTTGCGCCTGGCTCTCTTCACCAGTTCCAACTATGTGAGGACAAAGTCAGGCCTTGCTTGACCATAGCTTCCCTTTGAAACATGAGGAGTTTCTCCTCTATATGGACTTTCCTCCCTTGACTGGACACTGACCAGATGAAGTCCTTTTAAGTGAATCTCCAAGACCTCCCTGGCCTGGGATGACTGGTGACTCAGTGCCACAAGACATGTACAAAGGTGCTGATGCAGGAACCTAGGACTCAAGTCAACCTCAGAGGGTAGGGACCAAAATATTGTACCTTAAAATCCCTCTTGTCAAATCAGATTGGAGCTTTAAGTGTGGTTGCTAAACCTCCAAGAGGATTGTTTGATTTAATTTGATACTTTAATTACCATACAACTCCTAAGTAAAGCTCGAACATTGACTTAAGCACTGTTAATAAATTCTTAATTGCTGTGGCAAAAATATTCTTACTAAAAATAAAAGCTCATGGTAGGGGCCTGGTAGTGGCTGCAGCACAGGCTAGGAAAGGATGCTACTTACTGGCTTGTTCGGCTGGCTCATGTTCAGCCTATTGTATACAATATAGAAATATCTGGCCAAGAACAGCATTGCCCACAATGGGCACAGGCCAGTCCAATGAAGGCAATTATCGAGGTTTCTCAGCTCAAGTGTATCAAGTTGACAGTAAGTCTATGCAGTAAGTCTTCTACAATTTGTTCTTTAAGGTCTGTGAAGGTCATTTGCAATGGATGTAAACCATGAAAGGCAAAAAGTTCTAACGTAGCCCATGAATCAAACCCAAGATAATAAAGAGGTTAAAACCAGTGCCTTCTCAAATGAAGGCCATGTCAATTGTCCCCAGATTTTGAATTATAGCTTTGAAAAGGAAAAGGAAAGGGGGGGGGGATTGTCACGTACCAACAGAAGTCAGGAAATGCTTAGGGCTCACCCAAATTGGTTACATTTGCACTGTCTGTGTGGTCACCAAAAGTAAAACCTAATTTCTCTTAAAAATGTTAAAAGTAACGTGTGCAAAGTATAAATGATATATAAAAGTTTTAGTATGTATGGGTAACTCAATATTTATATATGTCTGTTTCACTTGAGGCTGTAACAAGGTATATAGTACCTGGTAGGTGGAACACAATTTCTTGTATATGCCATAGTTACACTTTAGAATTCTTTAAAAGTGAATAGTACTTCATGCATACACACATAAATAAGGTTGTAATTAATAAATTTGGTGATGACACATTGTAAATGTTGTACTGAGCAGAGGCACATGCATCGCAATCATACAGACAAATCTTAATATGCTGTTTAACAATATCATACACATGCACACATTTATCCACACATTCCTTCAAAAGATTTTATCCTAGTGGTTGTACTAAACAGTCACATACATTGGAAGAAACACCTCTAGAAATATTATTTTAAAACATGGAGGTATAATTAGTTGCACTGCCAAGGCTGAGACAATGTATTGCACCTTTGGTTCTAAAATTATGAAGTTATTGAAATACTTTAACAAGTGATGGAAAACAGAATTATATATGCAATTAAGAAACTGACAGAACCAAAGGTATTCAGGCTGTTTCATTGAAGGGAAGAGATTGCAGGGGAAGCAATGTGCCACTGTCCAAGTACCAGAGTATGAATGAATCCATGGATTTTTAAAATGGTCTCTGGTCAGAAGGATGGTGGCACAGCCCGGGGGGGGGGATCTGTTAGTGAACCCGTAAGGGTCAAAAATCAGGTCTTCAGATATCTGGAAACAAGAAAAAAACTGGAAAAGAAAATTTTTAGTTGTAATACCTGTGGAAAAAAATAATTTTGGACAGATAAGAAATAAAACTCTCAGATAAAGAGTGTAGAAACCTAGGAACCTGGGTTCAAATCAGGCCTTTGAAAAAAAATTTAACAGGCATGCCAAAAGTGAACTTAATTTAATGTTTTGTTTGTACACAACATAGAATAAAAAGAAGTTTGAAGTTGCCCCTTTGGTCAAGAAACATACAGGAGAACATGGACTCATGACAGTTACAAAGACACATTGAAGAACCTTTATAACACACAGGTTGGACAGACACATGACCTAACTGTATCCATTAACTCGGGGCAATGGGAAAATCCCTTTTTTTTTTTTTTAATCTAAAGTTATCCATCATTGTCCAGGGCTGTGGAACCATTAATTGCAATTATCACATTCACAAAGAATCACTTAGAGTTTAAGATATCTACTTAGGTGGAAACAGCCTGTGTGCCCATACTATGCTTTGCAGCACGGGCTGTTCTTGTACACCTGTGAAGGATGGTGGACAGGGTAGGCAGGAAAATCTGGTGGCTTGCGTATATTACCTGCTAATTTAATAAGAATAAATTTAGTGGGGCTGGAGAGATGGCTTAGTGGTTAAGAGCACTGACTGCTCTTGCAGAGGACCGGGGTTCAATCCCCAGCACCCACATGGTGGCTGAAAACAGTCTTTGGCTCCAGTTTCAGGGGAATCCAAAACCCTCTTCTGACCACCGTGGCATTGCACTATATGGTGCACAAACCTGCATGCACATAGTACATTCATAAACATATGAAAATAAATAAAAATTTTAAAAAAGAATAAATTTAGTTAGTGGAAAAATTAAAAGATCCCAGCCAAGTCAAAGGTTACTGCCTGAGGCAAAATGTGGAAGCAAGTGGGATAGGGTGTGGTTGGCACACCTTCTTAATCTCAGATACAGAGGCTTCTCAAAAGATCCCAGCCAAGTCAAAGTTTACTGCCTGAGGCAAAAACTGGATGCAGATGGAGCAGGGTGTGGTCAACACACCTTCTTAATCTCAGACACCAAGGCTTGTATACTGAAGCAGACAAAAAAAAAAAAATGGATTTCTGTATAAAATGTGGTTTACAAAGAAAAAACAATGAAATGAAAAATGCCAAAATCTGAAATAATCCCTTAAAATTAGGCAAAAGTTTTGTAAACAAAATATAAAAAAAAAAAAACAGTGTTTGTTAAAAAAACAAATGAGGTAAAAATCTCAAACAAAAGTCTGTAAAAATTAACTATCCATACAAAAGTAAAAAAATGAAAATTGATTGTATTTGGAAATGGATGTAGCTGTTATAAGTTCTAATGTAAATTCAAGCTTCCTGCCACGTGGTCTAGACAGAATGGTTGTGGCTCAGCCACAGCCTCAAGATGGCAGCTGAGGAATGGGCGTGGCTGCCGCTCCCTTGCTCCCTTTTCTGTTTGAAAAAAGCCCTTGGAGGGTGAATGTAGGACAGCAGAGAGCTGTACTGCTTGCACACGGGAACACAGTTTGAGGCAGTATGAGAGCCTGTGGATTCAAAATAGCATTGGCGGGAGCACAAGCATGGTGGGATTAGGAACCCAGTTTGAGGGATTCTGCCAGCCTATGGAGGGAGGGAGAGAGAGAGAGAGAGAGAGAGAGAGAGAGAGAGAGAGAGAGAGAGAAGGACAGAAGGAAAGGAAGGAGGGGAGCAGGAGAGCAGAGTGGTACCTCATCATGAAATGTGACAGCTGGTTTTCCGGAGAAATACACTGCAGCAAGTCTGTCCCAGGGGTTCCAAGAAAAAAAGTTAGGAAGTCCTTTTCCGGGTGAGAACTGGCGAGTGCTCCGCCAGATCAAAACCTGGCAAGCGAGTGATCTGCCTGATAAAAATCATCAAGACCGGACCAACTCTACGGCACCATAATGTTAAGTTATAAAAAGCCATATATCGGGCTGGAGAGATGGCCTAGGGGTTAAGAGTGCCGACCGCTCTTACAGAGGACCAGGTTCGATCCCCAGCACCCACATGGTGGCCGAGAACAGTCTGAAACTCCAATTCCAGGAGAACTCCAGTTCCGGGGGAATCTGACACCTTCTTCTGACCTCCTGGCATTGCATGACAAGGGTGCACAAACTTGCATGCAGACAGTACATTCATACACATACATAAATAAATAAAATAAAATAAAATAATAAAAAAATAAAAAGCCGTGTATCCCTCAGCCCCAGCCCCAGCCCCCAGATAAAAAGGCACATGAGACTTAAGTCACGCCAGGAACAAGATTTACTTCCATTTGGAATTACCAGCAAGGGCTGCCTACAGGGGCAGCTTACAGACACGTGGTGGAACCAGGCAACATGGCAGGGAGAGAGAGAGAGAGAGAGAGAGAGAGAGAGAGAGAGAGAGAGACTGGAGCCTGCCCACTTATAGCCAGTGGGTGGGGTCTCAGGTACAGAGGAAGTGGTCAGAAGATTGACAGCCTCTGGAGGAAGTGGGCATCTGTGTTCCTTGGTATTCTGGAAAGACCAGACCTAAAACTTTTACTTCCGGTCTATAAAATATTACAAATTTAAGGACCAGAGAGTTGTCCCAGCTGTTAAAAACACTGGCTACTCTTTCAGAGGATCCAAATTCAATAACCAGCATCAACATATGTGCTAACAACCTTCCATAACTCCAGTTTCAGGAGATCCAGCCCTTCTTTTTGGTTCCCATGTGCAGTGTACACAGAAGGTATACTTACCAACGTTCAGGCAAAATACTCTGACAAATAAAATTAAAATGACTGAATAAAAATTAAAAATAATAATTCACAGAAGGGATATTTACTTGTGTATAATGCACCCCCCCAGAAACCCTGAGTTAATATATAGTTTGTGAATTTTACTTTGCACTTGCCTTATCTATAAAATCTATGAATTGGATAATTTGTGAAATGTAATAATGAGTAGTTACAGTATTTTACTTTGAAGTTAAAATTATTCCTAATTTGCACTATTTTCTCATTCTCTGCATCAAAAAAGAGCAAAGCTTATCTGCCTCATTTGAAAGTTAATTATTTGGACAATGTAGGGAGACAATTCAAGTAATTTAGCATGACCTATGATGTTTGTTTAGAGAGTGAATTATTTTCTGCAAATTATTTGGCAAATTACTTTTAATTGCATTATGTCATAATGAGTCTCATTTCAAACTTTTTCCCCTTTGGATATTTATGAAGTATTAAAGAAGCACATTTATCTATAACTGTACTATTTCTTAAATTTATTCTCACAAGAACAAAATCATAAATTTTGTTTCTGAGCCCTAGAATACAGATGAGTTTCACTATATGTATCCATATTTGTATTATTTTAATGTGTATTTTTGCCACTCCTTTAATGCGTATTTCTTCATTTTGTCTACTTAGGTATTAAATATAAGAAACATTGTTGTCAATGATTAAGCAATCATTTAGTTTCAAGGAATGCAATACAGGAAGAAAAGATCAGGGAGGGAGAAAGTGAGGATGGAAGAAATAAAGGAAGTAAGATTTTATCATCTTGTTTTAGCTAAGATTGAGGGATCCCTTGGGTGACTATTTGATTACTTCTCAGAGTGCTTTCTTCCACTCATATTCTTGAGTTCAGAAGATGTAAGGGAAGAAGTAAAGGACTTTTGGATCTGTGAGCTATTTACAAAAGTCTTATTCTTAGCCCTCTAAGACTGTGATAGTTTGAATGAGACTGTCCCCCACAGGCTCCAAGTTCTTGAACATTTTGTCTGCGGTTGGTAGTGGTGGCTTGGGAGGTCTTAGATGGTTCAGCCTTGCTTCAGGAAGCAGGTCACTGGGGGGCAGGCTTAGAAAATGCTTTAATTTTGCCTAATCCCAGGTACAGGAATCAGTTCCTGTACCTGTTTGAAGATGTGAACCTCTGCTTTCTGCTCCTCCTCCACCAACTCCTACCACCATGCCTCCTGAACATGATGGATTCTAATTCCCCAAGAACTGAAAGTTCAAATAATTCACCATTTCATAAGTTCCCTTGATCACAACAACAATAAAATAACAAATACAAAGAGTAATTAGTTTCACTTTAATTTCTCTGGACGTATGAATCTGTTATTTTCCTTACTCATGAGTTTTTATGCTTTGACAATTACACACACAAGTGTGTGTGTGTGTGCATGTGTGTGTGTGTGTGTGTGTGTGTGTGTGTTATATTGAATTTTGGGTTTGTTCACCCATACCCACAATCTTCTTTAATCCCTCTGTATCTCCTGCCAAAAAATTTCTAACAAGCATTATCTTACTTTACTATTTATTTTATTTTTTTTCCACACCTGATTTCTTGTTTTGGACTTTGTTTTGACACAAGATCTCCTTGTAGCTGTCACTATGTAGAACAAGTTGTCCATGTCACAGAAATCCACCTGCTTCTGTTTCCCAAGTGATGAGAATAAAGGTGTGAACCACTACCTTGGACTTTGACTTATTGAACTGAGCTATGACTGCTTGTGTGAGATTGAGCTGAAGGTTGCTTAGTGTGACTTCCTCAACTATCAGTGGTTACACAATTGAAGTCAATTCACACACCCCCCTTTTAGCACTCACTAATAGCTCTTGGTTCCTCAGTAAGTGGTGGAGACTCATGAGCCACCCCCAGCCCCCAACACTTAATGAAATGTTGATGGTCCTCTCCAAGAGCAGGTCTTATGCAGCAACCCCAGGTGCATTTCATTAATGCAATGAATTTTCATGTCTAGGAGACACTTTTTGTAGTGTTCTGCAAACTTTGGCTCTTCCATTTCAACCAACTCTCCTCCAAATACTAGTATCTAACAAGCACTAATAATATAAGGAAAGAAGTATCTTGGCAGTAAAATTTCACCAATTACCTCTTCCCTATTTCTTCCTCCTTTTCCTCTCTCAATCTTTCCCTCTTTTTATAAGATATCTAGGTAGATTGTAGATTATATTAGAAGGAGTGGAACAATGGATGGAAAGAAAGGAAAAGGAAAGAAGGAAGCATGAAGAAGAAAAGAAAGAAAGGGAAGAAAAAAGCATATATATATATATATATATATATATATATATATATATATATTTTAATATCATTTCAAAATATTTATGACTGATCTCCTCTTTAGCATACTTTAAGTATTAGTAGCTAAAAAATTAAAAATTTTCGGGCTGGAAAGATGGCCTAGCAGTTAAGACTGCCGACTGCTCTTGTAGAGGACTCAGGTTCAATCCCCAGCACCCACATGGTGGCTGAGAACCGTCTTTAACTCCAGTTCCAGGGGAATCCAACACCCTCTTCTGACCTCCGCAGCATTGCGCAACACCAGTGCACAAACCTACATGCAGACAATACATTCATACACATAAAAATAAATTAAAATATTTTTTTAAAATTTTATATAACAACTCTTTTTTGTTTGTTTGTTTGTTCTGTCTTTTCGAGACAGGGTCTCCCTATAGCCTCAGCTGTCCTGGAACTCACTCTGTAGACCAGGCTGGCCTTGAACTCACAAAGATCTACCTGCCTCTGACTCCCGAGTGCTAGGATTAAAGACATGTGCCACCATGCCCGGTTTAATATTTATCTTTTTTTTTTTTCCTTTTTTAGGCTTTTTTTTTTTCTCCTTTTTTGGTATTTTTGAGGCAGGGTCTCCCTTTTAGTACCAGCTGTCCTGGAACTCACTCTGTAGACCAGGCTGGCCTTGAACTCACAAAGATCTACCTGCCTCTGACTCCCGAGTGCTAGGATTAAAGACATGTGCCACCATGCCCGGTTTAATATTTATCTTTTTTTTTTTTCCTTTTTTAGGCTTTTTTTTTTTCTCCTTTTTTGGTATTTTTGAGGCAGGGTCTCCCTTTTAGTACCAGCTGTCCTGGAACTCACTCTGTAGACCAGGCTGGCCTTGAACTCACAAAGATCTACCTGCCTCTGACTCCCGAGTGCTAGGATTAAAGACATGTGCCACCATGCCCGGTTTAATATTTATCTTTTTTTTTTTTCCTTTTTTAGGCTTTTTTTTTTTCTCCTTTTTTGGTATTTTTGAGGCAGGGTCTCCCTTTTAGTACCAGCTGTCCTGGAACTCACTCTGTAGACCAGGCTGGCTTTGAACTCACAGAGATATTCCCACTTCCATCTCCCGAGTGCTGGGATTAAAGTCGCACACCACCATGCCCGGCTAACAACTCTTAATTAATAGATTAATGCTGTTTTAGTCATCGACCATACTAGTCAATTTTGATAAGTGCTCCATGTGCAATTGTTGAGTGCACTGTTACATACTCTGAGCCCTATAAATTAATTTGTTCAAATCTTCTTCAAACTTACTATTTCCTTATTTTTTCAGTATTAGTTCTATGACTCAAAGCTCCTATTGTTATTTCAAAATTTTCTTTTTATTCATTTTGTTCTATTAAATGTTATCTTACATAATTATAGGTATAAAATAAATTTGTGTTTGTGATAACTTTACACTAAATTGATTATTTCATTCTGAAATATCCCATTTTAAAATTAGTCATGCTTATTACCTTAAATTTTACTTCATATGATATAAATGCAAGTTATGAGTTTCATGTGATTAATATTAGGTTTTCTATTCTTTTGCTTTCAATTCATGAATTTAATATACAACATGTATCCTTTTTGGGGTTTTGTTTTGTTTTGTTTTGTTTTGAGACAGGACAAGGCCTCGCTTTAGCCCCAGCTGGCCTGGAACTCCCTATGTAGACCCGACTGGCCTGGAGCTCACAGATATCCATCTGATTCCAGGCTGCTGGGATTAAAGGTCTGCACCACCATGCCTGGAACAACATGTATTTCTGTACAACATATAATTGAGCTTTGTACTGTTTTGTTTATTTGGTTAGTTTGTACAGTCTGACAGTCTGTATCCACTTGAGTTTTTATTAATTACATATAATAAACTTATATGTATATATATATATATATATATATATATATATNTTGCTGGCCTATTGGTTAAAAAAACAAAACAAAACAAAAAAAAAAACAAAAGAAAGAAAGCAGGTTGAGCATGGACCTGGGAGCAAGCCAGTAAGCATGGTCTGTGCTTCATCTGCCTCCGTGTTCTAACTTTGCGTTCTTACCTTGGCCTCCACCAATGATAAACTAAGACCTGGGAGTTCTTCTTTTTAATTAATTAGTTTATTTTTTAATATATATTTTGTACAAGATTTTCAAATCTAGACCTGTGTTCCCCACCCTATGCCCCCACCCCACCAGAACTCATGTATTCTGCCAAACATGCTTGTCATCTCTTTCTAAGTCTTTCTCTATATTCTCCATGTAGAAGTTGACTGTTTTGAGCAGAAGTTCACTGTTTCAGTCAGGTCTTTGATGTAGTCCTTGCTGTTATTGTTGTTGTTGTTGTTGTTGTTGCTATTGTTATTTCCAATATGCATCACTCCCAACTGCTTGGACAAAAGCTCAAGGGGCTGTGCACAAGAAATACTTACAACTAGGTAATTGGCACTAGCATCCACAGATGAGGGATACCATTCAGCCTGGGAGTTCTAAGATAAAATAAACCCTTTCCTCCCCAAGTTGGTTTTCATAAGTGTTTTCAGCACAGTAATAGAAAGAAACTAAGACAACTACAAGTAAAAAAACAAGTAAAAGTTATATCACTATATAAAGAAAATTAGGGTATGCAAAAATTTAATATGATTTTGTTGCACAAAACATAAGCTCCAAGTTAGTTCCAAGTAGAATGAAGCTGAACTATTATTGTTTTTGAGTAATAGTTATAAGAATGGGACCTCCAACTTGGAATTGAAAGAGAAATTATGGGCAAAAATCTGTGTTTTCCAGGGGAAGAAAAGCCAAAATTTAACTTTGCTCTTTTGGCATTCCACGGCTTTCTGCAAGCTCTTCACACTTATGAATTGTTAAATCCTTTGTAATAAATAAAATAAAATATAAACGAAATGATCATGAACTTTCATTCAATTATTTTATCTATTATTTCAATAAACATTCGAATGCTATTCTCTGGTTATATTTCTAAAATAAATTAATGGTTTTCTAAATTCATGGAAACCTGTCTCCTTGTAGCCTCAGTTGGCCTGGAACTCATTCTGCAGACCAGGCTGGCCTTGAACTTACAGAGATCTGCCTGTCTCTGCCTCCCGGGTGCTGGGATTAAAGGCGTGCGCCACCACATTCTATTTATTTTTCTTAATAAAATACTTTTATTGATGTTTTGTGTATTTCATACATCATGTTTCAGTCCAACTTAGACACTTTCCACTCTCCCTGCCTGACCTGTCCCACAGGTCAGTCAACGGGGTCCTAGAAGAGAAGGCGAGAGGGGAGAAGGGCAAGGGCCGAAAGAAATGGAGACAAGACAGGGTTCTAATCAAGTCTCGTTTATTGTGAGCAGAAGCTCCAAATATAAAGGCAGGCTGTGAAAAATCCCACAAGAGAAAGTTAAACAGCAGATACATATCATTTGTCACATAAGCAAGATCTCAGGGCTGTGGAACTTACTTAGGCTTCATTTTTAACTCAGTTCCTGGAATCTAAACCACAGACATGTTATTTTTGTCCTTAAGGGGTCACCAGTGCATATGAATACTTGCTCAGAAGATAGTCATTAACCCCTGAGTTGCTGCAAGTAGGCTCCTGCAATTAACACTTGGGTAGCTGCAGGCAGGCTCCTGCACCTGCCTTCACCCCACCCTAGTTCATGCCTTCTGCCATACGTGTCTTGCATCTTTCTTTCAGTCTTTCCTAAGTTTTTCTCTGCAGAAGCTTATTGTTTGGGGCAGAATTTAAATGTATCAGCCGGTTTTTGAACCAGTCCTTATGTTGTTGTTGTTGTTCCCTCCCCTTTGTATTGCTCCAAAATATGCCTTATATAACCATCACATATGTATCAAAATTATGACATCCAGGAGTAAATTGTATGTTACTTCCAAAATATGTTTAGGTATTAGTTACTTCCAAAATATGTTTAGGTATTCCTTTTAATTTTCTATTACTCTAAAATATGAATATGTACCTTCCACCCATATACTGTAATTGCAATGTCTGAAGATAAGTGGTAGGTCAATTCTAGAGTCCATTAAGAAATTCACTTTATAGCAGCACAGTTCCTTTCAGATAAAAAGCAGTAAAACATTAACCTTGCTCAGTTTGCCTTTCAACTGGGGGTTTGGTGCTAACATCCAGAAATGAGGGATACCATTCATTTTTTTTTTCAAGACTGCATTACTTCATAATGGCTTTAGTTCCATCCATTTACTTGCAAAGTTCATGATGTCATCTCTCTATCACTGCATAGAAATCCATTGTTTATATGTACCACAGTTTTGTTATCCACTCCTCAGTTTAGGGGCATTTGGGTAGGTTCCACCTCTTCGCTATTGTAAAGAGAGCGTTAATAAACGTAGATATGCATGTATCTTTGCAGTAAGATGACTCTTGTGGGTATATACCCAGGAGTTGTATGTAAGGGTCAGTTGGTAGGCTCATTTTGACACTTTTAAGGCTTCTCCACACTTCTTTCCAAATAAAAATAAGTATGATAAAATGAAATCAACTAGAGGATGTCAAAGCCTTGTGAAATATAATGAAATTCTTTCTTTCTTTCTTTCTTTCTTTCTTTCTTTCTTTCTTTCTTACTTTCTTTCTTTTTTTTGACAGGGTTTTCTTGCCCCAGCAGGCTTGGAACTCTAATATAGATAAGTATGGCCTTGAACTCACAAAGATCTGCCTGCTTCTGGTTCTCAATGCTAGGACTGTAATGATTAAGATAATTAATAATTATAAATAATTAAGACACCGAAGAAAAAAATTAAAAGTGGATACTAAACATGAAATGACCTGCTATGGTCATGAATTCATGTGGTTAGTACAGAGATGGCCATCCTATCAAAAGTATAGTAGAAATTCAGTGAAACTCATACAATTACAATACAATTATTCACAGAAACTGAAAAATAATCTTAAAATTTAAAAGGAATCTCAAAAGACCCAGGATTTCTAGAATAAGCAAGAACATCTTTTTAAAAAGCTTCACGGGACTGGAGAGATGGCCTAGCGGTTAAGAGCACTGACGCTCTTGCAGAGAACCCGGTTCGATCCCCAGCACCCACATGGCGGCTAAGAACTGTCTATAACTCCAATTCCAGGAGAACTCCAGTTCCAGGGGAATCCGAGACCCTCTTCTGACCTCCGAGACCCTCTTCTGACCTCCGCAGCATTGCACGACCCAGGTGCACAGACCTGCATGCAGACAGTACATTCATACACATACAAAAATAAATAATAATAATAAAAAAATAAAAAAAAGCTTCGGGTATCTTCATCCCTCCTTTCAATTTAATAAATATACCATATTACCAGAATAAAGAGAGACACATCAATATGTGGAACAAAAACGAGGACTGGAACATAAGTCCCTGCACATACAGGCAAGTGAATTTTCACAAAGGGGTCAAAAATGAACATTGGGGAAATGACAGCATCTACAACAATTGGCACTGTTCAAACTGGATAGCTAGATGTAGAGGAAAGAAAGTACCTGCTTGTCTCTCAACCTGCCAAAAACTCAGAAGCAAATAAATCATGAACCTTGAATTAAAACATGACACTTGAATTTGACAGAAGAAAGGAAAAAAATGGGGAACTTTTTGAAGAGAACTTCAATAGTCAAGGCACTAAAATATCAAAAAAATATATAAAGAAAACTTAACCTGAAAGTTTTCAAACTTTAACAGGCAGGAATAATGCTCTACACCTCTAAGACTAGATTTACCTTAAAAATAAAATGTGATTAGTATATGATAATTTCAAGAAAAACTGTATACTAATTCCTATGTGGAACAAAGATCCATAATCCCCAATGGAAGAGTTGCAAATGACTTCACAAATATGACAACAAGATCACATGTCGTTAGCATTCTACATTAATTCCAGGAATGCAAATTTGATCAACAGACACAAAAGAAGAAATGTAATATAGCATGTGACTAGACATAAGGTCAGAAATTACAGGCTCAGGCTCGAAAATGAAAGAATGAATTTGTAAAGATCAAACACTGTTTCAAGTAAACATTATGAAATATATGTTTAGCTGGATGTGGTGGCACACGCCTTTAATCCTTGCACTTGAGAGGCAGAGGCAGGCAGATCTCTGTGAGTTCAAGGCCAGCCTGGTCTACACAGTGAGTTCCAGGACAACTGGGGCTACAAGGAGACCCTGTCTCAAAAAGACCAAAAAAATGTTTTAAAAATTAAAATTGTTTGTTCAATCAAGTTGATCAAATGAGTGTCCAGACTACATTGCTGTAGTTTCACCATTCACCCCAATCGCAGCCCTTACATTCTACCACGCCCCCTCTTCCGCAGGTTGTTCCCTAGGCTTAGAAAAGGGGCACAGGTGGATGAGAGGTAAAACAGTCCACTCTCTCTGGAGCTGTTGACTTGGACTCTGGTCAATTCTGGCTGTTTCCTTTCATGGGCTGACAGTTTGTCCAGGAATAACCTTTCGATCCTACTAATGAAGAACAAGCAATTAGATATATAGGTATTTAAGCAGCACTAATAGTTATGGTAGGTTACTTTAGCATAGACACATGTTTGGATATGTTAATCCATGAATTACAATTTTCCCCCCTGTTAAATATGACAGGGTCTTACTGTGGCTTATAACATCTCCTAACCTGTAGAGGATGTAAGCTTGTGGCATCAGCCATGGGTTATTTCTCCAAGGGGAGAGCCAATAGCCAATTAGATTTGGGATATACAGGCACATGGCTGCCTCTGCTGCACAGTATTTCCAGGCAGGTGAGGTGTAGCTGGTGCTGACGGTGGAGTCTTGCTTGACTCAGGGAGACCCATATTTGCTTTATTGGTTGTCACCCCCCCACTGGATGGTGGGGCTGTAGGTGTTTGAGCACAACAGCCTGCAGATAGGTTTTGCATGAAGGAAGCTTGTACTCATGGATTATCACTTATAGCTAAAAATGAAAAAAAAAACTGAGAGAAAGATGCAGGACAGTTATGGCAGAATGCATGATCTGGGATGGGGTGGAGGTGGGGGGGAGGGAAAGGGAAATAAGCCTGAACTGAATTGGAAAAATGTATGAAATGCACAAAGCATCAATAAACCTAATTTAAAAAAAAAAAATTAAAATTGGCTGGGTGTGGTGGTGCATGTCTTTGATCCCAACACTAGAGAGGCAGATCAAGTGGAGCTCTGTGAGTTCAAGGCCAGCCTGGTCTACAGAGCGAGTTCCAGGCAAGCTGGGACTAAAGGGAGAACCTATCTCAAAAAAAAAATAAAATAAAACAAAATTGGAAAATGAAGAGAACATATAAGACAAATTTAGAACAGGACTAGTATATTGGATAGCTTTGGTGTCAACTTGACACACCTGGGTTGAGGGAGCCTCAATTAGGGAATTTTCTCCAGTGGGCTGGACTAAGGCCATGTTAGTGGATTATATTCTTGATTGTCCAGTGATATGGGAGGGGCCAGCCCGCTGTTGTTGATGGGCAGATAATACTGTATTGTATAGCAAAGGAGGCTGAGCTGGGGCCAGGGGAGTAAGCCAGTAAGAAGTGTTCCTCCATGATGTGATATGAACCATAGATTCTGACTTGACCAAAATGCTTTCCTCGTTCAAATTGTAAGACAAAAATAATGATCTCTCATTTAAGTGGTTCTTATTAGTTATGTTGTCATAAGAATGAGAAAAATAATTAATGCAGCCTCTCAGGGCCACAGTAAGAAATATCATCGGGCAAGAAAGAAATATCATTGGGCAAGAAAACCCTTAAGTGTCCAGAAGTTCTTGTTAAAAGAGAGGCAGAAACAATGATAATTTTGAATTTCTGAACTGAATATCTCACATTCAAAATAATTTTTTGTGAATTACATGCAATATTTATTTTTAACCTTTTGTTTAAAAGAGGCAAAGGCTATGAGAGCAAGAGGGGTTCCCCCTAAATAAAATACATTATTCATGACCACTATATCAGAAAATGTTCATGCCATAAACAAGTGGATTTTGTTTCAGCAACAAGACAAATGAAACAATCATCTGTTGATTCAGAAAATTTATTTTGCACAAACAAAAAATATCATTTGAGTCTATCTGTTATCTTCCTTTTAGATGGACTGTACATAGTGTATCTTAGGGTAATTTTCCTATCCCTTAGCCCTTGCATCCAGCTCTTTTATCTCTATGTAAACAAACAATGAGAGTTCAGAGAGTCAGTCCAAGATGAATTCATGTGAGACCTTTTGTAAAGTATAGACATTGTTTATAATGCAGTCTACATCCTGTTCTCTTACCCATTCCATAATATAAGATTGCATATGCTGCATATTTCTAATAAATAAGACCAGGAGGGCACAGTTATAAGTTTCCACGTAAAGCTGAGCTGAGAAAAATAAGATAATAGCAAATGAAATTTATGCTGGATTATTCCCCTGAATAAAATAATGGAATTGTGATTTATTTATTTATTTATTTGTGTATTTATTTATTTATTTATTCATTTATTTATTTTGAATTCAAAATCTCACTACTGAAAGAGTATTTTATGTGGAGTTCTACCTCTGAATTGTTAGGTTACAAAATGAACATGATTTAAAGTAGTCATGAATTAAGTTTGTCATAAGAACAGAATGTTTCTCCTAAATGAATGAAAATATCTTATTCTTTCGGACTAAGAAGAAAAGCGTCTGTGAACTTTTCCTTCCAATATTTCCAGAAGTATTAGGAAAACACACATAAAGGAGTTTCTTTATTGTCAAAGTGAAGTGTAACATTTTTCATATTTTTCATTTTTAATTGGAGAAAATTCCTTTGTTCTTCCGGAAACTAGGAGTGGAGAGAAAGATTACAAAACATTAGCAAGATTTTACTAGTAGTTTATTTGCATTAAATGAGGTCTTTGATAGTAAGAATGTCTGTTTATCATGAGACACAAGGCAGGGACCTAATCTGCTCAGTGCAAGGTTGTCTCACAGATCACAGGCAACTTCAGTCCCATGTCAGACCCCACAGAGGCCTGGGACTCATGGGCTCCTTTCCTATCATTCAGCACTACAGAAGTTTGGGGGTCTGTGATGACAGGTTTGGAACTCATTGTCACTGCTAATCCACAGCGTTCATTGATTGACCTGGTTTCTCCATTTTCTGAGATACCTGCCTTCTGCGGAAAGCTGGACTCATATTCCAAAGGTTGCCTCACCAGGCTGGGAAGGCATCTCAGGCTTAGTAAATTCAAACTTCTCCTCCCCTTTTTGGTCCTTTTTATTTCCACTTCTTAACATCTGTTTCCTGGAATGTCACAGCTTCTATAAGATACTGTGGGAACCTGGTTCATTGATATGCACTTCACCCATAGTAGCAGGAGGGCTGAGCCTGTCTGGCCACAACTGAGGCAATTCCCCTCTCCCTCAGACATAGAACAGCAAGGGGTAAAAGCTAAAGTTCCCATACGCTTGTCCTGTGGCGACGACTGTTGTTCATTTGATGATGGACTTGCCCTATTCTTTAGAAATTTACAAGAATGAAACCTTGCTTTGTGTCCTGGGGTGGATCTCTCTCCAAAGCATCCACCTTGCTCTCTATGGTGATTAAAAATAGTCTCTTCCAAAAAGGAGAACTATAGACCCATCTCCCTAATGAACACAGATGCCAAAATTCTAAACAGGATACTGGCAAATCGCATACAGACCCACATCAAGAAGATCATCCATCATGACCAAGTTGGATTCATACCAGAGATGCAGGGATGATTCAACATATAAAAATCAATATATGTATCATGAAGCATATAAATGGACTGAAAGACAAAAACCACAACATCATTTCAATTGACACAGAGAAAGCCTTTGACAAAATCCAGCATCCCTTCATGTTTAAAGTCCTACCGGGAATTGGATTGGAAGGAACATTCCTCAATGTAATCAAAGCCATATACAGGAAACCCACAGCCAATATCATCCTAAATGGGGAAATGACAGAAGCATTCCCCTTAAAGGTAGGAACTCAGCAAGGCTGCCCCCTGTCACCACTCCTCTTCAATATAGTGCTTGAAACCCTTGCTAGGGCAATAAGGCAAGAAAAGGAAATTAAAGGAGTTCTAATTGGAAAACAGGAAGTCAAGCTATCCCTTTTTGCTGATGATATGATTGTATACCTAAGGGATGCTAACAACTCCACCAAAAAACTCCTAGAAACGATTAAGTACTTCAGTAAAGTGGCAGGATACAAAATAAATCTAGAAAAATCAGTAGCCTTTCTCTACACCAACAACAAGCAACTGAAGTAGGACTACAAGGCGACCTTCCCACTCACAATAGCCTCAAAAACAATAAAATACCTAGGAACAAACCTAACCAAAGACACCAAGGATCTCTACAACAAAAAATTTTAAACCCCTGAAAGGGAAATTGAGGAAGACATCAAAAGATGGACAAACTTCCAATGCTCATGGATTGGGAAAAGAAATATAGTAAAAATGTCCATCCTACCCAAACTTGTGTACAGATTTAATGCAATCCCAATCAAAATTCCCAAGAGCTTCTGCTCAGGCTTGGAAAACAAAATCCTTAATTTCATTTGGAAAAACAAAATATGCTGAATAAGCAAAGCAACGCTGAGTGAAAAGAGCAATACAAGGGGGATCACTATACCAGACATCAAACTATACTACAGGGCTATAGTCATAAAAACAGCTTGGTACTGCACAGAAACAGACCAATTGACCAATGGAATAAAATTGAAGATCAAAACATGAGCACATACAATTCCAGCCAACTCATATTTGACAAGGGGGTCAAGAAGACACAATGGAGGAAAGAGAGCATCTTCAGTAAGTGGTGTTGGCAAAACTGTATTACAACCTGTAGAAGAATGAAATTAAACCCATACCTCTAGCTCTGTACAAAACTCCATTCCAGATGGATCAAAGACCTCAACGTGAAACCCAAAACTCTGGAGGTGATAGAAGAAAAACTTGGCAGCAGAATATAAGGCATAGGCACAGGAAAAGACTTCCTAAATCAGACAGCAGCTACACAAGAAATAAGATTGACAATTGACAAATAGGACCTCATTAAACTCAAAAGCTTCTGTACATCAAAAGAAGCAATGAAGGAAGTGAAGAGATAACCCAAAGAGTGGGAAGAAACCTTCCCTGCAGATACATCAGACAAAGCCTTAATTTCCAGAGTACACAAGCTACTCAAAAAAACAAAGAAGAAAACAAATGAATCACTCAAAAGATGGAGAAAAGAACTGAATAGAGACTTCACAGAGGAGGAATTAGAGATGGCTGAGAAGCATCTTAAAAACTGTTCAACGTCACTAATAATTAGGGAAATTCAAATTAAGACCACTCTAAGGTATCATCTCCCTCCAATAAGACTGGAAAGGATCAAGAAAACAAATGTTATCAAGTGCTGGAGAGGTTGTGGGGAAAGGGGAACACTCATCCATTCCTTGTGGGCATGTAAACTTGGACAGCCACTATGGAAAGCAGTGTGGAGAACCCTTAGAAGACTCAAAATGAGCTTGCCATTTGACCCAGTCATACCACTCCTGGGTATATACCCACAAGACTCATATTACTGCAGAAATACATGCACAGCTATATTTATTGTGGCTCTGTTCATAAGAGCAAAAAGCTGGAACCAACCCAAATGCCCCTCAACTGATGAGTGGATAGAGAAAATGTGGTACATAAACACAATGGAGCTCTATGCAGTGGTAAAGGAAGACAACATCCTGAGCACATACAACTTCAGCCACCTCATATTTGATAAAGGGGCCAAGAAGACACAATGGAGGAAAGACAGCATCTTCAACAAGTGGTGCTGGCAAAACTGGATCACCACTTGTAGAAGAATGAAATTAAACCCCTACCTCTCGCCTTGCACAAAAGTCAATTCCAGATGGATTAAAAACCTTAACGTGAAACCCAAAACTCTGGAGGTAATAAAAGAAAAACTTGGCAGCAGACTACAAGACATAGGTGTAGGAAAAGACTTCCTAAATCAGACAGCAGCTGCACAAGAAATAAGATCGACAATTGACAAATGGAACCTCATTAAACTCAAAAGCTTCTGTACATCAAAAGAAACAATAAAGGAAGTAAAGAGAAAACCCACTGAGTGGGAAGAAACCTTTACTGCAGATACATCTGACAAAGCATTAAATTCCAGAGTATACAAGCTACTCAAAAAACAAAGAAAAAAGAAAACAAATGAATCACTCAAAAGTTGGAGCAAAGACCTGAATAGAGACTTCACAGAGGAGGAACTAGAGATGGCTGAGAAACATCTTAAAAACTGTTCAACGTCACTAATAATTAGGGAAATGCAAATTAAGACCACTCTAAGATATCACCTCACCCCGATAAGACTGGCCAGGATCAAGAAAACAAATGATACCAAGTGCTGGAGAGGTTGTGGGGAAAGGGGAACACTCATTCATTGCTGGTGGAAATGTAAACTTGTACAGCCATTGTGGAAAGCAGTGTGGAGAACCCATGGAAGACTCAAAATGAGCTTGCCATTTGACCCCGTCATACCACTCCTAGGTATATACCCACAAGAATCATCTTACTGCAGAAATACATGCACAGCTATATTTATTGCAGCTCTGTTCACAATTGCAAAAAGCTGGAACCAACCCAAATGCCCCTCAACTGCTGAGTGGATAGAAAAAATGTGGTACATGTACACAATGGAGTTCTATGCATTAATAAGGAAGGATGATATCATGAACTTTGCAGGTAAATGGATGGAGCTGGAGGATATTATATTAAGTGAAGTAACACAATCACAGAAAAGCAAATGACAAATGGTATCCCTCATATGTGGATGCTAGCAGCAATAACCCAGTTATTAATATTTCTTGCGAAGAGGGATGCATATTAAAAGAACAACAGAAAGACTGCATCAGAAAACTGACTGAAGGGGTGAACTGGGAGGTATGGGAGGGGCGGGAGAGGGACATGGGTCTATATTCTATTAATGTATATTTAATTTAAAATTATATGGTATTTTACTCAAAAATTATATAACAATAACTTTGGGATTAACATAAACAAATGTTGTCTATAATTTTGGTGTTATGCAGTATCATCTTGTAACATCCTCTTTTACCTGTAGGATAATTTAACTTAAAGATTTAAGTTTGCTTCCAAAATTAACAACATGCACTCACCCCCCCCCCCAAAAAAAAAACAAGGACAAATTTGATGAAATTTACACCTTGATTCCTGTCTATAGGTATGTATACTACAACTGCCTTTTTGAGACTCATGGGTCAAAAAATAAAATAAAATTTAAAAAGGGGAGATACAGTTACATATTAAACCTTTTTGTCAAAAACTTTCAATTTAATCTTAAGACTAACTATGGGAAAAGATTTGTATGTTCCCACAGGTCAAAACGTCACCAACTCAAAGGCTGAGAAAGAAAGGATACAGCCTTCCGTCGTGTAGGTTGTACCAAGAAATACCAGCAGAGAAGTTCACCCATCTTAACACTAAAAGGAAGATAAGCCTCAGACTGCTACAGGCATCAAACATCTCTGAGGACCATAGGTGTAACATCTGTTTACAGTGAGTCCTAATGAACTTTACCTTCTAGGTGCAGCACAGTTTCAATATGAGAGACCTCCTTACCTCTTTTTCATAGAACAAAGAAAAACAGGGTGGTAATGAAGTCATCCTTTAACGGTAAATTAGAGCTGACTGTTATAGAAGTAATCTCTTATAAAACTGGAAAAACTGCTTTCTTTAATTGACTAATATACATAGGAACTGTAAAAAGGATTATTGTCTATTCAGAAACAAATATAATACTAAAGTCTCTTTAAGTAGTTCATATAATTAATACAAGAGAGCACTGATAGCAGCAATGGATTATTCTGCCAAGGAGATGCTAGCCAGGGGACCCAAGCCCCCCCCCCAAAAAAAAGGTTAAGGCTTATTGCCTGTAAACTGGGATATCTGCAAGAAAAGAGGTGGTAAGGTCCGCCCTGCTGTCAATGACCTGATGTAACCATGGGAGGATTGTATCGAGATCGCACTTACAAGTATACAGTTGGTCTCTGGAATACCAGAGAGTGTTACCAAAGGCCACTGAACCAATAAAGCAAATGTTGGTCTCCTTGAGTCAAGCAAAACTCCTCCACCAACATCAGCTACACCCCAATTGCTTGGAGATACTGTGCAGCAGTGGCAGCCATATGTCTGTATATCCCAACTTTATTTGATTATTAGCTCTCTCCTTGGAGGAATAACTCGTGGATGTCGCCACAAGCTTATACCTTCTAGTGATTAGGAGATTTATATGCCACAGTAAGGCCTTGTCATCTCTCTCAGGGAAAAAAAAAATAATCCAGGGATTAACACACCATCCAAACATCTGTGTCTATACCAAAGTAACCTACCATAGTAACTAGCAATGTTTAAATACATATATATCTAATCGCTTATGCTTCATTAGCAGGATTGAAAGCCTGTCCCTGGGCAATCGGTCAGCTCATGAAAGGAAACAGCCAGAACTGATTAGAGTCCAAAACGACATCTCCAGACAAAGTAGACTGTTGTGCTTCTTGTCCACCTGTGCCCCATCTCTAAGCCTAAGGAACAATCTGTGGAAGAGGGGGAGTGGTATATTGTAGGGGCTGCGATAGGGGTGAATGGTAAAACTATGACAATATAGTCTGGACACTTATTTGATCAACTTGATTGAACATTCAAGCCCCTCCAGCTGGATAGTGGGAGCCTTGGGCTCTGTGGGCTGGGACACAACTGCTTGCAAATTGGTTTTATATGAAGGAATCTTGTGCTGGGGAAAAAAGAAAAGGAGCTAGATACTGACATTTGAACTAACTGGGAATATAAAATGCTAGTTGTTTTATTCATAGTTAGTATTGGGTTGGGCTCTATATTTTTCTGAAATACACAACATCACAGTGTAACACTTTCTTTTACTTGTAGGACAATTTAAAAGAATTAAGCTTAAATTTTTACTTACCAAATAAGTAGAAGTCTTAGTCCAGTCATAAAGCGTTAAAGAGCAAAGTGTTTATTGGGTAAAATTTATTTAGCAGGTTCTCAACTCTGCCCAAGCTTTATCCACCAAGTATAGGATATTTCAATGGCTTAGTGAATTGTTTAGATTAATTAAATTTAGGTGTAGGTTTTGGTGGAAATGGTAATACAATTGAACCAATCGGGAATATAAAATGTTAATTGGTCTTATTTATAATTTGTATCGGGTTAAGGTATACAAATGGCCTATATATTTTTTCTGAATAACACAATATCACATTATAACACTTTCTTTACTTGTAGGACAAGTTAAAGGAACTAAGCTTAAATTTCCTTCCCAAATAAGTAGCATACAGTCAATGAGAACCAGTTTGGGTAAATGTAATGAAAGCTTATGCCTTGGCTCCTGCTTATGGGTATGTGTAATACAACTTAGGCATCTATAGGTCAAAACAAAAACCTAAAAAAAAAAAAAAAAAAAGAAAAGAGGAAGGGGGGAGGTGGGGTACTATCCTTTCTGGGATACAAATGGAAAACTCTGTGTTTCAATCCTATTGATAAATTTTCAATTTTTCTGATCTTGAAAATAACAATGGGAGGAGAATTTTATGTTCCCACAGGTAAAAGTCACCAATCTAAATGCCTGAAAACATACAACTTATGGCTGTGCAGGATGAACTGGGGAATGTCAGCAGAGAGGTTGACCCATCTGAACACTAAGGAATGAGGAACATCAGACTGCCTGAGACACGGTCACTGAGCATCTCTCTGAATAATATTGGGGTTGACTGTTAATAATGGACCCTAATGCTGAGAAACCTTCCTACCTCTCCCCCCCCTTTTTTTTTCTTTTTTTTTTTTTTTGAAAAAAGGAAAACAGGATGGTAATGAAACCACTCCCAAACTGTAAACTAGAGCCAATTGTTACGGTGGTAATTTCCTATAAAACAGGCACAACGTATTAACTGATTGATAGGCATAGGAACTGTGAAAGGATATTTCTCTATCTAGAGCCAAATTCAATAGTAAAGTGTTTATAAGTTGTGTAATTAAGCAAAATATATTACTACAGGAAAGCTCTGACATCAGCAATGAATTATTCTGCCTAGGAGATGTTGGCTAGGGGATTCAAACCCGCCCCCCCAAATTATAAAGGCCTTTTGCCTATAAATGGGATATATGCAAGGAGAAAGGCAGTAAGTCCCTGTTGTCGAAGACCTGGTGTGAGCATGAAAAATGTTATGAGACGTCACCTGCTAGCGTACAACTGGCCTCTGAAATGCTAGAGAGCGTTACCAAAGGCCACTACAGCAATACAGCAAAATATTGGTCTCCCTGAGACAAACAAGACTCCTCCGAAAATATCAGCTACACCTCAACAGCCTGGAGATACAGTGCAACAGTGGCAGCCAAGTGTCTATATTATATCCCAAAACTATTTGGCTATTAGCTCTCTCCTTGGAGGAATAACTCACAGCGGATGCCACAAGCTTATGTCCTCTAGTGGTTAGGCGATGTTATAAGCCACAATAAGAACTTGTCACCCTTTATAGAGAAACCACAGTTTGCGGATTAGCATACCATCCAAGCATCTGTGTCTATGCTCACAGCTTAGCTTGACACAATAAGTGGTACTGCTTAAATGCCTGTACATCCAATAGCTTGAGCTTTGTTAGTATGACTGAAAAGGGTATCACTGTGAAAGCTGTCAATCCGTGAAGGGAAACAAACTGAACAGACCGGAGTCCAAAATGACAACTCCAAAGAAATTAGACTGTTTTCTTCTCACCCACTTGTGCCCCTTTCCCAAAGCCTAGGGAACAAACTGCGGAAGAGGAGGAGTGGTAGATTGTAAGGGCTGTGGAGAGATAGGGGTGAATCATGAGACTACAGGAATATAGTCTGGACTCCTGATTGATCAACATGTCTGTGCATACAAGCTTCTCCAACTAGTCTATGGGAACATTGGGTTGTTCAAAATTTGGACATAGATACTTGCAAAATGCACCAATTACCTGATTGTATGACATAATGAGTGACGTCAATGCTATCTGCAAACAACTGTGTCATTGTATTGTAGAATCCATTAAAAAATAAATTAATTAAAAAAAAAGGCAACATCATGGACTTTTCTGGTAAATGGATGGAGTTAGAAGATATTATATTAAGTGAAGTAATACAGTCCCAGAAAAATAAACAATGAATTGTATCCCTCATATGTAGAAGCTAGTGCCAATACCCCAGTTGTAACTATTTCTCATGGAGAGGGATGCATATTACAAAAACAACAACAGAAAGAATGCAACAGAATACTGAGTGAAATGGTGAATCAGGAGGGGTGGGAGAGGCGGGAGAGGGACATGGATCTATATACAATTAATGTATATTTAATTGACATGAGTTCAACAAGTATCCAATTTTTCCCATACTGTGTCTACAGGTTACATGGTGTTTTAACTTAGTAAGTAAATATTAGTATATTAAACAACATTGGTTTAAAGGTTTTATAAAAACGGTAATACACCTGAGCTAATTGGAAATATAAATTGTTGTTGTCTACATTTGTTTTATTTAAAATCTGTGTAACAGTAACTTTGGGATTGGCACATACAAATGTTCTCTATAATTTTTCTGCTGTACAGTATCATCTTGTAGCATTCTCTTTTACTTGCAGGGTGATTTAACTTAAGGAATTAAGTTTGCTTCCCAAGTTAATGACATACAGTCACCCAAAACAGTTTGGGTGAATTTGATGAAATCTGCACCTTGATTCATGCCTATAGGTCATGGGTCAAAAATAAAAACCTAAAATAAAAAGGTGGGATACAGATACACATGAAAACTTTGTGTCAAAAACTTTGCAATTTAAATCTTAAAACTAAATACGGGGAAAGATTTGTATGTTCCAACAGGTCCAAATGTCCCCACCTTAATGGCTGAGAAAGAAAAATACAGCTTTGCATTTTGTAAGATTTACCAGGAAGTACCAGCAGAAAGGTTGGCCCATCTGAACATTGAAAGGAAGAAAAGCCTCAGACTGGTACAGGCACCATACCCCTCTGTAGATCCTACTTGTAACAACTGTTTATAATGAGTTTTAATGAAACTTACCTTCTAGATGCCGCAAAGTTTTAATACGATAGACTTTCTTACCTCCCCTTCATAGAACAAGGAGGAATATGATGATGATGAGGTCATTCTCTAACTGTAAATTGGAGCCTACTTTTATAGAGTTAATCTCTTATAAAATTGGTAAAACTGCCTTCTTTAATTGACTAATAGACATAGGAACTGTGAAAAGGATTAGTCTCTATTCAGAAACAAATATAATACTAAAGTCTCCTTAAGCTGTGCATTTAAGCAAAATATATTAATACAGGAGAGCTCTGATATCAGCCATGGATTATTCTGCCAAGGAGATGTTGGCCAGTGGATCCAAGCCCCCCACCAAACAAAAAGGTAAAGGCTTCTTGCCTGTAAACTAGGATGCCTGCAAGAAGAGAGGCGATAAGTTCCTGCTGTTGAAGACCTAATGTAAGCATGGGAAAGATGTATTGAGACCACACTTGCAAGTGTACAGTTGGTCTCTGGAATACCAGAGAGTGTTACCAAAGGCCACTAAACCAATAAAGCAAATGTAGGTCTCCTTGAGTCAAGCAAGATTCCTCCATCAGCGCCCACTACACCTCACCTTCCTGGAAATACTGTGCAGCAGTGGCAGCCATATGCCTGTATATCCCATTAGCTCTCTCCTTGGAGGAGATATATAATAACACATGGCTGACGCCAAAGGTTACATCCTCTACTGGTTAGGAGATGTTATAAGCCACAGTAAGACCCTGTCACATTTAACAGAAAAAAAACGTAATTCATGGATTAACATACCATCCAAACATCTGTGTCTATAGCAAAGTAACCTTCCATAACAATTAGTACTGTTTAAATACCTATATATCTAATTGCTTGTGCTTCATTAGTAGGATTGAAAGGTTATTCCTGGACAAACTGTCAGCCCATGAAAGGAAACAGCCAAAATTGACCAGAGTCCAAGACAACAGCTCCAGAGAAAGTAGACTGTTTTGCTTTTCGACCACCTGTGTCCCTTTTCTAAGCCTAGGGAACAATCTGTGGAAGACGGGGCATGGTAGAATGTAAGGGCTGTGATTGGGGTGAATGGTGAAACTGCAGCAATATAGACTGGACACTTATTTGATAAACTTGATTGCATATACAAGCCCCACAGCTGGATGGTGGGACCCTTGGGCTGTGTGGGTTTGGGCACAACTGCTTACAAATTAGTTTTACATGAAGGATGCTTGTAGTCATTAATTATTACTTATTGTAAAAAAATTAAAAAAAAGATGTAATAGAAGATAAAAAATAAATAAATAAAAAAAAAGGTCTCTTAACAAATCTCTCCCACCGTGCTTCCAGGAATATTTTCTACAACCACCATTTGCCTGTCTTTAAAGGCAGAGTGATTTGACTTTACTGCAAAGATGAAAAAAAGAAAAAAAACAAAAATCAAAAAAACAAGCCTGCTTTCTGATCAAGGCCACAATGCCTTTCCTGTCCAGTGAGTGGCATTGATATGTTAAAGAGATTAAGCTAAGGCATTAAACACACATGTATGGTTTTCTTTTTTTCTGTTTAAACTAAATATTTCTTTCATTCACAACCTAATGTCGTTATTTGAAACCAGTTTGGCGCAGAAAATTTAATTTCTTTAACAGTATAAGATTTCTCTGATTTCTCTCTCTCCCCCCTAGTCCTCCTTTTCCTCCCCTCCTCTCTGCTCCTTCTTCTCCCTTCTCCTCTTCCTCACCTTCATTCCCCTCTCTCTTCTCTCTCCATTATTTCTTACCTTAGGGAAAAGCAATTTTGGCAACTCTCACACTCATTCAAGTAAGTTAGACTTTGGAACTTAAATATTTTCTTTAACATAAAAGAAAATTACAGTTTTTCTTGTTTTCAAAAAATAAATAAATCTGTTGAAACCTGGGAGATAGCTCACAGAATAACAGTGCTTGCTGCACAAGACTGATGACCTGAGTCTGATCCCTCAGAAATTACATAAAAACCCAGATGTGGTAGTGTGCACATCTGTAATCTCATCCTTGAAAGAGATAGTAGAGATAAGAAAACTTGTTGAAAGCTCCTGGGACATCTAGCCTGGAATTTTCTGAGCAAAAATAAATGAAATGTTGACTCTACAAGTGGAATGTGAAAATTAACTCCTGAACTTTGTCCTCTGATCTCCATCCATACAGTGCTGCATGGATGCACATCCACACATACACACAGACAGACACAGATACAGGTAAACACACACACACACACACACACACACACACAGACACACTATAAATAAACTTAAAGGAGATAAAAATACTTCAGATAAAATTGCAGTTACTTTAATCACGGAAATAATTCATCAATATTATTTTAAATTTAGTTTTCTCTTAGGAAAATTAGTGAATTAAAGTGTTTGATTATGTGCCAGGTTTAAAAGTTATTCTCTTGAAATTGCATTAGCATGGATTCATTCCAAGTTAGGAGAGCTTTTCAGAAGTCTTTCTCTAGAGTGCATCTGTTGTCTTTCTAGTTATAGAAAATCAAAATAATGGAATCTGGAAAAGGATGGAAAGCTGGTTTTTAATAATTTATCCTCATGTGTGTGTGTGTGTGTGTGTTTGTGTGTATGTCTGTGTGTGTCTGTGTGGGGGGGCATTTGTATGATATAAATGTATACATACTTGTGCAACAACTTTGTGGAATCAGTTTTTTTCTTTATCTACATGCTGGGGATTGAACTGATGTCATCAGGCTTGTGTAGCATTGAACCATCTCATGAGCCAAGTTCTTTGGTTTTATTGACTCTGGAGTTCTCTAAGATTTACTCTCTCTGTGACTACTCTTCTTTGTTGTAAGTTTTGTTTCCTTTTAAGTGTGTTGTATCAAATCAGTTACTTGCAGGGGCTGAGTAAATGTTCCACCATTGAGCTACATACTTACATGATATTTGATTTAGCCTTCCATGACTCTCCACGAGCCATTCAAAATCACCCAGCATCACATATACCCAAATAAACATGTTATGACCATCTGCATTTAACAAAAATATATCTTCCCACATATCTTAATTTCTAGACATCTTACAATACCAAATTGAGAAGTATAACTGATGCTAAGAAAGGGGCAAATCAGTACGAATTAAAAAGTATATAAAGGTAGGCATTTATTGCAGGAAATCCATTCTCTTTCTTTCTCTCTCTCTCTCTCTCTCTCTCTCTCTCTCTCTCTCTCTCTCTCTCTCTCTTTCATCCATGGTCACCAGCCATCCTGAGGCCGGTGGAAAGCACGCTTCTGAGAGGTGGGGAGAACTTTTTATAGGGGGAGGGGAGATGGTAACTTATTGGAATCTGGCCAATTAAACCAGGCCAGGTGCTCAGATCTGGAGATGGATCTCAGGTCCAGAGGGCTCATGGGAATCTTGCCTGGCCAGAAAAGAAAGGAGGGTCTTTCTGATCTATGCCATCTCGGCTTTTTGCCCCAAACTTGACCTAACACCAATAAAATGAAAAAATTAAACAATTATCTTACTGAATTGTTTATAAAATAATAATAAACAGTTAAGCCTTAACATTTTTGTTATAGATATGTATTTTTTTCAAACATCATAGCAATCATGCTCAGGGCTCTGCTTGTCACAAATTAAAAATTGCCACCATTATTGGTTCAAACATAGTGTATTCATTTACATTTCAAAATTACTAAAATAAAATACTTGTTTACCATCTTCTTCTCTTGAATAGCCATTTTGGCTGTCTTTCCTACACTCATCTTTTTCTTCTCTTCCAAACTTTACTTATTCTTTTAAATCATAATTATCTTATATCTTTATTCTCACTACCAAACCCCTGTCAGTATGCTTCTTTCTCTTTTTATTTTTGCTCTGTCTCCATCCAAAAGAGAGCTGGGACTTCTGACTGGAGCAGTTTTTTCTGCTACTAAAGAGTAAGGACAGGGTCACTAATGCTATACAGATTGATAACATATTTGACCTCCCTGGCTAAATGGGAGGGAACAGAGGTAAGAAGTTTCTTTCAACTCTCTTCATAAATAGATAGAGATTTGTTTTTCACTTGCAGAAAACTAAGATAGTTGCTTTTGTCACGGTAAATTGAGGTGGTTATCAAGCCTGAAGGACCAAGAAAAAAAACTGATGTTTGGGAAAATGCAATTTAGGAGATTAATGGAAATGTTTATAGAAATCTCTGGGATTGTAGCTCGCTTCCACTGAACAGTAAAAGAAACTTTTCAAGTGCAGTAAGAATTGAGGAAACCTGGAAGGCTTCACTAATATTATCAGAAAGCCAAGGCTTGACAAATCAAAAGAAATAATAAGGGTTGAAATGAAATGAAAGCCAGAATATCACAGAAAGAAATAAACTGAACTTTAAGGTAGAAAACTACAAATTGCTTTGGAACCAGTAAGTCTATTTGCAATAGTGTGTTCTTCTTTTGAGACTAGGCTAACAACATCAAAGACATGGACACCCACCACATCTTCAGTTAGGTGCTGCAGCCAGGAGTTGTCTTTGAGATGGTGCCTCATCCCTAATATGCAGTTCTGTGTTTCTTTGCATAATTGATTATTTCTTGTTTTGAAGCTGTTAATCACAATGAAAGATATTATCCTGTTTAGCCCTGCATTATGTCTTTTCCTCATTGCAATTAATTCCCCTCTCTGCCAATTATATGTGATTTGGTGAACAATAACATGTTAGTGACTACAAGAAATGTGGGCTAGTAGAATTATGGTCTTTGGGGAATAACCCCCTTGTATACCCGTTTGTATTCTTCAAATGCCAATTATTGTCAACCATTGATAACAAGGTGTTCTTTTTGTTTTTTTTTCTTTAAATTAAAGCATTTACTCTTAAGGCTTTGCATGGAAATCTGGCATACACACTATAGAAAAATTCAAGAAGGACTTTAGAATTGTGGAAATACTGAATTTCTTGAATCTTAATACCCCATCTCATATCTGACAAAATCAACTTGAGTAGGCAAAGGCATTTTTAGCTCAGGTTTTAAGAAGGGACGCAGTTAATCATATGAGGGATGGCATATCAGTGAAGGGTGAGGCACTGCAAGCGCCAGATACACAGCCAGGAGACAGAAAGAGAAGAGACACTCATCTAAAGTTCTCTTTATTTAGGCCAGGTCACAAGCCCATGGCATGAGCCTTCCTTCCTCAGTCGAACCTTCACTTGAAACAGAAGCACCTTTCCTAGGTAATTCCAAACCTAGTTGACAATGAGTTTTAATTAGCACATTCTACCCCTCTGTGGGTATTAATTTTCTACATTAGTTATTTTTTGTTACAGTGAAGAAAAAAATTAACTGGTGAAGTGTTTATAATGGCTTTGTACTTGGATAGATACAGTTTGTAAAGGTGAGAATAGTTTTCAGGTTTCACAGGGGCTGAGAGTTTGAGAAGCACATTGCTGCTCAGCTGGGAGGCAGCTGCTCACACTGAATAGACAGTCAGGAAGTAGACAGTAGACATGAAGTGTGGCTAAGACCACACTCAGTGAGCCTCCTCCTCAAGGAAGGCTCAACAACCTAAGCCTTCCACAACCTTCTAAAACCAGCAGGGGACCAAATATTCAAACACCAGAATCTATTCAATGTTATGATCAAACCACAGTATGCTCTTGGTGACCAATGACCAATAGGTTCCTGGCTATCTCATAATATAAAATCTATTCATCCCCATGTCAAAGTCTTCAATTGTACCAACAATGTACAAAAGCCAAAATTCCAGTCTCTTCAAAGACTCTAGACAATATTTTAGTTATGGGAATCTGTAAAATGAAAATAAAAGCTATGTTTTCTCAACAGGCACCTAAAAGACCAAGCCTCTACACAGAATGGGGACATATCAAGAAAGGATTAGAGGGGCTGGAGAGATGGCTTAGCAGTTAAGAGCACAGACTGCTCTTGCAGAGGACCTGGGTTTGATTCCCAGCACCCACATGGTGGCTAAGAACCATGTTTAACTCCAGTTTCAGGGGAATCCGATGCCCTCTTCTGACCTCTGCAGCATTGCACGACACGGGTGCACCAACCTACATGCAGACAGTACATTCATGCACATAAAAATAAATAAAAACTAAAAAAAGAAAAAAAAGAAAAAAAAGAAAGCAAAGCCTAAACATAGACAGGAACACCATATCCTTCAACTCCCAAATCTGGCATGTGATGAAATCACGTAGGCTTGAGCACCCCCACCCCTCCAGCTCTACTTCCACAGTGCATATCAGATATCTCAAGCTGCTCTCACTCTGTTGTCTGAGCTTTCCTCAACCTAACCTCCTAAGCTTCTGGCCTCTTCAATATCATGGGGCTTCCACTGCAACTTAGATTTCACCTATCCAGCTTCATGTAGTGTTCTCTCTCAGAGTCCCCACAGGAAATCTGGCTGTTCCAAAAGCTGCCTGTCCTCAGCAGCTTTCTGGAACTTGGGCATAAACCTCCATGATCTCCTCATTCTTGCATCTTTCAAACCAGAAAATCTAGTCTGATGTGAAAACATTGATAAATACATTACCAACTGAAGCTTGGCCTGATCAACTGTAGAAGCAACATCCCGTGTGCAATCAACTGGAAAGCACTTGCTATTCAGTTATTTGGGAGCAGGGAACACTCCAGTGGGGTTCCCAATTCAGGCTGTGTCCTTTCAAATGAATTTGCATTTTCACACATTAAAGCCTCTCATGGGTTCTATCCTTAGGGCGCATTCCTGTACCCCTATGTTGAAGAGCACAAGGCTTCTCTTTAATATTTAATTGTTTGAATCTCAGTAAATACAACTACCTTCTCTGACACCAGCATGCTTGTAGCTTTAAATTTGTTCATGTTCCTTTTCTTCTCAAACTGTACATTTTTCATATTTTTTCTACTCTCTCCTCTCTTTCCTCTCTCTCCCTCTCTCATCACTTGCTCTATATCTGAATAAGTGCAATAAGCAGTAACCACATTATAGGGTGACTACTATGTTGTCTTGACATTTCTTTCAGCAAGGAAATCAGTCCATTCCTTTTGAATCTAGTTTCAATTTCTCAGGACAGTGTTACAGTGTATCCAGATTCTTTATCAGAATACAAAATCAATGACCTCTTGCCCAGTTCCCAGTAGAGTATTTATTTCCATCTGAAAATTCATGACCCAGGGCTTTATGTATACCAAACTGCCACTTGAATCACTCATTAAGTTCTGCTAGCAGCATTCTAGAGCCACTCTGCTTAGAGTTCCAAATCCCCTCAAATAGATTCTGCAAACAAATCCTAAAATCAGCAGACCCAAATGGTAAATTTTAACAGAATAATGTCCCTACTAATTCTTAGTACCAATATTATGCATTATTTTCTGGTTCCAATAAGAAAATACTAGATGATATCAACTCAAAGAAGAACGCTTTATTTTGGCTCAGGTTTAGGATGGGATATAGGGATATAGTCCTTCACGGTGATAGTAGGATTAGCTTGCCACATTGCATCCAGGACAGAAAACAAAGAGCCATGAAGTTGTCCCTCAGTTTATCTTTTTTTTTTTTTACTCAGTTTAGGACCCAAGCCCACTTATTAACTTTGGATTCCCAGATGAAGATTAGATTAATCAGCACATTCATAATACTTTATTTTCCCCCAAAATTCCTATATTCCATTTTATGGGGTTTTGAATATCTGTCCTTCATAAGCTCCATGTATTGAACATTTGTGCCCAGTTTGTACTTGTAGAGGTGCAATCGGTCCTTTATATATGCTTATTTCACAAAGATATGTGGATATTTTCTACATCACTCTTATTTTTTGGCATTTCATCTCTAAGTTATTACTAACACTGTAGCAAAGTTTTCCTGCTTTATTTTCACCTGTCTACTTAATGTTTCCACCAATATTTTTCCAGGAAAGGTTTTAATTGAATTTTTGTGAATTTGTACAATGAATCTTGACCATATTTAGAGACCCTCCCATATCTGGAATCCCCTCCACAGCTCTGTTAGATTTCCATACATTTTGTCATATCTGTGTCCCCAAACATTGTTTGGTGTGAGTCTATTCACTTGAGTCTTATCACCCTATCTTGTGTCATTCCATTAAAGAAAACTGACTCTCTCTTTCCCAAAAGTTATAAGTTGCCAATAATTCTTTTTTTTTTTGTCTTTGCCAGACAGGGTCTACTTGTAGACCCAGCTGTCCTGGAAGTCACTCTGTAGACCAGGCTGGCCTTGAACTCACAAAGATCTGCCTGCCTCTGCCTCCTGAGTGCTAGAATTAAAGGCATGCCAGTAATTCTTAAGCTAAGCTTGGGGCTTCAGCATTTCTTCATGTCTGTGGTAGGTTTTTGGCTGGTGTGAACTTGTATGGGTTTTGTGCATCAGCATTGCTGTAATTTCACATGAGATACTTCCCAGTCATCTGGCAAACTGGATTTCTGTGTAGTCATTCACCATGCCTGGATGTTACAGTCTTACTACCCAGTCTTCTGTAATTGTCCATGGACCCTGAGTGACAGAGGTTTGATACAGGTCTCCTACCAAGAAAAAAGCATGCAAGACTCTCATTCTCTGGCCTTGAGAGTTAGCTTTTGGGGTTAGTCACCATCTGTTGCATGGGCAATCATTGCTGGAGAGAGTTGAGAGATGCATTAAGCATTAATATTCTTTCTGCACCATGGTCTGCTGGGTTTCTTTTTTTTTTTTTTTAATCTTTTTGAGATAGGGTCTCCCTGTAGCCCCAGCTGTCCTGGAACTCACATTGTAGACCAGGCCGGCCTTGAACTCACAAAGATCCGCCTGCCTCTGCCTCCCATGTGCTAGGATTAAAGGTGTTTCTTGATCTCTTCTGCTGGGTTTCTTGATCTCTTCTTGTTTTAACTTTGTTGGATCCATTGAATATAGAAATTCATCCATTTCTTATAGATTTTCGAATTTCATAAAGCATAGGTTTATAGAGTATTCTCTTTTTAATATTCTGTCTTTTAGGTGTCTGTTATGATGTTTCCCTTTCATCTCTTATTTTGTTGATTTGCATTTCCTCTTTCTTTAAAAAGCTTGGGCTAAAGTTCTGTCTATCTTGTTTGCTTTTTCAAAGAATGAACTCTTAGATTCATTGAATTTTTTGTACTGTTTTCTTTTTTCTACTTCATTGATTTTTGCTTAGATTTTTATTATTTCTTCTCAGCTGCTGGATTTTGGTTCAGCTTGTTCATATTTTACAGATCGTTGCATTGTAACATTAAATCATTTATTTTTGTTCCTTCTGTTTAATGTAGGCACTTCAAACCACATTAGGACCACATTTTGTGTGTTCTAGAGGTTTTGTTGTGTTATATTATCACTTTCATTTAGTTCCAGGACTATTTTTATTTTCTTTTCTGATATTTTTGACTCATTCCTTATTCAGTGGTATATTATTTAATTACTGCTGCTTCTTTTGTTGTTGATTTTAAACTTTACTACATTGTAGTATCATAGAATACAAGGAATTCTTTTAATTTTTTGTAGTTCTAGAGATCTGTTTTATGCATGCTCCAGTATGTAGTCTATTTTAGAGGAAGTTCCCTGGGAGTCTGAGTAGTATTCTTTGTAAAAGGTCTGAATTAAGCAATGTCATGCATCTAAAAGACCTAATGCATGACATTATTTAATTCAGAACTTTTACTGTTTATTCTTTATGCAGTTAACTTGTCTACTGGAAATAGTTGGATATTGAAGTACCCTGCTATTAATGACTTGTGGTTAACTGTGTTTTGAAGACTTACAGTACTTTTTGTATGAAATTGGGCACAACAGAGTTTACTGCATATAAGTTCATGATTATAATGTCTTTTTTGTTTAATTGTTCCCTTGGTCAGAATGAAATTATCTTTTTTTTATCTTTTCTGCTTAATTTTAATTTGAAATTTTATTTGCCATATATTAGAATTGTGATGTCTGCTTGTTTCTTAGTGACATCAGTGTTAATATTGTTTTCACTCTTTCATTCTAAGATAGCACCTATATATGAAGGTGAAATAGGTTTCTTTTAGACAACAAAAGAATGGATTTTTTTTCTTACTCTGTTCAACTCCTTAGTGTTTTTTGATTGGAGAGTTGAGGGTGCAGATATTCAAAGTTATTAATGAAATTTGTGTATTTGTTACTGTCACTTTATTTTCTTCTTGTGATCTTAGTACCGTTTTGTTTTTCTATAATTATACCTTTATTTGTTCCCTTTCTGTAGATCCTTAGGTATGATCATTTCTTTTATCAGTCTTTTCTAATGCCTTGAGTATTCTCTGTAGAAATGGTTTGGTGGATGTGTGTGCGGTCACCGCTGGGATTAGTGGCGGAGCCCACTTAATCCTAGGATGACCCATGTGGAAAGCCCGCACAGGAAAGCACACCACATGTAGGCAGGTTGAGGTTCAAATGCAGAGAGAGATTTTATTCCAACATGTCTACTTAAATATCCATCATGACTCAATTCATCACTACGCCCCACCCCATGGGTGTGGCCAGGGAGGTACCATTGGCTTAAAACCCAACCCATTCTAAGTTTTCACACATATCACCCTATTAATTTTATTTTTTTTTATTTTTCTGAGAGGCAGAGGAGCCCATGGGTGAGGCTAACAACCCAAAGGAACCTGAGTTTTAAATAGCCAGCTGCTCAAACCTGTTTACATCAATGAAGTCTTTTATTTCCCCTTTGACAGTGACAGTTTCACTGGGTCAGAATCTATGGTCGTTTAGAATGTCTAATAATTTATTTTAGGCTCTTATGGGTTTTAAAGTTGGCATTAAATTCTGATTAGTTTTCATTTATATGTAATTTATTGCTTGATTCTTGCAGATTTCAATACCCTTTACCTTTTCTTGCACATTTTGTGCTTTTACTGTGGTATGCTGTGGGGAATTTCCATTGTGGTCTTGTCTGTTTTGTCTCCTTTGTCTTTTTGTATCTCCGTGGTACGTTTTTCTTAATTTAGGGTAGTTTTCTTCTATAATCCTGTTGAAGATCTGCTCAATGCCATTGATCAATGATTCTTTCTTGGGCTTTCCAATGGTGGATAGATTTGGTCAGTTTAATTGATCAATGTTGATATTCTGTTTTCCATTTGATTCATGCATGAGATTTTCTCCTGTAATTTCAAATTGACTTGAGCTTTTCAATTCAAACTTTATTTCTGCCTGAGTTTTTGTCAATATTTCTATCTCTTTTTTGAATTCACTTTTCAAATCCTGAATTGCCTTTGCCATTTTATTCATCCATATATTTGTATTTTCATGAGTTTCAGTTAGGAATTTTTTTCTATATTCTTTGAGTTCAACGTATGTTATTTAATGACTTTAACTTTTTGATCATATTTATGACTATCCCTTTAAAGTTTGTGTCTTGTGACCTTAGGATAGTTATTACAGCAGAATATTTCTATGGGACTAGTAAGATTTGTTGGGACATATTATATTGATTTTTTTGTGTTGTTTATGGTTTTGTATTGTCACTAGGGCGTATGGATTTCTTTTTTAGTGGTGTTTCTGATAGGAAATTCTAACTTGTCTTTGTTGAGTTGAACTTTGGTTCAGTTTTTATTGTTGATTTAGCCTGACTGCTTTCTGATCAGGTATGGAAACTTAGTTGGTCTATGCCTCAGGTTCTCTCATTTAATTTCTTATTAGAGGGATTGATTGCTTCCACAACAGTTGGGAATTCTCAGAAGAGTGAAGGGGGTTATGTCCAAGCCTGGAAGATAGGGATTAATAGGCCATGTTCTAAGTAGTTAAGCAGAATAGGTGAACTTTGAGCAGCTCTGATGGGGCTGGGGGTGGGAATTGTGACTTGGTGATGCAGATCTGGCTAACTTCCCAGGCTAGTTGGTAGTCTGTTGATCTCTGGTGGAGACAGTGGGAAAGAGCTAAGCCCAAGGGAGTCTAATGGAAAAAAATATGAACCCATTTTGACTAGCTAACCTGAAAGTAGATGAATTCTGGAGCAGTTGGAATGGTGCTTTTTCCAAATTAGAGGGATGATGACCAGGTGGGCAGTTCACCAGAGTTGTCTGATCTCTGTAGCCAGAGAAGCAGAAAATGGCCTTGGTCCAAGGAGGGGAGATGATAGGGACTACTGAGCAAGATCTAAATAGTTAAGCAGAATAGAAATGATCTCTGGAGTACCATAAATCCATCAAGGTTTTAAAAGTACCTTAATTTATGATATTGTTCTATTAATATAAAAATTCATCAAAATGTTACCAAATAGAAACAGAGAATTTAGGGTGTGTGAAATCTGTGTTCTTAGGACCTGGTCACTCATGTATGTCTCCAGAATAAGTTATTTCTTATTCTCTTCGAGGATCCAGTTCATTTTTTACTGTCAAGACTTAATTCTGTGCTAGGGAACTATTGAAGGAAAAGTAACTCCTGAAAAATAATATAGAGTTGGTAAAGCCAGAAAAGTTCTGTTATTTTCCTTCTCTAGACATGTAAATGATACCAGATCCAAAGACTTTGTCCCACTGACCACAGAAATAAAAGCTGGGATGAACTCTTTGCTTGAAATTTGAATTAGAAGGAAAACAGTTTGAAGGACTCAGTAGCACTGATTCTAGAAAAGACTAGGCATGTTGTCAGGTTGGTGGATCATCTGGGTCTCTGGAATGGTCATTTCTTCTGTTGGAAAACTTTTATGTTGTCAAAGGTTTTGCCGTATAATATATTGATTAATGTTCAGTTTGCCTCTGAAAATATCTTGGCATTCCACTGGACCTATATTGTTTATTGTTGTTGCTGCTATTGCTGCTGCTTAGTATATTTTCTCTTGTGATGAGAACTTGAGGAACAGGCATATTGCATCTGTTTTAATAACCACAGTAAAAAGCTCTTGGTGGACGAAAGGCTTTATGGATTAGATGTAAACACCTGTTGTTTGAACTCATGAGTTTTTATATTTCTGTGTTAGAATTACAATCATGCCATCCAAACATGCAGGAATATCCAAGAGAATGCATAAAATGTGCTATGTCAAAAAATGAACCATAAAGAGTCATTTACATTTCTTTCATTTCCTTATCAGGATCTTTTTCTTGGTTTTATCAGTAAAGCACAAGGCATGTGCAAAGATGAGAAATGGGCTGTTAACTTTGAGGACAGGGTCAAAAAGTTGAATATTCAAAAGAACAAAGAATGGCTTTATACCAGTTCTCTTCTTAAGCTACTACACATAATCATATTCCCTGAATGTGGCATCTCTATAAAATCTGCTGCAAGAAAAATGCCCTGTGATCCTTTTGATGTTACTCATTTTCTTATCATATGACTCTCATATCCAAATACATTCTCCTATATGTTTAGTCAAAACATGCTCTATATGTTTGTATGATGTACATGTATGCAAGGTTTATATATATGAAACACATATATATGCAGATGAGACCATATACATATAGGCTGAGATAGTGTGTCTTCCTCTACCTCTTTATCACTTTACACAAATTTCTTGAGATGGTCTCTCAATGAACATTGATTCACATTGGCTTGCTTTCCTGTATACTCTAAGGAGGTTTCTAGCTTACCTTCCCCAGTGCTGAATTCAAAGATACCTGCCATCTTGCCTGGCTTTTTATGTGGGCACTGGGGACCTGAACTCGGGTCCTCAAATTTGTTCATCAAGCATCCCTGCAACCTCTCCATACAGGATCTTGAACTCAGTTTTATACTAAGTATCACATACAGCGATGGTGGTTAAAAAATTAGTATGACTCTAGTAATCTTTTTCCAGACATCTAGAATGATTCTACTTTAATACAGATATGAAATGATTTCCTTAATTTCTAACAGGGAATGGATCTTTCTACCCTCCATCAAATGTATTATATAATAGAAAAAATAGGATATAGATTTTCTTAAATCTACTACCCACCTGTCAGAATAACAAATGAGAAACACAGTGGAATAACACATAAAATTTCATTACTTATCATTCTTCCACAATTCCTCAGAGGTTAAAACCAAAGGAATAAAAGTCTCATCACTCATACCTTTCTGGTCAAGCAACCCTGAGGGCAACTTCCTGTTTTGTTGTGTGTGAATAATAGTCTTGTGCTGAGGGCAACTGGTTTGTGTTTTATTTTATTGTACTGGTGTAAAGCAATTTTGGTTTCCAATTGAACATTTCATTTCTTCTTTATTAAATTTCATGAGTGTTCTTTCACCTCAGGTACTTATATTTTTGGAGAGCACTTTTTCTCTAATGTAAGTGCTTATAAAAGAAAAAAAAAAACTTTCCCATAGAAAGAATCCAGAGAAGTTAGCAATGGGTATTTAGAAATTGGTAGGACAAAGTGCAGTACTTGTGAATTTAAGAAGAAAGAAAAGTGAGATGTACTGAAAGAATCCATAGTGAGTCAGAGTGCTACATAATCAATGCGAGAGGGTCAAGCCTTCACGATCAAAAATGGATTTTGTCTCTGAAAAGCCATTATGGTGAGAATGGATGTAAACTCTCTCTGGAGGACAGGGAAGACTTGAGCTACAAGTGAACATTATATATTTAAGGCCAAGTTCAAGTGTCATCTTTCTCAAGCCATCTCCAAATACCTCATGTTCTTCCCTGGTCAATGATACTACAGCTTGCTTCCTTTATGTTACAAAATTTAGCCCTTTCCCGTTTACTTTATATAACTTCTTTGTCTTAAAAATCACTTTTGAATATATAATGTTAATGGTTTTGAAGATTATTAACTGTATTTTTTCCTAAGTACTCTAGAAAATTCTAAGTCATGTGCTCAAATGGATATGATAGAATAATATTAATGTTCAAGGTCTACTGGTGCAAGCCTATAATCTAGGCTGTTCAGAAGTCTGAAGAAAGAGGATTCTAAAACCTACCCATACTACACTGCAATTAACCCTAAATGTTGCCCATAAAATTCAGTCATCCTACCAGTAAATTATAATCTCCATATTTTTTGTATTTTGTATTTCAATCCTGGGTTGCATCATCTAAGCTTCATTGCTAAAACTGAAAAAAAAATACTAAAATTATTAATACTAATGTATCTATACTAAATATAATATTAGTAGAATACTGAATAGAAAGAAAATTTCATTTTCATAGATTTCATACTTTGCCCAAATATTCATATTAAATTTTAAGCTCAGGTTTATAAATGTCAACAGCTCACACTTATTCTAAAACAAGAAAGGGCTGGAATTCAACTCAGAACTTTAGCTTGCATTTCACCCTAATAATTGTATAACTATGAGCATTAGCTTTTTGATATTAACCTAAATACACTACCCAAAATATGGGTTGAATTCACTGCAGCAAGCAACAACTTAATATAGTTAAAGTGTCAACAGAATTCTAACATATGATAAGAAATATGTGAATTTAAGTGAAGTATGCAAAGTGATATCTCAAATCTTTTTTTTTTCTTTTTTGAGATACTAACTCACTATGTAGCCCAGGCTAGCCTTTAATTCATAGGGATCATCTGTTTCAGCTTCCTATAGGGTATTAGGTCAGACCTTTGATACCAAGTCCCAGTCTTTATATCAAGTACAGTGTTGATATAAGGAATTTATGGCTAGGATTTTAAATACCATGCTTTCAAGGATGATTGTTTTGTAAGTTTCATGAAGTGTTACATTTTAAAATAAAATTAATTCCAGGGGCATGTAGGTCATTCAGGTTATTGTTTACTATGTTGAGCAAGTAAGATAGGTAACTAAGGATCAGTCTGGGGCATAGAAACAATTGCATTAGCAGATAGCACACCCAAGAAACCAATTAGTTCTATAAAAATTCAGTTGTTAATACATTCAGTAGTTAATACATAATAATCAACTAGTTCCTGATTTCATCAATTAAAGTGGTACTTGGGGTTCAAAAGACAATTACTAGAATATTTTTTAAATAAGTTTTAAGCAAAAGTTATTGGTTTAAAATATGTTTTAAACCAAAGTTATTGGTTCTGGAATACTGTCTGATCTATATTTCCCATGTAACTGCTCCATCACACAAAGGCAGGCATAACAATGCAAATTTGGGGGCTGGAGAGATGGCTTAGGGGTTGGGAGCGCCGACTGCTCTTGCGGAGGACCCGGGTTCGATCCCCAGCACCCACATGGCAGCTGAGAACCGTCTTTAGCTCCAGTTCCGGAGAAATCCGACGCCCTCTTCTGACCTCCGCGGCATTGCATGACACGGGCAGACAGACCTACATGCAGACAGTACATTCGTACACATAAAAATGAATAAATAAGAAAAAAAGGAATTAAAAAATGCAAATTTAATTTATTAGAATATGATGTTTATTGTGAAATTGCAGCTGCCTATGGTCCATGATTTCTGATATCCAGGTATTCATAGCCTGCATTCATATTACCTTATCTTGCCAAGTTGGTTTTACTAACTTGGCTCTATCTGGAAAAGGGGAAATTTGAGTTATACATTAGTATTTCCCTTTCTGTACTCCCCTCCCTCCCTCCAAGAACTCAGACACCAAACTGTGGATCTCAGGTGAAACTCATTATTAAAATGATAGGCACACACAGCCAAAAGAGTAATATGGTCGTTCTGCAAATTTTAGCACCAATAAGATCCAAATAACCCCAATGAAAAACTAAAATCACCCACATAATTACACTTTAGTCAAATTCACTGATTTAGGTTCTTTTATTTTGCTGTAATAGATAATTAAAATATCAATGAAGATTCAAATATAGAGTAATACAGTTTTCTTCTTTCCCATTTTTTCCTTCACTAGTCAGTGAATAGAGTTGAGTACTAAGATCATGAGAAAGCTACATATTAAGTCTTGCTCAAGCTCCTGGTTCTGCCCACTACTACTCAAACTTCATGAATATAGTTGGGGAAATTTGATTTCCCTTTTTTGTATACTGACATATGGAAAATATCAGGGTAAACTGATATTTTCTGATATTACTCCACTTACTTGGCCTTTTGAGAACTGCTATGTTAAGGATTGAAAATGATCTTGAAGGTAACTCTGAGACATCGGGCCAGTATAAAATGTGGGAGAAATAGTGTTGGAAAAATCCTTCTGACATGACAGTGTAAGGGAATGTCTGTGGAAGAACTCACTTATTATGGTTGTTTGTCATAAGGGGAAAGGCCTATTTCCTAGATTAAAATTCTCAAAGACCTCGACAGTGGTCTTTTAATATGTGGTTGTTTCTCTTTCCCATTTGAATAATCCCCATCCCCATGTTCTGAAAGCTTTTGTTCTCTGAATCTTCCTTCTCCTTTGTTATTTGATATCATATTTCAGTGTATGTTTCTGAAGAGAAATTTAGATCTTGGACAAAATAGTCAATTATGGCTCTCAACTCCTGAATCTCCAAGAATTACATTGAGAACCCAGGCCTGTAGGAATGACTTTCTTATAGTGTCATATGGCTAGATCATCAGTTAACCATATGTTCATGTTAATCTATAATCAGCAGTCTAAAGGTGTACAGACAACTGATATTATTATTTGTACATGAATCATTACTTCTTGATGGTAAAATATCAATGAAATGTAGTTTGAAGTGAGTTTGGCAAGAGAAAATTTTTTATTGTTTCCCAGGAATTTTCTATATCAATGTTAGAAAAATAATTAATGTATTAGGTGCCCGGGTCCTATGATTTCAAGCCTGAACCACTTGTTGAGTCATATACTGTCTTTCTTTCATCATCTTTATTCAGTAGAAAATAAATTGCTGGTTTTATAAGAGATTACTTCTATAACAGTCAGCTCTAATTTACAGCTAGAGGATGACTCTGCTTTCTTTAATTGACTAATATACATAGGAACTGTAAAAAGGAATATTCTCTATTCAGAACCAAATATAATACTAAAGTCTCTTTAAGTGATGCATATAAGCAAAATATATTAATACAGGAGAGCACTGATAGCAGCAATGGATTATTCTGCCAAGGAGATGTTAGCCAGGGGACCCAAGCACCTCCCAAAAGGTAAAGGCTTATTGCCTGTAAACTGGGATATCTACAGGAAGAGAGGCGGTAAGGCCTGCCCTGCTGTCAATGACCTGATGTAAGCATGGGAGGATTGTATCGAGATATTACAAGTATAAAGTTGGTCTCTGGAATACCAGAGAGTTTTACCAAAGGTCACTGAACCAATAAAGCAAATGTTGGTCTCCTTGAGTCAAGAAAGACTCCTCCATCAACAGCTACACCTCACCTGCTTTGAGATACTGTGCAGCAGTGGCAGCCATATGTCTGTATATCCAAAATTTATTTGATTATTAGCTCTCTCCTTGGAGGAATAACTTGTGGATGTTGCCACAAGTTTATACCCTCTAGTGATTAGGAGATTTATACACCACAGTAAGGCCTTGCCATCTTTCTCAGGAAAAAAAAAAGATAATCCAGGGATTAATACACCATCCAAACATCTGTGTCTATACCAAAGTAACCTACCTTAGTAAATAGTAATGTTTAAATACGTATATATCTAATTGCTTGTGCTTCATTAATAGGATTGAAAGCTTATCCCTTGGCAAACTGTCAGACAATGAAAGGAAACAGCCAGAACTGATCAGAGTCCAAAACGACATCTCCAGACAAAGTAGACTGTTGTGATTCTTGTCCACCCGTGCCCCGTCTCTAAGCCTAAGGAACAATCTGAGGAAGAGGGGGAGTGGTAGAATGTAGGAGCTGCGATTGGGGTGAATGGTAAAACTACGACAATATAGTCTGGACACTTATTTGATCAACTTGATTGAACATTCAAGCCCCTCCAGCTGGATGGTGGGAGACTTGGGGTGTGTGGGCTGGGGCACAACTGCTTGCAAATTGGTTTTATATGAAGGATGCTTGTGCTAAAAAAAAAGGGAGCTAGATACTGATATTTAAACTAACTGGGAATATAAAATGCTAGTTGTTTTATTTATAGTTTGTATTGGGTTGGTCTCTATATTTTTCTGAATTATACAACATCACAGTGTAACACTTTCTTTTACTTGTAGGACAATTTAAAGGAACTAAGCTTAAATTTTACTTCCCAAATAAGTAGAAGTCATAGTCCAGTCATATAGCTTTAAAGAGCAAAGTGTTTATTGGGTAAAATTTATTTAGCACGTACTCAACTCTGCCCAAGCTTTATCCACAAAGTATAGGATATTGTAAGGCTTAGTGAACTGTTTAGATTAGTTAAATTTAGGTGTAGGTTTTGGTGAAAATGGTAATACAACTGAACTAATTGGGAATATAAAATGTTAATTGTTTTATTTATAATTTGTATTGGGTTAAGGTATGCAAATGACCTCTACATTTTTCTGAATTATACAACATCACATTATAACACTTTCTTTTACTCATAGGACAATTTAAAGGAACTAAGCTTAAATTTCCTTCCCAAATAAGTAGCATACAGTCAATGAGAAACAGTTTGGGTAAATTTAATGAAAGCTTATGCCTTGGCTCCAGTTAATGGGTATGTGTAATACAACTTAGGCATCTATAGGTCAAAACATAAAAACCTAAAAAATAAATAAATAAAAGAGGGAGGTGGGAGGTGGCGTAGTATCCTTTCTGAGATACAAATGGAAAACTCTGTGTTGCAATCCTATTGATAAATTTTCAATTTTTGAGATCTTGAAAACTAACAATGGGAGGAGAATTTTATGTTCCCACAGGTAAAAGTCACCAATCTAAATGTCTGAAAACATACAACTTATGGCCATGCAGGATGGACTGGGGAATGCCAGCAGAGAGGTTGACCCATCTGAACATTAAAGAAAGAGGAACCTCAGACTGCCTGAGTAACAGACACTAAGCATCTCTCTAAATACTATTGGGGTTAACTGTTTATAATGGGCCCTAATGAAGTTTACCTTCCAGATACTGAGAAACCTTCCTACATCTAACCTTTATAGGAAAAAGAAAAACACTCCCTAACTGTAAATTACAGCCAATTGTTATAGCGGTAATTTCCTATAAAACAGGTATAGCTACCCTTTTTTAATTGACTGATAGGCATAGGAACTGTGAAAGGATAATTCTCTATTTAGAGCCAAATTCAATAGTAAAGTGTTTATAAGCTGTGTAATTAAGCAAAATATATTACTACAGGAAAGCTCTGACATCAGCAATGAATTATTCTGCCTAGGAGATGTTGGCTAGGGGATTCACCCCCCCAATTATAAAGGTCTTTTGTCTATAAGTGGGATATATGCAAGGAGAAAGGCAGTAAGTCCCTGTTGTCGAAGACCTGGTGTGAGCATGAAAAAATGTTATGAGACGTCACTTGCTAGTGTACAACTGGCCTCTGAAATGCCAGAGAGCATTACTAAAGGCCACTAAAGCAATACAACAAAATATTGGTCTCCCTGAGACAAACAAGACTGCTCCATCAGTATCAGCTACAACTCAACAGCCTGGAGATACTGTGCAACAGTGGCAGCCAAGTGTAGATATACCAAATCTAATTGGCTATTAGCTCTCTCCGAGGAATAACTCACAGTGGATGCCACAAGCTAATGTCCTCTAGTGGTTAGGAGATGTTATAAGCCACAATAAGAACTTGTCACCCTTTATAGAGAAACCACAGTTTGCGGATTAGCATACCATCCAAGCTATGCTCACAGCTTAGCTTGACATAATAATTAATACTGCTTAAATGCCTGTACATCCAATTGCTTGTGCTTTGTTAGTATGACTAAAAAGGTATCACTGGAAAAGCTGTCAACCCATGAAGGGAAACAACATGAACAGAGTAGAGTCCAAAATGACAACTCCAAAGAAAGTAGACTGTTTTCTTCTCACCCACTTGTGCCCCTTTCACAAAGCCCAGGGAACAAACTGCGGAAGAGGAGGCATGGTAGAATGTAAGGGCTTTGGAGAGATAGGGGTCAATCATGAGACTACAGGAATATAGTCTGGACTCCTAATTCAACATGCCTGTGCATACAAGCTTCTCCAACTGGAATATGGGAAGCTTGGGTTGTTCAAAATTTGAACATAGATACTTGCAAAATGCACCAGTTTTCTAATTGTATGACAAACTGAGTAACATCAATGTTATCTGCAAACAACTGTGTCATTATATTGTAGAATCCCTTAAAAATAAACAAAAAAATATATAAAAAATTTTTTTAAATAAAAAAAAAATAAAATAAATTGTTGTTCCTTGTGTGGTTGTATGCTCTACTTGTGTAAATACAAAAACTGGGGGAGTGATAAAAGCTAATGGTCAACATCAGAGACCTGTGAACACATTCTTTCTTCACCAAAGTAGGGAGTGTGCTCTGCTCCTAATCACACACACTTCCACAGGCCTTCCACACTGACAGTCTGCTTCACTGCTTGAATATGTTGCAGTGTCCTGTCTGCTTCATGTTCCCCCACCTTCTCTCCTGCTTCTCCTTTATTATGGGTTTTGTTTTCTGCTTTTGTATGTCCCTTCACTACCAACACAGATGTTTCTCCCTAGTGAATGATGATTTTGGCTTGTGGTCCCGCCCATGAAAAAGACTTAAAACCCATGAGAAATAAATCATAACCTACAGTATGGACTTATCTGTTTCTTTCACACATTACATGTGGTTCTGTATTTACATTTATACGTTTAAATTGCCTCAACTTTGGCCATTAAGCTTCATTGATTTGTGTGTTGTATGGTTTATCTATTTTGCAGAGTCTCATTGTGTATTTTATCAATAGGTTAATTTGTAGCACTAAAAGTTATTCCACAAAGGTATTTTATGGCTCTTTTTCTCAATCCTACATTAAATTTTTTTTCAAAGAATCCCTAGATTCTTTTCTTTGAGGGTACTATTAGAAAGAAAAATCTTTTCATAATATGTGCTCATTGATACTTGGGTGTAATTGCTTTATTACTTTGATGAAAGGGAAAGAGATAAAAGTGTGTACACTAATCCTCATATTATACTTACATCTGTCACTCTATATATTTATAAATCTTCTATCCACTTTCATTTATATATCTATTAGATATCATAATCATTTACCTGTCTATAATCTATCATGCATTCTATCAAGTATATATTTCAATATATAATTTTTATATATCAAACAGCTATCAATCATTTATCATCATCTATTTTTCTACAATTTATTAGCTTTCTATAATCTATTATGTGTGATCTAGCATCTATGTATGAATCTATCTTCTATCTATATATTTATTTATCATCTATCTATCTATCTATCTATCTATCTATCTATCTATCTATCTATCTATCTATCATCTGTATTATCCATTTGTGATCTCTCTGTTTGTATAATTTCCACCAATCATCCATCTACTATCTACTATCTTTCTTTATACCTAGCTTGTGGGAAAACTTAGTTAAGAAGGGTAGCATTCTAAGCCATGGTACCTCCTTGGCCACACCCATGGGGTGGGGTGTAGTGATGAAAAGATTTAGGATTTGGCCCTGAGAATTGAGACATCTTGGAATAAAAGCTCTCTCTGCATTCAGACCTCAACCTGTGGGTGTGCTTTCCTGTGAGTATTTTCAACATGGGTCATCCCAGGATTAAGTGGGCCCCATGACAAATCTCGGCGGTGACTCCACACTAGCTATCATCCATCATCTATCTATCTAACATCTCTTATCCGCAGAATCTCTGGCTGCTAAATTCAAATATGTTTCCACTGATGTGGCACATATAAGTCCTACTTACAGGCATTATTCTCTCCCAATTCTTGTTTACCAAAAGTATTAAAGTCTTAAGGAGTGATGATCTGCTTTCACAAGTTGTTATTCTTTTAATCATCTGTTCAGTTCTAGTTTACATATTGAATGCTTTCATAATGTTAAGCCTATTGTCTATTTTGGGGAAAATAAAGTACATGCAGTAATGATAACCCCCAAATTGTCATGAAATTCAGAGGGAATAGGAAGGAACATGGGACTAGTGGAAGGAATGAGAGGAAAGGGTGGGATGGATGTTAACATAGTAGTAATATGTAAAATCCTCAAAAGGTAAAAAATAATAATAAAGAGTTAAAAATTGAAGTTTTTGACATTGTCCAGTCTTCTTTTGTCTATTTAAAATTTAATCTTTCTCTGAATATTAAAAGCAACAGTTCTTTGAAATATCACTCTTTCCCTGGACTTTAACACATGCTCAATACACATTAAGGTTGTATTATTATATTTTTTATATTCTTGAATCACTTTAATAAAACAGATATTTCATGCATACATTGATTCATTATTTGTTCTCCTTTTTATAAAACATAATTCTCATTGTATTTATGCTAGGGAGTTCTTGTGGTTTTCTTTTTTATTATTTTTATGATGCTTTGTGTATTTCATACATCATTTTCCAATTCAGTTCAGGCATATATCTCCTTCCCTTTACCCAACTCCACCCCTACCCATCCCAGATCATGCATTCTGCCATAACTTTTCTGCATCTTTCTCTGTTTTTTTGTTTTGTTTTCATTTTTTTAACAATAAGTGATAATTTGTGAGTACAAGCATCCTTCAGGTAAAACCAATTTGCAAGCAGTTGTGCCCAAACCCACACAGCTCATGGGTCCTACCATCCAGCAGGGGGGCTTGTATGTTCAATCAAGTTGATCAAACGAGTGTCCAGTCTATAATGTTGTAGTTTCACCATTTACCCCAATCGCAGCCCTTACATTCTACCGCGCCCCCTCTTCCGCAGATTGTTCCCTAGGCTTAGAAAAGGGGCACAGATGGATGAGAAGCAAATCAGTCTACTTTCTCTGGAGCTGTTGTCTTGGTCTCTAGTCAATTCTGGCTGTTTTCTTTCATGGGCTGCCAGCTTGTCCAGGCATAACCTTTCGATCCTACTAATGAAGCACATTCAATTAGATACATAGGTATTTAACAGTATAATATTTAGCCTTTTGAACCTACTAATGAAGCACACACAATTAGATATATAGTTATTTAAACAGTACTAATTGTTATGGTAGGTTACTTTGATATAGACACAGATGTTTGGATGGTATGTTAATCCGTGAATTACATTTTCTTCTGTTAAGTATGACAGGGTCTTCGTGTGGTTTATAACATCTCCTAACCATTAGAGGATGTAAGCTTGTAGCATCAGCCGTGGGTTATTCCTCCAAGGAGAGAGCTAATAGCCAATTAGATTTGGGATATACAGACATATGGCTGCCACTGCTGCACCGTATTTCCAGGCAGATGAGGTGTAGCTAATGCTGACAGAGGAGTCTTCCTTGACTCAAGGAGACCTATATTTTCTTTATTGATTGGTTTAGTGGCTTTTGGTAACACTCTATGGCATTCCAGAGACCATCTGTATACTTGCAAGTGCGGTCTCCATACATCTTTCCCATGTTTATATCAGGTCTTCAACAGCAGGGCCTTATCGCCTCTTTTCCTGCAGATATCCCAGTTTGGAGGCAAGGAGCCTTTACCTTTTGTGGGGGCTTGGATCCCCTGGCCAACATCTCCTTGGTAGAATAATCCATTGTTGATGTCAGAGCTCCTGTTTTTCATATAATACTTTTTAATCAAACTTCAACCCCCCCTTCCTATCCCCAAAGCCATCCCCCATCAGAATTCAAGTATTTTTCATATATGTCAATTTTTATCTAGTTAAGCATTTATATCCACATGTACCCAGTGCAAGGTCACCCAGTGGTGGGTAGTCAGATCTAGTCTAACCTCCTGCAGCAGTATCCATCCGCTAACTGCTCCTTGACTATTTTTAGGGGCATTCTGTTCATTTCCCCCATTCTATGCAGAGATTTTTTGGCATGGATCTTGTGCATGTTGCCATCACTGTGGAAGTACACACATGGGCAAGGTCTCAGAGTCCTGAAGGCCTCTGTTTCTTTGTTTATGCAAAAACCCTGACCCTGAGAATCTTTCCACCCTCTCTTTCTCAATGGTCCTTGTTCCATGGTTGGGTGAGTTTCATTATAGGGGTAATTTCCAGGGACACAAACTCATTGATGAATTCCTAATGTCTTGTTCTTCTATTCTAGTACCATACAGAATAATTCCAAATCTTTACTTAATTGCTTTGCTGAAATACCTTTCATTCTCCTGTTTTTCATTCACTGCATAATAGCAGTAAATTATTGATTTGTTTATTCTGTCTTTATTTTTGTCATTTCTAGAATGATATGTAACTGAAATTATACAATATTCAGACTCTACATAGTAGATCCTTTCATATAAGTATATTCTTTTGGGTTTCTCTGATTTCTGCATGTATAGCACAATTTTCCTTTATAAATATACTCACTGCAACTTGTTTATTGACTAAGGACATCTTGATTACCTTGAGTATGGACCATTATTAAGTTGTTTCAAATGTTCACATGCATTTTGTATTCAAACATAATTTGTGACCCCAGTGTTTAGAAGGCAGAGACTGGAAAATCATTGGGGTTAATTGGCCCCCTAGCCTAATCCAATTTTGAGATTCAAGCCAATAAGAGCCTCACAAGAAGTGGATGGCAGTCTTGAGGATGATACCTAGGATTGTCCTCTGACCTCCGCAAACATGTGCATAAAAGTGCGTTCACTTTCACCCACACATATTCACCTTCATTTAAATGAACACACACACACACACACACACACACACACACACACACGGTCCCATACATAATAAAAGTCATGTTCTAATCATAGGTCATGTGGATTTTCTTTGGCATCCAAAAACTCTTACATGATACATTAAGTTTCTATATTCTATTTTGATCCATGTGTCTTTTTTTTCTTGGTCTTTTTGAGACAATAACTCCATGTAGCCTCAGCTGTTTTGGAGCTCACTGTGTAGACCAGGCTGGCCTTGAACTCACAGAGATCTGCCTGCCTCTACTTCCCAAGTGCTGGGATTAAAGGCATGTGCCACCATGCCATGCTGATCCACATTTTATGAGACATATGAATTCTGTGCTTAATATCACTTTTATGCATGAGGAAGTCCATTTATTCCCAGCATAACTTATTGACAAGAATAACTTTTCCTCGTTTACTATTTTTTTCTCTGTAAAATTAAATTGATTTTAGTTGTGTGTCTATTTATAAGCTTTTTAGTCTGTTAGAGGTTCCTCCATTGAACTTAGTTTTGTCTACAAGAACAAACACTTGTGCATCTCTGGAAATCACCTACCAAAAGGGAGCTGCCAGTATGAAGTCCTTTCAGGTGAAATTCACTTGGTAACATGGCAGTAAAGCAATGAATAGTGGGGATAATGTTATTCTGTGGGGCTTATTTTGTGTCTCTGCCTTAACAATTGTTTCTTCTTAAAATGCTTCCAAATTCATGGCAAAGGGAAATGTCTTTTCTTTGAGGGAATGACTGAAGGAGATGAGATATCTTTTCATGCTGGTTGAAGGATGAGGTAAGGATGAAATAGTTCCCTAAGGACAGTGAGTCTTTGCTATGCAAATGAACATGAGGACATTGTACATTTATGTCTCTATGTCTCTCCTTTTCCTGTCAGAGGTGAATGGGATAAAAAACCAGAACAGCCATTTCAAAGCAACTGAAAATTCCACAAAAGTTGAAAAAGTATTTTCAATGCCTTTTTTCTTTGGAAAAGGGGTACTTTCACCTACAATTTTTCAAAATCAAGAGACACTTAAATGAGAACTTTGGGTTCAGAAAGTAATTTATTTGAAATTTTGATTATATTTTCTGTTTATGTTAAAATACAATGTTGCATCATACTAGGAATTTAATCACAAAACCTGTCCAGTGGTAAAGGGAAGGTATAAAAAATTATTTTATGGCTCTTCTTAGATGGCCCAGGAGCTAAACACATTTCCCCTTCCTGCAGAGAATTCAGTTTTGATTTCCAGCACCCACATACATGGTCATTCACAACTGACAGTACCTCCATTCCAAAGAATCTTATTACCTATTCTGGCTTCTTCTGGCACCAGCCACATGTACAGCACACATGCATACATGAAGACAAACATTCATGTATGTAAAATAAAAAATTAAGTTTATATTCAGTTGCACATCCCAGCCGTTAAGGGTTGACTGTATTTTGGAGTACAATATTTAAATAATCTCCCTTGATAAGACAGATAATGTATATATTACAAAAGACAAACTTTAAGATTCATGTTCACTTTAAAATACTTAGAAGACTATCTCATTTTTCACAAGATGTAGGAAAACAGAAAATCATCTCTTTCTGATCAGTGGAACTGCAATGTCTTCCCTTTATTTTATCTTTCCTATTAGATAAAATCATCTTTTCTAAAGAAAACTTGTTAGGTGTCACTTTTGAATTTCTTGAGATATTAACATTCCACATTATTTTTCACCATTCTGTAGAATATTTAGTGTCCGTAAAAAGCTGAGATCTTAGTAAAAAGAAAAAAAGAAAAATGAGAGTACTGTTGTTTGCCCAGTCTTCAATTCTTACTGGTAAGTGCATCTACTCAGTGGCTGCCACCCCTTTTGTCAAAGACATGAGACACAGCTTTTTAACCTTCCAATATGGACTGAAGACTCATGTAATTCCAAGAATCCTCCAAACCTTCAATGCCAGATGGGGACTACTGAGATACCCAGCTTGTGGACTAAACAGCTAAGGAGATTTCAGCCTAGTCAGGATATAGACTGCCATTGTTGGACTACCTGGGCTGTATCATGGAGGCCAGTGCAAGGGGATCAAGACCGGATGCATGCTTACTGGACTTCATTTGGGGGACCATGGGAGGGAAAGACCCCAAGTGGAGCAAAAGTGCAGGATTGATGGTTGTTTGGGATTGCCAAGGAGGAACCTTTGAGCACTTCCTTAGGGAATACATAACATCTTTTAGGAAAAAAAAATCTTCTAATTCAAGTGATATATACATACATACATATATATATATATATAAATATATATATATGTATATATACTGTAGCAATACAAGTTGGAGAGAACAACACCAAAAGAACTGAAAACAAAGCTCTGGAAAGACTCACAAAAAGATGCAGGACATGTATGGCAGAGTGCAGGGACTCGGGTGGGGTGGGGGACATGGAAAGGTAAGCGACTCTAGATTCGATAGAGAAGTGATGTATGACCTATGGAAAAAGTTTAATAACAATAAAAAGGTGAATTTATTTCCTATCACAAAATTTACTTCCATTCAAAACTTAGCAATATGGGGAAGATTGGTTTAGAATAGTAATAGATACTTTTTACTTCACAATGCAGTTAAGATGGACTTTGATATTGTGGTCTGCTGGTGTGATGATAGATTGCATTCCTGAACCTTGGCAGAATATCCCTTCTAGTTCTGTCAGTGAAAATAGGATATCAGAGAAATATGTTCCACAAAGGAAATGCTGGATGATGTATGCCTTGATGAATATGAAAGGGCAATGAAGAATGACAAAATTTTCAATTCCATTAGATCTGGATTATTAGAGTTTTCATCATGAATATAATGGAGAATTAGTTTATTGATTGAGTTTTCCTAAGCTAAATCCAAAGTCCCTAGGAAAAACAGTGTTGAAATATAGTACATCATAATACACTATTTTAAATAAATTAATGATTACAAATAAAAAATATTCTTCATTCCTTTTCTCACTAAAATGATACACATTAAAAAGTAGGTATTTTCTTTTGCACTTAGAATTGGTTTTTGAAGATTCCACATCCAGAAATCCTGTGCTGTTTCCTTTGGAACTGATTCCACTTGATTTTTCCCCCCAAAAAGAGCTTCTTATTTCATTATAAACTGATGTTTAACAACTTATAAGACTATGGAAAATATTGTTTGTCTTTCAGTTATAGTTTAGGATGAGTAAGGTAAGAAGTTAGGCATTTTTTGAGAGATAGATTCTGTTTTTTTATTAGCATAAAAAGCAAAGATAGTGATTAAGTGGAAGAGGAAGTTAAGGTCTGAAAAATGAAATTTAAAGATCTCTGTGTATAAATATGCAAATAAAAATACATTAATTTCATTAAAAATGAATAAGAATATTGCCATACTAGTTAGATTTCAAACAGATTTGTGGTTTGATATTTTACAACTTTAGTAAGGAGTCCCATATATTTCCTTTGGAAAAACCAAGTTTACCTAAGGTACTCAAGAATCACCATCAACAGGAGATTCAGTGCACTTTTTCAAACACTTGTATTTTCTCCTTTGTTTTACTAGCAAAAGCAACAAAAAGATATAAGTTGTGAAAACAATATGTTGTTTTTCTTCTAAATTAATTCTAAATTTTAAGTTGTGTGAGAATTTGGAGACCTATCTTATTTTTATCCCACATGTAGGAGGTGTTCTGCTAATATACTACTATGAACAGTCTGTCATTGAAGTTCTTCATAATTGTATATTTGAATGCAGTCCTCAAAGTGCTATTCTATTACTTATGTGGCATTTAAGCCATGATATCCAGGAGCTGGCTACCTAGTCAACCAGAAGTAACTTTGGCCAGGATGATAATTCTATTATATTTCCCATATTTTTGTGTTCTTCACATAGAATTTCTTTTTCACTTGATTACCCACTTTCAATTGTAAGTTCAATATATGTGTATATGTACGTGTGTTCTATTTAATACTATTAGTGTCTCCTACCTCTGAAAAAAGTCCTGAGTCCTAACTTATGATTATATATTTTCATACAGAAACACACATATACACGCACATACACACACACACACGCACACACACACACACGAAAGAAAGAAAGAAAGAAAGAAAGAAAGAAAGAAAGAAAGAAAGAAAGAGAAAAAGAAAGCATTTAACAAATTTGAAACATTTTCAGACACTCTGTTAGGTACATTTATGTTGCTGTGATAAAACACCATGAAAAAATAAATAAGGAAATAAAGTGTTCTTTTGCCTATGATTCCAGAGGACCAGATTCCATCACACAGGTGAAGGCAGGGCAAGAGCAGGAAGCTAGATGAGGACATTTTCTTCACTACACAAGAAGCAGAGACAGAGAACGGGAAGTGATGTGAAACTATAAATACTCAACAAAGCTCCCCCCATTAACATATCCTTTTAATTCTACACCTTCTAAAGATTACATGACCTTCTCGGGGATGGAGAGATGGCCTAGCGGTTAAGAGCGACGACCGCTCTTACAGAGGACCCGGGTTCGATCCCCAGCACCCACATGGCGGCTGAGAACCATCTGAAGCTCCAGTTCCAGGAGAACTCCAGTTCCAGGGGAATCCGAGACCCTCTTCTGAACTCCGCGGCATTGCACGACACGGGTGCACAGACTTGCATGCAGACAGTACATTCATATGCACATACAGAAATAAATAAAATAAAAAAAAATAAAACAGTGTCTGACACAATTAAAAAAAAAAAAAAAGATTACATGACCTTCTCATAAAGCACCACCAACCAAAGACAACATGTTCAAATGCAGGAGCCTATGGGAGACATTTCTTGTTCAAACTACTACAACCTTCTTAAGAAAACAGAATCATTTCCTAAAAATTATTATACAAAATTATTACTATCAATGATTAGTATTAGATTCCCAGTGTCTACATATTGAAGATTAATGCACAAAGTATGAGGGGGCTTCTTGGGAAGAAATGTTTCAAGAAGAGAGAGAGGGGGAATAATAGAAGTAATGAAATTTTCTAAAATACAGTAGATTCATGTTGAAAATTGCCAAAGACCAAACTTTGCAAATTTAAAAATACTGTTATTTTACTGAAATTCAATACTTATATCCCGAATAGGATTAGAGGATTACTTACTCTGCTTTCATTTGTTAAGTTAGGCAAAGAAATAAAAAGAACATGGTTAATGTCTTTTGTACTTACATGAAAATGCAAAAGAAATATAAAATAGTTGAGTTTATTTCACTAACACAAAACAGAATCTAAGCAAAGTTTTAATATTGAAAAGAAAAATGATCTTAAAATTTGTCATGTTAAAAATAGTTTGAGGCAGAGAATTCAACTTTGCATATTCATTCAACAAATAATTTTAAATACTGGGTTCAAGGAAGTAAAGGAAAAACAGTAAACAACAAAATTCCTTGTGGTCAATAGATGCAGTGTTTGGAGAAACACTGGACAAATATTTCCAAATATTCTGATGAACAAAATGTTGGAGTCAGGACGATCTCTTAGCTATATAAATGCTTAAACTGAAGTATTAATGGCAAACTTTTTGAGCTGTGGATATATTTTTTACTTGCTTTTATTATTATTATTATTATTATTATTATTATTTTTATTGATGCTTTGCGTATTTCATACATCATTTTCCAATTCAGTTCAGGCATATATCCCTTTCCCTTCCCCCCACCCCACCCCTACCCATCCCAGATCATGCATTCTGCCATAACTTTTCTGCATCTTTCTCTGTTTTGTTGTTTGGTTTTGTTTACATTTTTTTAACAATAAGTGATAATTTGTGAGTACAAGCATCCTTCATGTAAAAACAATTTGCAAGCAGCCATGCCCAAACCCACACAGCTCATGGGTCCGATCATCCAGCAGGGGCGGGGTTTGTATGTTCAATCAAGTTGATCAAATGAGTGTCCAGTCTATATTGCTGTAGTTTCACCATTCATCCCAGTAGCAGCCCTTACATTCTACCGTGCCCCTCTTCAGTAGATTGTTCCCTAGGCTTAGAAAAGGGGCACAGGTGGATGAGAAGCAAAACAGTCTACTTTCTCTGGAGCTGTTGTCTTGGTCTCTAGTCAATTTTGGCTGTTTTCTTTCATGGGCTGACAGCTTGTCCAGGCATAACCTTTCGATCCTACTAATGAAGCACACGCAATTAGATACATAGGTATTTAAACAGTATAATATATAGCCTTTCGATCCTACTAATGAAGCACACGCAATTAGATATATAGGTATTTAAACAGTACTAATTGTTATGGTAGTTTACTTTGGTATAGACACAGATGTTTGGATGGTATGCTAATCCATGAATTACATTTTCTTCTGTTAAGTATGACAGGGTCTTCCTGTGGTTCGTAACATCTCCTAACCATTAGAGGATGTAAGCTTGTGGCATCAGCCGTGGGTTATTCCTCCAAGGAGAGAGCTACTAGCCAATTAGATTTTGGATATACAGACATATGGCTGCCGCTGCTGCACAGTATTTCCTGGCAGGTGAGGTGTAGTTGGTGCTGACGAAGGAGTCTTCCTTGATTCAAGGAGACCCATATTTGCTTCATTGGTTTAGTGGCCTTTGGTAACACTCTCTGGCATTCCAGAGACCATCTGTATACTTGCAAGTGCAGTCTCCATATATCTTTCTCATGTTTATATCAGGTCTTCAACAGCAGGGCCTTATCGCCTCTCTTTCTGCAGATATCCCAGTTTGGAGGCAAGGAGCCTCTACCTTTTGTGGGGTCAACATCTCCTTGGTAGAATAATCCATTGTTGATGTCAGAGTTCCTGTATTAATATATTTTGCTTAAGTGCATAGCTTAAGGAGACTTTAGCATTATATTTGGTTCTGAATAGAGAATAATCCTTTTCACAGTTTCCACATCCATTAGTCAATTAAAGAAGGCAGTTTCACCAATTTTACAAGAGAATACCTCTATAACAGCTGGCTCCAATCTACAGCTGGAGAATGACCTCATCATCATCAAATTTCTCGTTATTCTATGGGGGGGGAGTTAAGAAAGTCTCTTGTATTAAAACCCTTGTGGCACGTAGAAGGTAAGCTTCATTAGGATTCATTAAAAATAGCTGTTACTAGTAGGATAAGGAAATGCAAATTAAAACCACTTTAAGATACCTTCTTACTCCAGTAAGACTGGCTAAGATCAAGAAAACAAACAATGCCAAGTGCTGGAGAGGATGTGGGGATCCCCCCATTGCTGGCGGGAATGTAAACTTGTGCAGCCACTATGGAAAACAGTGTGGAGAACCCTTAGAAGACTCAAAATGAGCTTGCCATTTGACCTAGCCATACCACTCCTGGGTATATAATCGCAAGACTCATCTTACTGCAGAGATACATGCACAGCTATATTTATTGTTGCTCTGTTCACAATAGCAAAAAACTGGAACCAACCCAAATGCCCTTCAACTGATGAGTGGATAGAGAAAATGTGGTACATGTACACAATGGAATTCTATGCAGCGGTAAAGAAAGACAACATCATGAACTTTACAGGTAAATGGATGGAGCTAGAAGACATCATGTTAATTGAAGTAACACGGTCCCAGAAAAACAAACGACAAATGGTATCTCTCATATGTGGATGCTAGTACCAATAACCCAGTTATAAATATTTCTTGTGGAAAGGGATGCATATTAAAAGAACAACAACAGAAAGATCGCATCAGATAGCTGTGGATATTTTTTAAAGGAAATGTCCACACAATTCATTTACATATTAGATGATTAGTATGAAACATAGATGTCTGTAATATCTATGTTTTATGAATGATGGAAATTTTAGAGAACATGATAACAAATGGAAAAACTTAGGTAGATATGATCAAGATTTAAATTTGGCTTGTGGCATTGAGATGCAGTCAACACATTCACATATAAGATAAGAAGGTGGATTAGTCGGCATTTAAATGAGTATGACATTTAAACATGTTTTGGGATGAAATTGAGAAAGATAAGTGTGAGAGTTTCAAGAGATAAGGTAGAAGGCCCTTACCCTTTAGGTACTGGGTCAGGTGACTGAGCAAAATTTAATTGGCATTACAAAGAGTTTGGTGGCTACAGCAAAGACAAGGTGGTATTTTTCCAAGAAAGGAATATGTAGATCTACTGTTGCAAAGAAATAGAGTAAAAATGATACTAGAAAAGCATCAGTTTTAGCAACAGTGTTTAAGTTTTTCAGACACATCAATGAAATTTTACTTAAGTTTAGGGAAGTAGATAGATTATGTTCCGTTTGAGAAAAGACAAACTAGAGTGAGTGGAGACAGTAATGGGTACCTTCCCTCAATGAGCTGTGCTACAAACAGAAACAATGATTTGTTTTATTGGGGACAGGAGCTCACAACAGAATTTCTGGCTCTTCATGCTGGAAGGCATTGTCGCGGCTGTGGAAAGGATGATGTCAGTAGTTCAGGAAATAGAAATGGGTGGAGGAGAAATGGTCTAAACAGATCACATATCTTTGAGCTAATGGCACCACTGTGCAAATAGAGTTGTGTTCAAGAGAATGGCATGGAAAGTTTGTGCCCTGCTGTAGGGTGGAAGGAGGAAGATTTTATGCATCTCACAAAAATGGGAGGCACAAAATGTGATGCATAGTTTAGAGAGAGCTTTGTTGTATGTTTGATTTGCTGCTTCTCTTCAGTGACATGAACAGTACTATCAATGACAAGTCAAGACTTGGTAAGAAGATTAAATAGTTTTAACACTTAAATTTAAAATGTGTTTAAATGTTCCTGCTTGGCAAGCCCAAACAACCATCAATCTTGCCCTTGTGTTCCACACTGGGGTCTTTCCCTCCCATGGTCTCCCAAATGAAGTCCAGTAAGCACAGGTCCTGTCTTGATCTTCCTGTACTGAACTCCATGGTACAGCCTGGGTAGTCCAATAATGGCAGTCTATACTCTGAAATCCCTGTAGCTGCTCAGTCCACAAGCTAGGTATCTAAATAGTACCCATCTGTCACTGAAGGTTTGGAGGATTCTTGGAGAGACATGAGTCTTCAGTCCATATTTGAGGGTTAAAAAGCTGCATCTCATGTCTTTGAAGAATGGCAAAAGCGATGGCAACCACAGGGTAGCTGCACTTGCCAGTAAGAATTGAAGACAGGCCAAACAACAGTGCTCTCTCTATTTTCTTTTTGTCTTTTTACTAAGATCTCAAGTTTCATATCTGAAGTACAATTTCACAGGCCTTACTGATTATTTATTTATGGTTTTACTTTCCTTTTCTATGCTTAAGACCATACAGTTAGCCCAGATTGACCAAGGTTTTTGTTTTCTTTTTTGAAGGGCAGTTTTAATTTATTTAGGTAAAGAAAAAAATCAGCCATGTACATTTAACTCAGTTTTGTGGCAAGTTCTTTGGCCTTTGCCTTTTCCAGCTTGGCAATGCGAGCCACAGATTTTGGACCCAGCATGTTGCCTCCCCAGTGACGGTGGATCTCATCATATCTGTCATTGTAATTGGTCCTGATGGCTTCCACCAGCTTAGCCAGAGCACTCTTGTCCTCCAAGTTAACCCGTGTGAAGGCCACAATGGTGCACGTCTTCCTGTGGACCAGCCGCCCCAGCCTGGCCTTCCCCTTGTTGATGCAGTAAGGGACCCCCATCTTGCGACACAGGGCAGGCAGGAAGACCACCAGTTCAATGGGGTCCACATCATGTATGATCACCACCAGCTGAGCCTTCTTGTTCTCCACCAAGGTAGTGACTGTGTTGACCCCTACAACACAGCCAGTTTGCATGAGCACTCCCAGGCTGCTACAGCCACAAGAAGCACTTTTAATAAGCTGTGTTTTTTGTTTTCTTAAGGTCAGTTGAGGATCTGGTCCTCAGGAGTCTTTTTTTTTTTTTTTTTTTTNTCTTTCTTGTCAATATCATTTTAAATCTAGGTTGATTTGGAAGATATTTTATCATGGTCTTTAGTTTCTTCTCTGGATTCTGTCCATCAGCTTCTTTGGAATCAAAACAATATTACTGTCAGTTTCCATAGCAGCCACTAACAGGACAGAGAATATATATCTTATATCTTCCTGCTCATCTGAAATTAATCTTCCTTTATTTGTTATTTGTAGACTGAAGAGAACATAAAAATGGATGCCATTTTTAATGATCTACACAAACACACCACCCCATCACACAAAAAAACATACACACACATACATCAACATACTTACAAACATACACAAAACAACTTTTGAAAATATAAAGGGACAAGCAAGGCCTTCACATTCCTGACACAATTTTTTTTGAGACCGGGTCTTCCTGTAGTACCAGCTGCCCTGGAAACTCACTGTGTAGACCAGGCTGTCCTGGAACTCACAAAGGTCTGCCTGAATCTGCCGCCCAAGGGCTAGGATTAAAGTAGCACCACCAGAGTGCTAGGATTAAAGGCATGCTCCACCACTCTTGGCTTGGCTTGGCTTAGAAAAAAATTCCTCAATTTCATTTGGAAAAACAAGACCCCGAATAGCCCCAAAGCAACCCTAAGCTAAAAGAGCAATACAGGGGGGATTCGCCCCTACCAGACATCAAATTATACCAAAGTGCTATAGTCATTAAACACAGCCTGGTACTGGCACAAAACAGACCAGTTGACCAATGGAATAAAACGGAAATCCAAAAACTGAGCTCAGTACAATTTCCGCCACCTCATATTTGACAAGGGGGACAAGAAACGCAATGGAGGAAAGACAGCCATCTTCAGTAGTGGTGTTGGCAAAACTGATCACCACCTGTGAGAAGAATGAAAATTAAACCTTACCTCTGCACCTATACAAAAGACAATTCCAGATGGATCAAAGACCTCAATGTGAAACCCAAAAACTCTGGAGGTGATAGAAGAGAAACTTAGCAGCGACTGTAAGGACATAGGCATAGGAAAAGACTCCTAAATCAGACGACAAGCTGCACAAGAAATCAAGATCAAAAAATTGAAAATGAGACTCATTTAACTCAAAAGCTTCTGTACATCCAAAGAAACACTAAAGGAGTGAAGAGAAAACCCACAGAGTGGGGGAAACCTTCACTGCTGATACAATGACAAAGCATTAATTTCAAGAGTATCAAAATTACTCAATAACAAAGAAGAAAACAAATGAACCTCACTCAAAAGATGGAGCAAGATAACTGATAGAGACTTCAAAGAAGAGGAATTAGAGATGGCTGAGAAACATCAAAAAACTGTTTCAACGTCACTAATAATAGGTAATGCAAATTAAAAGCACTTAAGATACCATCTCACTCTGATAAGAACTGGCCAGGATCAAGAAAACAAATGGTATCAAGTGCTGGAGAGGTTGTGGGTAAAGGGGAACACTAATCCATTGCTCCTGGGAATGTAAACTTTTATAGCCACTATGGAAAACGCGTGGAGAACCTTAGAAGACTCAAAATGAGCTTGCCATTGACACAGTCATACCACTCCTGGGATATCCCACAAGACCCATCTCACTGCAAGATACATGCACGCTGTATTTATTGCAGCTCTGGTCACCATAGCAAAAAAGCTGGAAACAATCCAAATGCCCCTCAAACTGACGAGTGGATAGAGAAAATGTGGTACATGTACACAATGGGATACTATGCATCGTAAAGAAAGACAACATCATGAACTTCGCAGGTAAATATGATGGAGCTAGAAGTATTATTTAGGTGAACTAACACAGTCCCGAAAAACAAACGATGAATGGTAACTATCATATGTGGATGCTAGTGTCAATAACCTAGTTATAAATATTCTTGTGGAGAGGGATGCATATTAAAGAACAACAAACGAAAGACTGCATCAGAAAACTGACTGAAATGGTGAATTGGGAGGGGTGGGAGGGGCGGGGCGCGGAGAGGGACACAGGTTATATTCAATTAATGCATATTTAATTGACATGAGTTCAACACAGTATCCAATTTTGCCTACACTCTTTCTACAGGTTATATGTTGTTTTAGGACATATGAAAAGTAAAAATTGTATATTAAACCACATTGGTTTAAAGTTCTGATAAAAAGTTAATACACCTTAGTTAATTGGAATATAAATTGTTGTCCACATTTGTTTTACTTAAAATCTCTATAACCAATAACTTTGGGATTGGCACATACAAATGTTTCTCTATATTTTTTCTTTTGTTTTTTTTTTCTTTTGTTTTTGTATTTTTGGCATGATTGGGAACTTAATTAAGAAATTAAGTTGCTTCCCATGTTAGCATATACAGTCACCCAAAAAACAGCTTGGGTGATTGGTGAATTTGCACCTTGATTCAGCCTATAATATGTGTAATACAACTGCCTTTTTGAGGGACCCATGGTCAAAAAACAAAAAAAACCTAAAATAAAAAAAAGGGGGATCAGATAGATATTAAACTTTTGTCAAAACTTTGTAATTTAAATCTTAAAACTAACTAGGGAAAAGATTTGTATGTTCCAACAGGTCAAAATGTCACCAACTTAATGGCGAGAAAGAACAGATACAGCTTTGCATTTGTGTAGGATGCACCAGCAATAGCCAGAAAAGTTGGCTTCGAACATTGAAAGGAAGAAAAGTCTAGATTGTTACAGCTATCAAACCCCTCTGTGGATCTACTTGTAACAACTATATAATGAGTCCTAATGAAACTTACCTTCTAGGTGCTGCAAAGATTTTAATATGAGAGACTTTCTTACCTCCTCCCTACGAAAACAAGGAGAAATACGATGATAATCAGGTCGTTCTCTAACTGTAAAATTGGAGCCAACTGTTTAGAGGTAATCTCTTATAAAATCGGTAAAACTGCCTTCTTTAATTGATAATGACATAGGAACTGTGAAAAGGATTATTCAAGAACACAAATATAATACTAAAGTCTCCTTAAACTATGCACTTAAGCAAAATTATATTGATAGAGGAGAGCTCTGATATCAAACAATGGATTATTCTATAAGGAGATGTTGGCCAGTGGATCCAAGCCCACCACCAAAAAAAAGGAAAAATTGCTTCTTGCCTGTAAACTGGGATCCTGCAAGAAGAGGGGATAAAGCCTGCTGTCGAGACCTGATGAACATGGGGAAGATGTTTGAGACCACACTTGCAAGTGTGACAGATGGTCTCTTGGAATACCAGAGGAGTGTTACCAAGGCCACTCAAACCAATAAAGCAGATATGGGTCTCCTTGGTCAAGCAAGACTTCTCCATCAGCACCAGCTACACCTCACTTCCTGGAAATACTGTGCAGCAGTGGCAGCCATATGCCTGTTATCTCCATATCTAAGTGGCTATTAGCTCTTTCCTTTGAGGAATAATCCAGGGTGATGCCAAAAGCTTATCCTCTATGGTTAGGATGTTATAAGCCACAGTAAGGCCCTGTCACATTTAACAGAAAAAACATAATTCATGGATAGATTAACATACATCCAAACATCTGTGTCTATACAAAGGAACCTTCCATTAACAATTAGTACTGTTTTAATACCTCTTATTATGTAATTGCTGTGCTTCATTAGTAGGATGAAAGGTTATCCTGGACAAACCTGTCAGCCCATGAAAGGAAACAGCCCGAACTGACCCAGAGTCCAGACAAACAGCTCAGAGAAAGTAGACTGTTTTGCTCTTCGTCCACCTGTGCCCCCTATTCTAAGCCTAGGGACAATCTGTGGAGAGGGGGCGTGGTAGAACAAGGCTGCATTGGGGTGAATGGTGATGAAACTACAGCAATATAAACTGCACTCATTTGATCAACTTGATAGAACAAACATCCCCCAGCTGGATGGTGGCCCATGGCTTGTGGGGTTTGGCGCACAATGCTTTCAAATTAGTTTTATATAAAAGATTTTTGTACCATAAATTATTACTTATTGTTAAACAAACGTAAAAGAATTAATTAAAAAATAGATGGCTCTTAACTGCAGTTAGTGAGTGAGTGCTGGGAATCAAACCTGGGTCCTCTGCAAGAGCACTTGTGCTCTTAACTGCTAGTCCTCTCCTTACACACATTTTATTGTTTTATGTTTGCTTGTCTGTCTGTTATTTACTGTTTGGATTTTGTTTTTTTTTTTTAGACATGTGTCCCCTGTAACCCCAACCAGTCTGTAGCTTGTCTGTAGATCAGCTGGTCTCAAACTCACATAGATCTTCCTGCCCTGCCTACAGAGAGATGGAATTAAAAACATGTGCAATTATGCCCAGCCTTCCATACATTTTATCTTATTTTATTTATTTTTGTGTGTGTGTTTCAATTTTTGTAATTTATTTTTATTGTTATTAAGCTTTTGCTATACATCATACATCATTTTGTCAATTGAATTTAGAGCACTTCCCTTTTCCATGACACCACCACATCTCAGGTCCTGCACTCTCACTCTACCATACATGGCTTGATCTTTTTCTGATCTTTCCAGAGTTTTTTTTTTCCAGTTCTTTTGTTGTTGTTGTTCTCTCCAACTTGTATTCTTTACTATATATATCTATATATATATATATATATATATACATGTATATATATATAGTTATATATATATAGTTATACTTCGTCATATATATAATTATATTTACATCAACTTATTCATGCATACATCACATATCATCGAATATTAGAGGATTCTTTTCTTTTTCTTTTCTTTTTTTTTTTTTTTTGCAAAAGATGTCATGTTTTCCTTAAGGAAGGCAGTGTTTGAAGGTTGGTGGGGATGTATGTATCTTTAAGAATAATATAAAATTAAAATGGAAAATGCAAATCAAGAAATATGATATGGAAATAACTTAGTTTGTTTTCAAAAGATACAATTTAATACAGGTGTGATGTTTCGGGCTGGTGTAACTTAGCCTTTCTGGGAGCTTAATGACCATACTTAATGCACATACCAATTTGGCCAAGGGACCTATGGGATATCTTTGTTCCTTGCCCTCAGAGACCAACCAAGTCTCTAGGGGATTATGGATGGGGGCATCTCTTGAAATGTCCTGCAAATGTGGCTTACCAATATCCCTGAGCAGGGAGATCTTGGAGATCCATGATTGGGATTTCAGCCAGTGTCCAGTCTATAAAAAGGAAAATCTGTTCATGCTTCAAAACGGGAATCCTGGTCTAGCAAGCCTTGATTTTGTCCTCAAGTGGATGAACTGGTAATGAAAAGCTGGGCAAGAGGGAAACCGCACGAAAAAAAAAAAAAAAACACAAGACAAGCCATGTATGGTAGAGTGAGAGTGCAGGACCTGAGATGTGGTGGTGTCATGGAAAGGGAAGTGACTCTAAATTCAATTGACAAATGATGTATGATGTATAGCAAAAGCTTAATAACAATAAAAAATAAATTACAAAAATTTGAAACACACACAAAAATAAATAAAATAAGATAAAATGTATGGAAGGCTGGGCATAATTGCACATGTTTTTAATTCCATCTCTCTGTAGGCAGGGCAGGAAGATCTATGTGAGTTTGAGACCAGTCTGATCTACATGACAAGCTACAGACTGGTTGGGGTTACAGAGGGACCATGTCTAAAAAAAAAAAACAAAAATCCAAACAGTAAATAACAGACAGACAAGCAAACATAAAACAATAAAATGTGTGTAAGGTTAGAGGACTCAGCAGTTAAGAGAGCCAAGTGCTCTTGCAGAGGACCCAGGTTTGATTCCCAGCACTCACTCACTAACTGCAGTTAAGAGCCATCTATTTTTTTAATTAATTCTTTACGTTTTTTAACAATAAGTAATAATTTATGAGTACAAACATCTTTTATGTAAAACTAATTTGAAAGCAGTTGTGCCCAAACCCACACAGCCCATGGGTCCCACCATCCAGCTGGAGGGACATGTATGTTCTATCAAGTTGATCAAATGAGTGTCCAGATTATATTGCTGTAGTTTCACCATTCACCCCAATCGCAGCCCTTATGTTCTACCACGCCCCCTCTTCCACAGATTGTTCCCTAGGCTTAGAATAGGGGCACAGGTGGATGAGAAGCAAAACAGTCTACTTTCTCTGGAGCTGTTGTCTTGGACTCTGGTCAGTTCTGGCTGTTTCCTTTCATGGGCTGACAGTTTGTCCAGGAATAACCTTTCAATCCTACTAATGAAGCACAAGCAATTACATATATAGGTATTTAAACAGTACTAATTGTTATGGAAGGTTACTTTGCTATAGACACAGATGTTTGGATGGTATGTTAATCTCCATGAATTATGTTTTTTCTGTTAAATGTGACAGGGCCTTACTGTGGCTTATAACATCTAACCAGTAGAGGATGTAAGCTTTTGGCATCACCCATGGATTATTCCTCCAAGGAAAGAGCTAATAGCCACTTAGATATGGGATATACAGGCATATGGCTGCCACTGCTGCACAGTATTTCCAGGAAGGTGAGGTGTAGCTGGTGCTGATGGAGGAGTCTTGCTTGACTCAAGGAGACCCATATCTGCTTTATTGGTTTAGTGGCCTTTGGTAACACTCTCTGGTATTCCAGAGACCATCTGTCCACTTGCAAGTGTGGTCTCAATACATCTTCCCCATGCTTACATCAGGTCTTCGACAGCAGGGACTTATCACCTCTCTTCTTGCAGGCATCCCAGTTTACAGGCAAGAAGCATTTTCCTTTTTTTTTGGTGGTGGGCTTGGATCCACTGGCCAACATCTCCTTCATAGAATAATCCATTGCTGATATCAGAGCTCTCCTCTATTAATATAATTTGCTTAAGTGCATAGTTTAAGGAGACTTTAGTATTATATTTGTTTCTGAATAATCCTTTTCACAGTTCCTATGTCTATTAATCAATTAAAGAAGGCAGTTTTACCGATTTTATAAGAGATTACCTCTATAACAGTTGGCTCCAATTTACAGTTAGAGAACGACCTGATTATCATCGTATTTCTCCTTGTTCTATAGGGAGGGAGGTAAGAAAGTCTCTCATATTAAATCTTTGCAGCACCTAGAAGGTAAGTTTCATTAGGACTCATTATATATAGTTGTTACAAGTAAGATCCACAGAGGGGTTTGATATCTGTAACAATCTGAGACTTTTCTTCCTTTCAATGTTCAGACAGGCCAACTTTTCTGCTGGCACTTTCTGGTGCATCCTACACAATGCAAAGCTGTATCTTTTCTTTCTCAGCCATTAAGTTGGTGACATTTTGACCTGTTGGAACATACAAATCTTTTCCCGTAGTTAGTTTTAAGATTTGAATTCCAAAGTTTTTGACAAAAGTTTAATATCTATCTGATCCCCCTTTTTTATTTTAGGTTTTTGTTTTTGAACCATGGGTCTCAAAAAGGCAGTTGTATTACACATACTTATAGGCTGGAATCAAGGTGCAAATTTCACCAAATTCACCCAAGCTGTTTTGGGTGACTGTATGTCATTAACATGGGAAGCAAACTTAATTTCTTAAGTTAAATCATCCTTCAGGCAAAAGAGAATGCTACAAGGTGATACTGTACAAAAGAAAAAATATAGAGAACATTTGTATGTGCCAATCCCAAAGTTATTGTTATAGAGATTTTAAGTAAAACAAATGTGGACAACAATTTATATTTCCAATTAACTCAGGTGTATTACCATTTTTATCAGAACCTTTAAACCAATGTTGTTTAATATACACATTTTTACTTTTCATATGTCCTAAAACAACATATAACCTGTAGAAAGAGTGTAGGCAAAATTGGATACTTGTTGAACTCATGTCAATTAAATATGCATTAATTGAATATAGACCCATGTCCCTCTCCCGCCCCTCCCACCCCTCCCAATTCACCATTTCAGTCAGTTTTCTGATGCAGTCTTTCTGTTGTTGTTCTTTTAATATGCATCCCTCTCCACAAGAAATATTTATAACTAGGTTATTGACACTAGCATCCACATATGATAGTTACCATTCATCGTTTGTTTTTCTGGGACTGTGTTAGTTCACTTAATATAATATCTTCTAGCTCCATCCATTTACCTGCGAAGTTCATGATGTTGTCTTTCTTTACGATGCATAGGATTCCATTGTGTACATGTACCACATTTTCTCTATCCACTCGTCAGTTGAGGGGCATTTCGATTGGTTCCAGCTTTTTGCTATTGTGACCAGAGCTGCAATAAATACAGCTGTGCATGTATTTCTGCAGTGAGATGGGTCTTGTGGGTATATACCCAGGAGTGGTATGACTGTGTCAAATGGCAAGCTCATTTTGAGTCTTCTAAGGGTTCTCCACGCTGTTTTCCATAGTGGCTATACAAGTTTACATTCCCAGGAGCAATGGATTAGTGTTCCCCTTTACCCACAACCTCTCCAGCACTTGATACCATTTGTTTTCTTGATCCTGGCCAGTCTTATCAGAGTGAGATGGTATCTTAGAGTGCTCTTAATTTGCATTTACCTAATTATTAGTGACGTTGAACAGTTTTTTAAGATGTTTCTCAGCCATCTCTAATTCCTCTTCTGTGAAGTCTCTATACAGTTCTTTGCTCCATCTTTTGAGTGATTCATTTGTTTTCTTCTTTGTTATTTGAGTAATTTGTATACTCTTGAAATTAATGCTTTGTCAGATGTATCAGCAGTGAAGGTTTCCTCCCACTCTGTGGGTTTTCTCTTCACTTCCTTTAGTGTTTCTTTTGATGTACAGAAGCTTTTGAGTTTAATGAGGTCTCATTTTCAATTGTTGATCTTATTTCATGTGCAGCTACTGTCTGATTTAGGAAGTCTTTTCCTATGCCTATGTCTTACAGTCTGCTGCTAAGTTTCTCTTCTATCACCTCCAGAGTTTTGGGTTTCACATTGAGGTCTTTGATCCATCTGGAATTGTCTTTTGTATAGTGCGAGAGGTAAGGGTTTAATTTCATTCTTCTACAGGTGGTGATCCAGTTTTGCCAACACCACTTACTGAAGATGCTGTCTTTCCTCCATTGCGTCTTCTTGTCCCCCTTGTCAAATATGAGGTGGCTGAAATTGTATGTGCTCAGTTTTGGATTTCCGTTTTATTCCATTGGTCAACTGGTCTGTTTTGTGCCAGTACCAAGCTGTTTTTATGACTATAGCACTTTGGTATAATTTGATGTCTGGTAGGGCGAATCCCCCCCCTGTATTGCTCTTTTAGCTTAGGGTTGCTTTGGCTATTCGGGGTCTTTTGTTTTTCCAAATGAAATTGAGGAATTTTTTTCTAAGCCAAGCCAAGCCAAGAGTGGTGGAGCATGCCTTTAATCCTAGCACTCTGGTGGTGCATAACTTTAATCCTAGCCCTTGGGCGGCAGATTCAGGCAGACCTTTGTGAGTTCCAGGACAGCCTGGTCTACACAGTGAGTTCCAGGGCAGCTGGTACTACAGGGAGACCCTGTCTCAAAAAAAATTGTGTCAGGAATGTGAAGGCCTTGCTTGTCCCTTTATATTTTCAAAAGTTGTTTTGTGTATGTTTGTAAGTATGTATGAATGTATGTGTGTGTATGTTTTTGTGTGATGGTGTGTGTGTTTGTGTAGATCATGTAAAAATGGCATCCATTTTTATGTTCTCTTCAGTCTACAAATAACAAATAAAGGAAGATTAATTTCAGATGAGCAGGAAGATATAAGATATATATTCTCTGTCCTGTTAGTGGCTGCTATGGAAACTGACAGTAATATTGTTTTGATTCCAAAGAAGCTGATGGACAGAATCCAGAGAAGAAACTAAAGACCATGATAAAATATCTTCCAAATCAACCTAGAGTTAAAATGATATTGACAAGAAAGAGAATAATTGAGCAAGCACATAATAACCTTAAAAGTAGAGAGGACATTTAGAAACAGCATTGGAGTGCTTTTCAAGAAGCCGTGGTAGTCTGAATGCATTACTGTCTCTCTGCCATGTCTCTCTGCAATTACCCCTATATTTATGGGTAATTTAAAATATCTAGTGATTTATTATAGTAACAATATTTTAAATACTTTTACCCCAGTTTATAGAAATATTATATCACACAGAAACAGAATGAATAACAAGTGAAAAACTGGCCCCATTCAATTGTTATTAAGTAAAGTCAACTATGGAAACCAGTTTTAAAAGTGTAAAACAAAATTAGAGAAATTAAGAATATCTTTTTATTTATCATACAAAACAATATCAGATAATAAATAAGATGTAGATGCTTTCAGAGTTTCATGAGATGTATTTTCCACACACTCAGCCCTTTCAGCCCTGCCCAACCACTCACATTAAAAATGGAAACAGAAGGTGCTGGAGAGAGGGCCTAGCGGTTGAGAGCACCGTCTGCTCTTGCAGAGGACCCAGGTTCAATCCACATGGCAGCTAAAACCGTCTGTAACTCCAATTCCAGGGGAGTCCGACCCCGTCTTCTGACCTCCGCAGCATTGCACGACATGGGTGCACAAACCTACATGCAGACAGTACATTCATACACATAGAAAAAAAAAAAAAGGAAACAGAAAATACACCATGTTTATTGTTCATCTGCCTTTTACTACTATAATATCTAAGGCAATCTATTTTGTAAAAGAGCTTCATTTTGGCTTACAACTCACATTAGCAAGATATTGGAGCCCCATCTCCTTGTGTCTTTCCTGGTGGTAGAGTTAAGGCTATGCAGAATGAGAGGCTGGTGTGTGTGTGTGTGTATGTGTGTGTGTGTGTGTGTGTGTGTGTGTGTGTGTGTGTGTGTGTGTGTGCATGTGTGCCTATGGATGGCAGAAGAAGGCATCTGATTCCACAAAGCTCGAATTACAGAATTATGAGCCACTTGATTCAGGTTCTGGGAACCAAACTCTGGTCTTCCTCAAGAAAACCAAATGCTTTCAGCTGCTGAGCTGAAGGTCTCCAAACTTTCTCTAACACTTCCTTAAACATGCACTAGAATTGACATGCAGGCTTTTTGTTTGTTGGTTTTATTTATTTATTTATTTATTTTTATATTTATTTATTTATTTATTTATTTATTTATTTGGTCTTTTTGAGACAGGCTATCCCTGTAGCCCCAGCTGGCCTGAAACTCACTCTGTAGACCAGGCTGGCTTCGGACTCCCAGAAATCCTGCCTCTGCCTCCTGTGTGCTGGGATTAAAGGCTTGTGCCACCACGACTGGCTGGATTGATGGCTCAGTGGCTAAGAGCACTTAGCCATCTAAGAGCACTGGCTGTTCTTGTAGAAGACCCAGGTTCAAATCCCAGCACACACATGGCAGCTGACAACTGTCTGTAACTCCAGTCCCAGAGGCTCTGAAGCCCTCTTCTGATCTCCACAGGCACTGCACAACATAGGTGCACTTACACACATGCAAACACAACACTAAATAAATAAATAAATAAACAATAAATAAATAAGACAGATTATAAGGCTGGGTGAGGAGGCACATGCCTTTAATCCTAGCAGTCAGGAGGCTGAGGCAGGTGGATCTCTGTGAGTTCAAGGCCAACCTGGTCTCCATAGTGAGTTCCAGGGCAGCTGGGGATTCAGAGAAACCCTGTCTCATAAAGACCAAAATAATAGTAATAATAATAATAATAATAATAATAATAATAATTTTGAAAACTAATGAACTAATTTTAATCATTGCCCATTGGTCCCATGGCTGATCAACATAGTTTAAATGTTCACAAATAGGAATAGAAAATCTACATTAGGAATTCCTTGGAAACAATTCAAAATGAGTCCAAATTCTGTCATGTATATGCAGGAAGGAGTGGCTGAATAGGTTGGAAGACTGCCACAGGACACAGGGGAGACATCCTCTGCAGGAATCCCTCAAGATATTCAGGAAGCCCTGATGGGCATGTCTGGACCAGGGGATGTCTTCCAACTGGAGCCCTTACCTTACTCTTGTTCCTTAACTCTACTCCACTTCTTAAATGGACTAAACTCGTTGAAATACATAATTACCTGATTCTTAAATATTTTAATTTTTGTCTAAGAAAGATGTTGCCTGAAGATGTTAGCATTTTATTCTTTTATATAATGATAGATATAATTAAAATGTAGTTCAGAATAGAGAAATTTAATGCTATTAAAATCCCTCTCTGAACATATAATGGAGAATTATTCTAAATTCTAAGATTTGTTTTTTATGACCTTTTGAAAATATACAAAGAAGAAACCTTTCTCTGTAAGCCTGTAACCCCACTGCCTTTTCTGCATTTGACAATCACAGGACCTGGAGACTGCAGCTTTTTAATTAACTACCATGGGAATATTTAGCTGTAAAATTAGTCACCAGAGGGAGGCCATATTATTCCTCAAAAGCAATAAAAAAGTCTGAGGACAAGATGAAAATGTATGTATAGACTAGGTCCTGCAGGTTCTTGAACATTGTGTTCATTTACTGTTCCTCGAATCAGTTTCCTCCCAATTCTCAGCTTTGTAATGAATTAAACATGGGATGTGAACACTTTAATGGCACAGATATTGAAGAAAACAAATTCATTGTTCGTCCTCAATATCTACTTTTCCATTGACCTTTACATTTAATTAAGATGTAAACACTCTTTTTTTGTGGTGATTCGATGTATGTATGAAGAAGAGACTTTATTAGCTTCCTGAGCAGATTAACTTGGTATCATTTCTCAGCATTGCAAGTGCCAACACTTGGTCCAACTAATGCCAAGATGACACCCATCTTATTCATATATTTAACAAATACAATTGTTTACACAGGTGAACCTTTTGGTCAAGTAGGATAGAAAACACAGTTGAAAATGAAGTCTTATTCCTAGGAATGTAAACTTCTGTAGTTTTAGGATCATAAGAAATGGAAAACTGGAATCTCTAAATGACTATCATGAATTTTTTCAAATTGACCAAATAATCCTACCTATGTTATCTGTTAAAAATCACAGCTCAAATCACAAGCATAAACATTAGCATCAGGTGCTTAGATTGAAGTGGAAAAAAATTCCACACTCTATTACTTGAATGGACCCTACTGTTTTTTATGCCAGATTTTAAAGTTAAAATCAAGGAGAAAGATCAGAGAGGTCTCTCTCTCTCTCTCTCTCTCTCTCTCTCTCTCTCTCTCTCTCTCCGTATTTGTTTGTGTGTATGTCTGTGTCTGTGTTAAAAATATTAAACACTTTTTTATTACCCAGATATATGGAAATTTTACCAGAAATTAAACCTTCAAGAAGTCAGTAAAAACAATGTGATTTGAATGATCTACCACTTGGATTATGCATAAACTGTTTTAAGAAAAAAAAAAAAATAAGGACTGGGATCCAGGAGCAGAGGTTTGAACTCAGAGGCTTTCGGCATTTGGTGCCTGAGCTCAGGTGAAGGCTGAGGGGACCAGCATTTGGGCCCAGAATATTCTAGGAGCTCGGAGCTGAAGTTTGAACTCAGAGGCTGCAGGCATTAGGTGCCTGAGAGCAGGCAGAGGATACCAGAGCCAAGCAACTTAACCAAAGGACTCCCTCTGCCCAAAGCCCCACCCCCATCCCCCAGCCATCTGAAACTCCGGAGAGAGTGGCTGGCAGCGGAGGGAATACAATGCTCAGAAGTTGTCATCTGGGTTGTTACCCTCCCAGTTCTTATGGAACAGAAAGGGAAGAGTGAACTATACCTTCCATTATGTAACCAAAATTGAAAGCATGAAACCTAGACAAGCCAATACTCCATACATGAAGAGAATACAACGAAGGCACCAGAAGGAATCAAGGAAAACAATCCTTCAACAAGATAAAGAGGCATTCGAGATTCGTGTCAGAATATAGGCAAAAGGCAAACCACAGGCCGAGAGCACAATGAAAAAAATAATATGGGAAAAGCACAGAATAACTCCACACAAAACTCTCTGGAGCCTCTGGAGGACTCTTACAATGGGATCTTCCTAGAGATAACCCAGGACACAGATCATAGAATAATAATCAAAGATATACTCAAAGACATCATAGAACTAAGGGGAAAGAATGAAAATCTCAGAAAGGACCTAGAGGGAGACAAGGACAAACTTTGGAATGAACTAAAAGGAGAAAATGACAGACGCTGGAAAGAGCTAGAGGAAAAAAATGACAAACTCCAGAAGGAAGTGGAAACACTGAAAAGATCCCATGCTGAAATAAAAAAGAAAACCAATGAGCAAAACAAGGAGCTACAAGATTGAGAAGCTCCAAAGAGAAGTGGAAATAGTAAAGAAAACACAGGAAGAAATGAAAGAGGAAATCAATCAGTCATCCAATCAAAAGGAAAGAATGGGAAAAAGCTTCAGAAGCAGAATGGAAGAAGCAGAAAAAAGAATGTCAGACCTAGAAGATAAAACAGAAAAACTAAAAAGCTCAAGTAAAGACTATGAAAGGGGCTGGAGAGATGGCCTAGCGGTTAGGAGCGCCGACGCTCTTGCAGAGGACCCGGGTTCGATCCCCAGCACCCACATGGCGGCCGAGAGCCGTCTGAAACTCCAATTCCAGGAGAACTCCAGTTCCGGGGGAATCCGACACCCTCTTCTGACCTCCGCGGCATTGCACGACACGGGTGCACAAACTTGCATGCAGACAGTACATTCGTACACATACAGAAATTAATAAAAAAAAAAATATATCTAAAAAAAAAAACTATGAAAAATTTAAAAATACACAAGAGTGGAACAACCAGGAAATGTGGGACACTGTGAAAAGAACAAACCTCTGCATCTTAGGGGTAGAGGAAGGAGAAGAATCCCAAGAGAATTGTATTGATCAGATTGCCAACAGAAAAATAGATGAAAATTTCCCCAAATAAAAAAAAGACAAACCCATCCATATACAAGAAGCACATAGAACACCAAATAGACTAGGCCAGAAAAGAAACTACCCCCACCATATCATAGTTAAAATACCAGATGTCCAAAACAAAAATAAAGTTCTGAAAGCCACAAGAGAAAATCAACAAGTTACATATAAGAGGAAACATATCAGAATTACACCTGACTTTTCAGTGCAAATTATGAAAGCAATAAGAACATATAGCAAAGCATTCCCAATGCTAAATGACAATAAATGCCAACCGAGCTACTATACCCAGCAAAAATGTCAATTCTAGTTGAAGGAAAGAGAAAAATCTACCATGACATAAACAAGATGAATGAATACATATCCAGAAATCCAACCCTTCAGAGAAAACTTGAAGCAATTCAAAGGACAGAGTTGAGGAGCAACTACCCCCAGGGACCTTGAAAGAGAAATAAATAAAAGCAGAAATGCAGAAGTAGAAACCTAGATGAAAATGCAAATGAATAATAAGGTGAAAAGAAACAACACACACCTCTCAATTATAACTTTAAATATTAATGGTCTAAACTCTCCAATCAAAAGGCATAGACTGGGAAAACAGATTAGAAAACAGAATCCATCAATATGCTGTCTATAAGAAACCTATCTCACCCTCAAGGACAGGAACCAATTTAAAGTGAAGGATGGAAAAAAATATTTCAAGCAAATGGTACCGAAAAGAAAGCAGGAGTTGCTATTTTAATATCAGAAAAAATAGACTTCAAAGTAGAAGCAATTAGAAGAGACAAAGAGGGCCATTACATCCTTACCAAAGGGAAAATTAACCATGAAGACTTTACATGAATGTATATGCACCAAACTCCTGTGCACCGACCTTAATAAATACAACTCTACAGAACATCAAGGCACAGATTAACCCCAGCATACTTATATTAGGGGACTTCAATACCCCATTGAGTCCTTTGGACAGATCAACTGGACAAAGAATAAACAGAGAGATATCTGAACTAAACATACAATACAGGAAACGGACTGCACAGATATCTTCCAAATATTCTATCCAAGCACCAGAGAATATACATTCTACTCAACTCCTCATGGAACATTCTCTAAAACTAACCACAAACTTGGACACAGAAAAACTTCAGCAAATACAAAAAATTGAAATAATTCTATCAGACCATAGTGCAGCAAAGCTCAGTATCAACAACAGGATAAGCCCTGCTACCTACATGAACACGTGGAGACTAAACTATGTACTCCTGAATAATGAACGGGTCAAGGAGGAAATAAAGAAAGAAATAAAAGCATTCCTGGAACTAAATGACAAAGATAGTACAACACAACAAAACCTATGGGACACTTTGAAAGCAGTCCTAAGAAGTAAGTTCATATCCCTGGGTGCCTACATTAAAACAAAATAAAACAAAACAGAACAAAAATACCAGAATGAGCTAACACTGCAGCTAAAAACACTTGAAAGACAATAACAAATAAACCCTAAATGCAACAGACAGGAAGAAATAACAAAAATCAGAGCAGAAATTAATGAAATAGAAACAAAGTAAACAATGCAAAAAACAAGACCCCTAGCCCAGTTAACCAAAAGAAAGAAAGAGCAACTCCAAATCAATAGAATTCATGATGAAAGGGGAAATATCACAACAGCCAATAAAAAGATCCAGACAATCATACAGGAATACTTCAAAAACCTATACTCTACAAAATCTGAAAACCTAAATGAAATGGATTAATATCTGCAATCCAGGGAATCCCCAAAGCTAAACCAAGAAGAGATTGACAGCTTAAACAGACCCATAATATATGAAGAAACTGAAAATATAGTAAGAGAACTCTCAACTGAAAAAAGCCCAGGTCCAGATGGTTTCACAGCATAATTCTATAAAACTTTTAAAGAGGACTTACAACAATTATTACTCAAACTGTTCAGAAGGATACAGAGGGAAATCTCCCAAATTCCTTCTATGAAGCCAGCATCACTCTAGCACTAAAACCAGTCAAGGATGCAACCAAAAGAGAGAACTACAGACCCATCTCATTAATTAACTCAGATGCAAAATTTCTCAGCAAAATGCTTGAAACCATATACAGGCATACATCAAAAAGATCATTTACCATGATCAAGTTGGATTCACATCAGAGATGCAGGGATGGTTCAACGTATGAAAATCAGTAAATATCATGAAACACATAAATGGACAGAAGGACAAAGTCCACACAATCATCTCAATAGATGCAGAAAAAGCCTTTGAGAAAATCCAGCATCTACTTATGATCAAAGTACTAGAGGGCACTGGACTGGAAGGATCATTCCTCAATATAATCAAAGCCATATATAAGAAACCCACAGCCAGCATCATCCTAAATGAAGAAAAGTTAGAAGGATTCCCCATAAAGGTAGGAACCTGACAAGGCTGCCCCTTGTCTCCACTCCTCTTCAATATAGTGCTTTAAACACTGGCTAGGACAATAAGGAAAGAAAATGAAATTAAAGGAATACTAATTGGAACAGAGGAAGTAAAACTGTCCCTTTTTGAGGATGATATGATAGTTTACCTAAAGAATGATAAAAACTCGACCAGAAAACTCCTAGAAATGATTATGAGTTTCAGTAAAGTGGCAGGATACAAAATTAACCTAGAAAAGTCAGTAGCCTTTCTTTACACCAACAATAAGCAACTGAAGAATGAATACAAGGAGACCTTCCAAATCACAATAGCTTAAAAAAACAATAAAATACCTAGGAATAAACCTAACCAAAACAAACAAAGATCTCTACAACAAAAAATATAAACTCCTGAAGAAGAAGATTGAAGAAGACATCAGAAGATAGAAAGACCTCCCATGCTCATGGATTGAAAAAATTAATATAGAAAAATGTTTATTCTATCCAAATTAATATACCAATTCAATACAATTCTAAATAAAATCCCAAGAGCATTCTTCACAGGCTTGGAAAAAAAATTGTTAAATTCATATGGAACAACAAAAGACCCCAGTAGCCAAAGTAACCCTGAGTGAAAACAACAATATAGGGGGAATTTCTATACCAGACATCAAACTGTCCTACAGGAGTATACTCATAAAAACAACCTGGTTCTGGCACAAAAACAGAACTGTAGGCCAATAGAACAAAGCTGAAGATCCAACTTGAGCACATACAATTTCAGTCACCTGATATTTGACAAAGGGGCCAAAAAGACTCAGTGGAGAAAAGACAGCATCTTTAGCAAATGGTGTTGGCAAAACTGGATCACCAACTGTAGAAAAATAAAATTAATCCCCTACCTCTCACCCTGTCCAAAAATCAGCTCCAAATTGATCAAAGACCTCAATGTGAAACCCAAAAACACTGAAGGTTGTTGAGAAGAAGAAAGTTGACAGCAACTTACAATACAGAAGCATAGGGAAAGAGTTTCTAAATCAGACAGCAGCTGCACAGGAAAGGTAGATGCAAGTGCATCTACCCTGAGGCTACCACCCAGCAAAATTATCTATCATATTCAAGGCGAATGGAAAATATTCCAGGATATGAATAGGCTGAAAGAATTCATGTCCAACAAGCCAGCCCTACAGAGAATACTCGAAGCAATACAAAGGAATAAAAATAGGGATGACTATCAAAAGAGGTTACAGCAAGGAAACAAAGGAATGTATATAACTACACAAACACAAATAAGGACCTAGAACACAAAAGTTTAAAATGACACTGACCAATAAACATCTTCTAATAAAACTCCCATTTGACAAGTGGGACCTTATTAAACTCAAAAGTTTCTGTATAGCAAAAGAAACAATCAGGGAAATGAAGAGAAAGCCCAGAGTGGGAGAAAACCTTCATTACTGATAAATCTGACAGAGCATTAACTTTCAGAATATATAAACTACTCAAAACACAATGAAGAGAACAAATGACTCACTCAAAAGATGGAGTAAAGAGCTGAGCAGAGACTTCACAAGTGAGGAAAAAGAGATGGCTGAGAAACATCTTAAAAATTTTCAACATCACTAATAATTAAGGAAATGCAAATTAAAACCACTTTAAGATATCATCTCACCCCATAAGGCTGGCAAGGATCAAGAAAACAAATGATACCAAATGCTGGAAAGGGTGTGGGAAATGGGAACACTTATCCACTGCTGGTGGGAATGCAAACTTTTACAACCACTATGGAAAGCAGTATGGAGAACCCTTAAAAGACTCAAAAGGAGCCTAACACCTGACCCAGTCAAACCACTTCTGGGATTATATCCAACAGACTCCTCCTACCATAGAGATACATGTACAGCAATGTTAATTGTAGCTCTCTTTACAATAGTGAAGAGCTGGAACCAACTCAAGTGCCCTTCAACCGGTGAGTGGATACAGAAAATGTCGTACATCTACACAATGGAGTTCTATGCAGCGGTAAAGAAAGATGACATCATGAACTTTGCAGGTAAATGGATGGAACGAGAAGATGCTCAGTGAAATAACACAATTACAGAAAAAGAAAAGATGAATGGTATCCCTCATCTGTGGATGCTAGTACCAAGTACCTGGTTGTAAGACAAACTGAGCAATGTTGAAAACAAAAAAGAGAGAGTACTGTGGTTTGGCCTGTCTTCAATTCTTACTGGCAAGTGCATCTACCCTGAGACTACCACTCAGCAAAATTATCTAACATATTCAAGGCGAATGGAAAATATTCCATGATATGAATAGGCTGAAAGAATTCATGTCCAACAAGCCAGCACTACAGAGAATACTCGAAGCAATACAAAGGAATAAAAATAGGGATGACTATCAAAAGAGGTTACAACAAGGAAACAAAGGAATGTATAACTACACAAACACAAATAAGGACTTAGAACACAAAAGTTAAAAATGACACTGACCAATAAACATCTTCTAATAAAACTCTATCAATGGCCTCAACTTTCCAGTCAAAAGACAAAAGCTAATGGAATGAATTAGGAAACAAATTCCATCTTTTTGTTGTCTTCAATAAAGCCATCTTAACCTCAAGGATAGTAAGGCACTTAAGGTGAAAGAATAGAAAAAAAACATTTCAAGCAAATACCACTAAGAAACAAGCAGGTATTGCAATTCTAATATCCCCCAAAGAGTTCAAATTTAAATGATCAGAACAAATAAACATGATCATGCCACTCTAGCCAAAGAAAAAAAACGACCAAGGAGACATTACTATTATGAGCATATATGTACTAAGTTCCATAGTAAACTAGAAGAGGACTATAAAATAGAGATTAAGCATAACTTCGACACCTAATTATCACAAATAAACAAGTCAACTCTACAATAAATAAGTAAGCAAATATATAAATTAAATAATACTTTACATCAAATGGGCCTAACAGAATATTCTACTCAAGCACCAAAGAATACACTTTATATTTAGCAGCCAATGTGAGTGTCTCTAAAAGTGACCGCATATTGAGGCACAAACAAACCTTAACAAATACAAGAAATTGAGATAATCTTAAGCTTTCTTTCACACTGTAGTGCACTAATGCTTAAAATCAACACCAAAAGTATCTCTAGTGACCTCAGAACCTAGAAATAACATACTATTAAATGATGAATGGGTGAAAGAAGAAATTAGGGAAGAAATAAAAGTATACCTGGAAATAAATGAAAATAATAATGTAACATAAGAAAAACCTTAGGACTGTTAAAAAGCAATCCCAAGAAACTACAACAATGTAGACTGGACACTCATTTGATCAACTTGATTGACATACAAGCCCCCCCTGCTGGATGGTGGGACCCATGAGCTATGTGGGTTTGGACACAACTGCTTGCAAATTGGTTTTACATGAAGGATGCTTGTACTCACAAATTATCACTTATTGTTAAAAAGAATGAAAACAAAACAAAACAAAAAGGCAGAGAAAGATGCAGAAGTTACGGCAGAATGCATGATCTGGGATGGGTAGGGGTGGGGTGGGGGGAAGGGAAGGGGATATATGCCTGAACTGAATTGGAAAATGATGTATGAAATACACAAAGCATCAATAAAAATAAAAAAACTAACATAAATGAAGCTTAATTGGTCTAATAAACTCTTTTTTTAGTTTGAAAAAAAAAAAAAAAACAAAAAAGAAAGAAAGAAAGAGCAAAGCCAGACTAACATATTGAAAGATGAAAGGGAAACATCACAACAGAAACCAAAAAATCCAGAACATTATAAGGCAATACTTGAAAAATATAGTCTATTATTTGAAAATCTAAAAGAAAAAAAGTGGATGGCTTTCTAAATTTATAGAAACCATCACATTTAAATCAAGAAGAGATCAACAGCTGAAACAGACCCATTGCAAATAAGGAAATTTAAACAACAATGTAAAACCTCTCAACTAAAAAATTCCCAGGCACATATGGATTCACAGTAGAATTCTACCAGTTACTCAAAGAAAATCTACAACCAATATTTCTTGTTATTCAAAAAGATAGAAATGTAAGGAGAATTCTCATACTCCTTCTATGAGGCTATTATCACTGTAATACCAAAACCTGCACAAGCAAGACTTTTCCGCTTTCTAGTGGCATTTCATGCAATATCACAGCCTAATGGATGGCATTTCATACATTCAGCACTTCCCCAAACACACTTGTTCTGGAACACTGTCAAAGTCATTCATTTCCTGCCTCTTCTGGCTTTCATAGTTTGCTTTGAATAGTCAGTAGTAGTTCTGATGTGTTTTTCTTTAAATATGTCATGCTATTTTTCTCTAGCAGCTTTAAGAATCCTCTCTTTGTTCTGTAAATTTGGTGTTTTTACTATGATATGCCAGGGGAGTTTCCTTTCTGGACCTAGTTGTTGTTCTATGTGCTTCTTGTATCTGTATAGTTATGTATTCCATTAATTTGTAGAAGTTTTCTTCTCCAATCCTCTTGGATAACTGTTCAATGCCATTGCCCTGAGATTCTTCACCAATTCTGAATGAATTATATAATATATATTATATATATATATTATATAAATATTATATCTCTTTTAATGTATTTGTTTTTTTTTTTTTTCTTTTTTCCTTCTTCTGTCTTCCTGAGTTTTTCTTTTTATTTCATAGCTCTTTTGCTTGACCAGTCCAATGTCTTCAACTTCCCATTTGTCTCAGTCTTGATATTCTGTTTTCTATTTCATCCACTCTTACTGAGGATCTCTCCATCACATTAATAAATCTGACTTAACGCATAGTGTGTGCACTTCCATTTTTATTTTGGCTTGGATTTTCATCAATATATTTATATTATATAGTATATCTATATCATTGTTATATATTTGAAATTTAACTTTTCAAGTCTTGAATTGTTTTTTATTTTTCATTCAACTGGATGCTTTATAATTTTCTTTGGCCTCAGTTTATGCTTTCTTCAAGTTCTTTGAAATGTTTCTTCTTTCTTTTTTGCATCATATAAATTCTGCATCATGAGGTTTCTTGGGGGTGATTCTTTCTGCACTACACTTCTGTATGAGTGGTGGTTTTCTTGAGCACCTTTTCTCTTGGTTTTTCATATTATTTATGTTTTTCATTGCTGTTTTCCCATATGTCTGTCTTTTGTTTGTTGTGTGTCTTATATTAAATTCTATTTTGCCTTCTTCCGTTGAAGTTTTTGTTTTTGTTGTTGTTTACATTATCAACATTCCATTTTACTGAGGCATGACATACTTTATGTTCTCTGGGTATTAGTCAAGTCTGTGGCAGGAAGATTACAATTACAATGGGGGCTAAGGGAAAGATGTGGTTGTGGACAGCTGTGGAGTGTCTAACAAACCAAGCTAGAAAATTGAGCTAGTCTGCGTGCACAAGATCAGGATGCAGTGGGCAGGTCTGGACTGAGTGTAGATCAGAGATCTGGGGCGGAAAGAGCAGGGGCTTTTGTTACCGACTGGCCCTCCGGGGGTCGTGGGTATCCAGGGTCCTCTTGGCAGGAAAACACAGGGTCGGTGATCGGCTTACAGAAGAAAAACTAAGAGAAGTTTTCCTGGATCTGTAGCTGTTTTATGAGCTCAAGGCGTGATTTTATAGTAATTCAAGAAAACAGCAAGGAAGAGTTGGCAAAATTCCAGAACTACTGGACAGGTTATAACAATTCAATTCTCATACATTAACCAAAGTACATAGTCATGGTCATGGTTGGCAGATTACAGCTATAATACATCTTTGAGTTTAGACAATGGTCACAAAACTGCAGGCAAAGTCTGGAACAAAACTTTTTTTGAACTGAGAGATTGTGGCTTTTCTTTTTTACTATTACTTATAATAATATACCTTTACTTTGTGATCTTAAAGTTTTCTTTTTCTGTCTCCCAGGAAATGCCTCAGGCCAATTGTAATGCACCAGACTCAATTTTTCAACATGTCTTGCTTTGGTACAGTGTGTGCAATGCCACCATTTACTATTGTATATTTAATTAATAATAGTTTGTTTTTCTGTGGGGTTAACAAGCACCAAGGAGGCCTAGCTCTTAGCAATTTTTCGCATGAAGTTTAAAGTATAGTAAAAGACCCACTACCCATCTATATTAACCCATCTATCTTCCCATTCATTATATGTTCCTGTAAAGGAGGGGGAGAATCAGGGACCCTTTGCATGTTATTTTTTTCTTAAAGGAGGAGCCCACATCTGCCTTTAATTAAATAATGTCTCCCGTCATACACAACTGCCACTGGAATTGCCATTTTACTAAGTAACAGTCATGATATAAAACATCATTTTTACCTGATTATCCTATTTTGAACTTTCTTCAAACAATTTATTATTTTGTAATTGGTCTATGATATCACCAATGTAATGTTGTTTTTCCAATGAATTTTTCGCAAGAGCTTTTAAGAAAGGAGGGTAGTACTCAAAAATATTTTTATATTTAATTTGACTAAAGATTTACAGAAAGTTCCTGCTCCAAGATGGCCAAGAACTGGGGGAGGTATTTGGCTATTATTGCCAACTCCTGGAACATCTAGGTAACTCTGTCCTTTGTCTATAAGGAACATTTAATTAAACTTGAGAGAGGACTTTGTTGTATTTAGGAAGTATATTGTAACTAAGAAAGACAGCATGCCAAGCCCAGCACCAAGGAAGCGTGACATCTTAGGAGCATATCGGGAAATGGTCAAGGCCGAGCACTCTGTCAGGGACCTCCAGGGGGTCAGGCCCCGGAGGACTTTGCTCCCCCGCTTGCCTTGAATATGACTTTCATCACAGCTCATACACAAGCGACACTGGAGTTGGTGTAACAGGCTTTCCAGGTTCCTAGGATAGAAGGGGAGAACCTTGGGATTAGAAAGTGGAGTTGTTCGGGGTGCAGGGGAATTGAGGCACAGTAGATGAGATATTACTTTAGATGGCAGTAAATAGGTCTGTACAAGGAAGATTAAGAGGGCAAGGATGTTGTGGAAGTAGAGACAGTCTGTGATGTGTTTTAAATGCTGACGGATGATTGGGCAAGTCTGGATTAGAAAGCTGGTCCTGCCCTGAGTGGTATCACATGCCTTTGATCCTAGCACTCGGGAGGCAGAGAAAGGCTAATCTCTGTGAGTTCAAGGTCACCCTGGACCCCAATCTACAGAGTGAGCTCCAGGCCAGCTGGGACTAAAGGGAGACCATGTCTTAAAAAGACCAAAAACAAACAAACAAAAAAAAAAAAGAAAAAAGAAAGAAAGAAAGAGAAAAGAAAGAAAGAAAGAAAGAAAGAAAGAAAGAAAGAAAAGAAGGAATGAAGGAAGGAAGGAAGGAAGGAAGGAAGGAAAGAAGGAAGAGCGAGCAAGCTAGTCCTCAGACCTGAGTCAGAAGAGCAAGAGAAATACTGGGCCTAAGGCTGTAATGGAGACAGAGTGGGTGGAGAGAGTAGAGCTGCTTAGACTTTCCTGGATAGTAGGTAGGTCTGTGGCAGACCAGCAAAGAGGGGGTTAATTGCAAAACAAGGGTGGGGATGTCCTATTGGTAGTCTAAAACACTAATACGGTGAATTGCGCTAGTCTGGGTGCAGGAGATTAGAATATTGTGGACAGGTCTGACCTAAGGGCAGTATTCAGATTTGAAGCTAAAAGATCCAGAGTAACCCTGGCCCAAGGCTAGAAAGTAGAAAGAGTGTGGGGAGATAGTGGAGCTCCTCAAATTGAGAGGGAAGTATCTGACTTGGACCAGGGCAGCAGGTGGGCTTGTGGCAAGCAGAACTAGAGGCCAAGGGCAAGGTAGGGATTGGGGATTGCCTAACAAAATGAGCTGGAGAATTTTTGTATTCTGGATGCAGGGGTTCATGACTCAGTGAGTGGGCCTGAGTAGTGAGTGGGTCCAGAAAGTTGTCAGAGATCTGAAGCTAATAAACTAAAAAAGAGCAGGCCTGGGCAGAAGGCTAGAAAGGGGACTGAAGTGTGGAGTGTGGGGAGATAATGGAACTTCTCAGGGTATAAGGGAATCAGTGGGCAGGGCTTGACTTACCAATTAGTAGGCAGGTCTGTGTCAGGAAAAACAGAGGCTAAGGGCAAGTGAGGTTGGGGACAGCCAGTGGCTGGTCTATCAAACTAAACTGGATTATTGAGCTAGTCTGGGTTAGGAAACTAGTCCAAAGATCTGCTGCAGAAGTGTGGGCCTCAGCCCAAGTCAACTTTTTGTGTTTGTGTGTGTTGAGTAAAGTTACTTGTGAGTAAATCCTTGATTTTAAAACAGTTGGAAGCAGTATATTCTTATTAATTCAGAATAATGTTACTACTGAAGTAATTTGTCATTTGCATTGGGATCTTGTGTAGTATGGCTAGACAACTCACTTAAGATGACCTTCCAATCATTCTTTCATGTTTGGTCTGTTGGAGCTGCCTCATTTTAATCTCTCTGAACAGATATTTTGGAATACCTAGAGATGATTGTCCTTAACATTTCTGAAATGTTTTGTGTAAGATGTCTTCATTGTTAGACTGCTAAATTGCATTCTTAGAAAAACATGTAAATGTCTCTTCTGCCTTTAATGTAGAACAATTAGATCCTTCACATTTTTTCACTGCCATTGTCCTAGTAGGTTTCGCTCCTGTATTCTCTCCTGTTGTAAGGTGTAAGGTGCCCATAAGTCCATTTGTCTCCCCTGTAACCCTCTGAATTTGTTGGCCTTGATATTATATTTCTCAGGCTGCTTATAGTATTAATCGAAAAGGAAAATTCCATGTTCTATGACTGCTTCCCTCTCTGTTGTGCACGACAGAATAGACTGGAATAAAAAAAAAATCTGCTTCCAAAAGGTTTATATATAAAATCTCATATTTGGTTTCAGATGATAGCTAAAGTAGTTTAAGAGATTCTGTAACCTACTAAAAAGAAATGATCAGAAATAGTTTCACAATGTTTGCTGAATTTGGCTGTAGGAACATAACTGATTCTATCAAAAGAGTTCTTCTGTTTTATATTCTTATCATTTTTGAGTATTTTATATGCAATTTTATTCAATATGTCCTAGCTTCCTGTATTAGTCACTTTTCTGTTGCTGTGATAAAACACCATGACCAAGGAACTTATAAAAGGAAGAGTTTATTTGAGCTTAGCATTGACGGTTCCAGGGAATTAGAGTCCATTGTGGCGGGTGGCATGGCGGCTGGAGCTGGAGCAGCATGCCAAGGGTCACATCTCACAAAGAGCACAGGAAGCAGAGAGAGAGCAACTGGAGACCATGAGGTTTGTTAAACTCACTAAGCCTGCCCCCAGTGACATACTCCTCTAGCACAGCCACACGATCTAAGACCTCCAAAAACAGTGCCACCAACTGGAGACAAAATGTCTGAATACTTAAATCCTATGGGGGACACTCATTCAAACCACCACATTCCACTCCCTGGCCCCCATAGGCTCCTGACCATATAAAATGCAAAATACATTTAGTCCAACTTTAAAAGTCCCCATAGTCTTTACCAGTTTCAATGCCATTCAAAAGTCTACAGTCCAAAGTCTCTTCTGAGACTTAGGCCAATCTCTTAAACTCTAAGCTCCTGTAAAATCAAAAGACAAATTACATAATCCCAACATACAGTGGAACCGAATACACATTCCCATCCCAAAAGGGAGGAATAGAGGCATAGTGAGGAAATACTGGACCAAAACAAGACCGAAAACCAGCAGGGCAAACGCCAAGACCAGTAGCTCCACGTGCAACTTCTGGGACTTGACTTCCAAAGGGCTTAGAAGGCTCAGCTCTTCCAGCTTTGCTTGCAACATACATCTCTTTCTTAGGCTGCTACCACTCCCTGTATGCAGCTCTCCTTGGCAAACATCTCACAGGTCTGGCATCTTGAAAGTCTTCTTGTGGTCTCTGCTGCCAACCAGGCTTCACATTCACAGCTTCATGCAATGGCCTATCAGGGCCTTCTTTATTCAGGGACGCCCCTGAAGCACTTTGCCTGAACTTGGCAGCTCTCTGAAACCATGGAGGAACAACTGAAGACCCCTTCACTCTTGCAAACTTCATAGCACCACCATGTGCATGAAATTTTCGAATTTGGCTGCAAGTTCGGGATGGAATCTCTCCTACTTTAACCACATTTGCAATTTTTCTCTGCCCTGGACTTGTTGGAGTAGAAAACACTTTCAGTATTTTCCTTTCAAAAGCTGGAGGATTAGCTGGGTGTGGTCTTGCCCTGAAGGTACTGATTCTTTTATTTATTTGTAAATCTCCAGGCCTCTCCTTAATCACTTTAGTCTCCTTATGAAAGGGAGCCTCTCCTTCACAAGCCTTGGCCACACCTTTAATCTTCTTAGTGTACTTTTCAGATCCAAACTGTACATTCTGCATTTCCTTCTGTCCCATTTGCTCTTTTTCACTGTAGATCTGTATAATATTCGCCATTAAAAGCCACACCACCATTTCTATGTTAGGCTGTCTTTAAATATCCTCAGCCAGAGACATTAGACCATTGCTTCTCAACTTAGCACCAGGCAAGCATTTGAGCTGTGGACAAACTGCTGCCAGACTCTTTATCAAAATATCCCAGTTGCTGCTTAAGTCTTTATTTTCCTCTGGAACTACATTTTTTGCAGCCATGCTTTCTTCCAGGCTTCTACTAGAATAGCCTCTTAAGCTCTGCTTATAGTAGTCAACAGCTTTTCTAGCCCAAAGTTCCAAAGTCTTCCACATCTCTCCAAACATCCACATGGTCAGTTTCTTCACAGCCAACAGCCCACTCTCTGGTACCAAATAATGTATTAGTCACTTTTCTGTTGCTGTGATAAAACACCATGACCAAGGAACTTATAAAAGGAAGAGTTTATTTGAGCTTACGATTAACAGTTCCAGGGAATTAGAGTCCATTGTGATGGGAGGTATGGCGGCTGGAGCTGGAGCAGCATGCCAAGGGTCACATCTCACAAAGAGCACAGGAAGCAGAGGGAGAGCAACTGGAGACCATGAGGCTTGTTAAACTCACTATGCCTGCCCCCAGTGACGTACTTCCTCTAGCACAGCCACACGTTCTAAGACCTCCATAAACAGTGCCACCAACTGGAGACAAAATGTCTGAATAGTTAAAGCCTATGGGGGACACTCATTCAAACCACCACACTTCCTATATTAAAAATCTCCGTTAAAATTCCGTTACTTAAAGAAAGGACAATGAACAGCTAACTTACTAACTAGGAAAAGAATATATCTGTGAAAAGTAGGAATACAGTGCAATAAAATATCTTTATTTCTATGAAATATAGAAAAAAAAAACCTGGAAAGTAGACTGGGGGATGCTTCTGTGAAAAAAAAATCCTCTTCAAAAATTTTATAATATAAACATTTGAGGGTTTATTAATGAAAGGCTGCTTGCATATTCGATTACTATATCATATCACATTTACGTTTGAATTCTTCAAGGCAGATTTAAAGTGTATGTATATGAGATATATATATATATATATATATATATATATATCATATATATTTACATATCATGAGTGTGTGTACTGGAAAAGACCAAACAAGTGTTTTGGATCCCCTGGAGCTGGCATTTTAGGTAGTGCCTTCCCTGGGTGCTGGGTTTTGGGAATTGAACTTGGATCCTCTGGATGATCAGTAGGCAATCCTATCTGCTGAGGCATTTCTCCAACCACTCCAAGAAGATTTTAAAATATCACACAGAGGAGGTAAAAATATTCATTATACTACATGATTATGAGTATAGGAGGAAGTATTTGCATTCCAGGAGAGGTAATAGATGAATATATTCTTTTTGTGAAATCAAATAGGTAAGATATTTATGGAATAAAATAAGAGAAAGCAAGGTCAGTACAGTGGTTAAAAACAACAGAGTATCAGCCACTACAGTCTGGTAAATTATATCTTAAATATTTTTCAATATAGTTTTGATTGGATGAACCATAAGTTCTGAGGGCTAGGGTCTACTTGAAATTTGCAAACAGGTAATTCAAATGTCCTCATTCCTCCTCACAAGGATGGCGGGGGTATGATGAATGTGTTGATCAATTAGAATGTGGGAATCATTACATGATAACAACTTATATAAGATCATGCTCTATACCTTGAATATACAGTCTACTTCTGATGCACCTTAATAAATCTGGAAAAATATACTACATTGAAAAATAAAAGAATGGATGAATTAATATAACCCATAAATGCTACTTAAAAGTGTTGGTTTATTTCCCCACATGTTAAATTCAGTTATCACTTATTGGAATTTTAAATGTAAAATACATTATCTTGTATGTGGACAATGAACTCAGTATTGATTTTTTCATATTTCTTTGCTAATATCTAATGTGTACATCACTGTTGGATCACAGCAATTTTTACTTTTCTTATAGTCTTCTTAATTTGGGGGGTTGTTTTCCTTTGTTCAAGATATGTTTTACTATGTAGCCCAGGGTTGACTTGACATTCTCCTTCCACAGCTTACTGAGTGCTGGGATTATAAACTTATATCACCCTACCCAAAACGATATCACATTTTGAATGCAGTTTATTCTTTGTTGGGAACCTTCATCTGTTAGAAATTTCTTAGATGGGTATGGTGTGATGATGCAGTCATTAAAGGGACTGGCTTATTTTCAGAAGACGAAAGTCTGTTTCCCAGCATCCATGTGGTGCAAACATCTCTAACTCCAGTTCTAGGGGATCCAATGCCCACTTATGGTCCTTGTGAACATTGCACTTATATACATACAAGCAAAAGACCCAAACACATGCAAGGCTACATATACACAGACACATATACCAATATGCTCATACAAATTATACAGACATTGACTATTATTTTTTTCTTGGAAAATAGAGACAGTTTGGAGCTAAGTTTACATCTCAGAAGTGATAAAGCTTTCACATTGCATGTATGTGTCAATTGGTTCAATCACCATTAGACCCAAAATAACAAATGAAAATCATTTTTGAAATCTAGGTACCTTCTGAATTCCTTGAAGACCTCTAACTTCTGGGCCTTATATGAAAGCTTATCTGTTTCATCCTCTCCTTTCTCTACATATTTTGCTTGGCTTCTCTTCTGGAAGTCAACTCAACTGTTCACCTTAATGACAAAGCTTCTATTAATTTCTTCTCACTCTTACCCTGAGTTATCTCATTTTAGGAACAAAGGTCTTCTTGTCATTACTTAAGCAAATCAAACCCCTGCAATTTCAGGCCATTTATAATGCTGGCTTACTTGCTTAGAATTATCTGCAGACATCTAGTAAGACTTCATTTCATTGCATTGCACCAGATCCCTAATTGAAGGTTACTTCTCAGTCATCCTCTATTTAAAAACACAACAATCCTGATAGGTTTTTCTCTCAGAAACACCTTAACATGATACAAAGTAAACAAGAAAAATTTCATATGCAATCCACAGATTCTTTTCACAAGAGATAGTCATTTTGGCATAATTTTTTAAAAGTTTATTATGGCTAAAACCTTTGTAAAAAATCACACCCTAAAATCCCCCAAAATTTGTTTGTATCATATCTGAGAGAGTCATTTAAAATACATTGTCTTCCCCATAAAATTGTCCTTCAGGTATCATTGAAACATATTTGTCCAGTTTTATCTTCTTTTCTCCAAAATTAATGTCCCCATTATTGACTGCTTTCTGTTTTTCTAAGCTTAGTAATACAATGTTTTGTCATATTTGAATGTACTGTTCTTCTGTCTCTTTTAAGTTGGAAAACTATGGTCTTTCCCACTTTACATTCAACAATCTGAAAGCCTTTATCTGAACCCATATTCTAAAGCAACGTGGAAGTGATATTTTCCAACTTACTTCAAATCTCCACTTCCTATTTACATATTTTTCCACCTTTAGAATTTTCAGTGTATTCTTTGCATAGAAGGTTGAAGAGGATGGAGTGTGTGCAGGGTACCTTTGTACTATGTTATCTTCATGCCACATAGCTGCATCCCATTATTCTAAGTGATATTCACAACATTAATTCCATTATTAAAAAATTATTCTGTCTAGAGTTTTGCTGCTTTGCCTGTCTTTCATAGACAGAATTAAAGGTGCATAAACTTATATGCATTTGAATAAAAGTAGATCTAGCACAAAAGACCATAATTGTTTGAAGACATCTACATGAGACTGGCTCAATAACAAAGAAAAAGTCCGTGTGCTTCTTAAATCGAAATGGACTAAGTGATGTATTAAAATTTCTAAACAAATGAAGATTTACTGTACAGTAGCAAATAGTCCCAAGGAAAAAATATTAAAATAGGCCACGGGAAACATGCAAACCTGATAGGTACCTTGTAATACTTGATGAGATAAGTTTCATTTGTGGGAAGAAGAGTCTATAAAGAGTGTCAAAGCTTAGAACAAAACCAGAACTAGAGATAACAGCACAAAGTATATTCTAATTTACAGTTTCACTGACCTCTACCTGGCATGGGATATCGCACTCCTCTTATTTGACATATTCTAAGAGAAGAAATTCATGGATTTCACCCAAATTACAATTCTCTCATTATAGCAAACATTCTTCTATGTACTACTTATCCTCTAAGTTAAAGAAACATTCCTTAGTTGCTATCTGTATTTTCTTTCCAGTTTTTCCACAGAGGCACTGCCTCTGCTTGATCACATCTTCCAGTCATGTGTAGAGCAGTGACAAACACACCTTTGCTCTCCCCAGGAGCTTCTTATGACACCACATCATAAAAGAATGAAATTTTATTGTGCTCAGATTTGGAAGTAGTAAATGTCAAATGCGGGTAAATATATTACCTACCCCCACCCATATTCTGCTCATGTTAAAGTAGGAGTTGCTTTTGTAATCCCCTGTGTATTGAGTGCTATCATTTCTTACCTCCAGTATCAGCAGAAGCAGTTTCTATTCCTGTCAATGTTGACAGATGTTCAACTTCTAGCTCTGGTCAACACTGGTGTATTTAGGCTGAAACCGAGACCTGTTAAATATGATTCTAGGAACTATCTCTGATCTGAGGTACCCAAAATCTTCCAGTGGACTTTTAGAAAATAGGCACCAGCCACTTGCTTAAATTTTATCTTTATACAGATAAGCTCCCAATTCACTAATATCTGACATTAAAACATCATTTAGGTATAAATGATCAGAAAAACATGTTAACATGGTTTAACTTTGTGTTTTTCTTGAACATTTACCTGTATAATGTAAGACAGTAATATAATTTACTATTTCACCTTTATTTTCATAACTTGTGAAGTGACCTGCAAATATTATGTGCATGTATATATACATTAGATTTATTATAAGAACAAATTGAATGAACTTTATGAAAATACTTCATAGTACATGCTGAATTATTAAGAATTGTTGGAGGAAAAGTAGAAACATATTTTATTTATTTATTTTTTATTTTTGTATGTGTATGAATGTATTGTTTGCATGCAGGTCTGTGCACCCGTGTCGTGCAATGCCGCAGAGGTCAGAAGAGGGTCTCAGATTTCCCTGGAACTGGAGTTCTCCTGGAATTGGAGTTACAGACGGTTCTTAGCCGCCATGTGGGTGCTGGGGATCGAACCCGGGTCCTCTGCAAGAGCATCGGTGCTCTTAACCGCTAGGCTACCTCTCCAGCCCCTAGAAACATATTTTATGAAGGACATGTATAGTTGGTAAAGATTTTCCCCCACTCAGCGGGCTCCTCTTCACTTCCTTGGCTTTTTCTTTTGCTGTACAGAACTTTTTACCTTAATGAGGTCCCACTTACTGATTGTTGTCTTTAATGGCTTAGCAGCTGAAGTCTCATTAAGAAATTCTTTCCCTTCACTTACATCTTGGAAGGAACTGCCTATGTGTTCTATAAGTTTCAGAGTTACAAATTTTATATTCAGGTCTTTGATCCACTTGGAATTGGCTTTTGTTCTGGGAGAAAGATAAGGGTCCAATTTCACTCTTCTGCAGTTGGTGATTCATTCTACCAGCACTGTTTGTTGAAGATGCTGTTTTTCTCCCATTGTGTATTCTTCGAATCTTTGTCTAATATTGAGTGGCTAACATTGTATGTACTCATGTTTGGGACTTCTATTCTGTTCCATATATTTACATGTCTATTTTTGTGCCAGTACCATGCAGTTTTTATAGCTACAGCCCTGTAATATAACCTGAGATCTGGTATGGTGATACCCCCTGCATTTTTTATTTTTTTTGCATGGGGGCTGAATATTTTGACTACTTGGGGGTATTTTGTGGTTCTGTATGAATTTTTGGATGACTTTTTGTTTTTGGGGTTTTTTTTGCATTTTAAAAGATTTTATTTTTATTTTTTATTTATTTTTTTCTGTTTTTTATTGATGTTTTGTGTATTTCATACATCATTTTCCAATTCAGTTCAGGCATATATCCCCTTCCCTTCCCCCCACCACACCCCTACCCATCCCAGATCATGCATTCTGCCATAACTTTTCTGCATCTTTCTCTGTTTTCTTGTTTTGTTTTCATTTTTTTAACAATAGGTGATAATCTGTGAGTAGAAGCATCCGTCATGTAAAACCAATTTGTGAGCAGTTGTGCCCAAACCCACACAGCTCATGGGTCCCACCATCCAGCAGGGGGGGGCTTGTATGTTCAATCAAGTTGATCAAATGAGTGTCCAGTCTATATTGTTGTAGTTTCACCATTCACCCCAATCGTAGCCCTTACATTCTACCACGCCCCCTCTTCCGCAGATTGTTCCCTAGGCTTAGAAAAGGGGCACAGGTGGATGAGAAGCAAAACAGTCTACTTTCTCTGGAGCTGTTGTCTTGGTCTCTAGTCAATTCTGGTTGTTTTCTTTCATGGGCTGCCAGCTTGTCCAGGCATAACCTTGTCAAATCCTACTAATGAGCACATGTAATTAGATAAATAGGTACTTAAACAGTATAAAATATAGCCTTTCAATCCTACAAATGAAGCACAGCAATTAGATATATAGGTATTTAAACAGTACTAATTTTTGGTAGGTTACCTTGATATAGACACAGATGTTTGGATGATGGTATGTTAATCCACGAATTACATTTTCTTCTGTTAGTATGGCAGGTCTTCATGTGGCTTATAATGTCTCCTAACCATTAGAGATGTAGCTTGTGGCATCAGCCGTGGGTTTCCTCCAAGGAGAGAGCTAATAGCCAACTAGATTTGGGATATACAGACATATGGCTGCCACTGCTTGCACAGTATTTCCAGGCAGATGAGGTGTAGCTTGTGCTGACGAGGAGTCTTGCTTGACTCAAGGAGACCTTTTTTGCTTTAGTGGCCTTTGGTAACACTCTCTGGCATTCCAGAGACCATCTGTTACTTGCAAGTGCGGTCTCCATACATTTTCCCATGTTTATATCAGGTCTTCAACAGGCAGGGTCCTTATCGCCTCTTTCCCTGCAGATATCCCAGTTTAGGCAAGGGAGCCTTTACCTTTTGGGGCTTGGATCACCTGGCCAACATCTCCTTGGCAGAAAAATCATTGTTGATGTCGAGCTCATGTATCAATATATTTTGCTTAAGTGCATAGCTTAAGGAGACTTTAGCATTATATTTGGTTCTAATAGAGATAATCCCCCTCACAGTTTCTATGTCCATTAGTCAATCAAAGAAGGCAGTTCTAGTGATTTTACAAGAGAATACCTCTATAATAACTTTATGTAGCTCTGTGAAGAATGTTGTGGATACTTTGACTGGCATTGCATTAAATCTATGAATTGGTTTTGGTAAGATGAACATTTTAACAATATTGATTCTAATACTCTGTGCTGGATAGCTTTAGTGTCAACTTGACACACCTGGGTTGAGGGAGCCTCAATTGGGGAATTGGATCCATTGGACTGGCCTGTGGCCACGTCTGTGGAGTATTGTCTTGATTATCAGGCAATGTAGGGGGCCCAGCCCACAATGAGTAGTGCCACCTGGGCAGGTTGTTGTGTACCTCTAAGAAGGCAGGCTGGTAATGGCCCGAGGAGCGAAGCAGTTACAGCATTCCTCCATGGCTGAGCCTCAGCTCCTGCCTCCAGGTTCCTGCCCTGAGTTCCTGCCTTGGGCTCCCTGAGTGATGAACTGTGACCCAGGAGATGTAAGCTGAATAAACCCTTTCCTCCCCAAGTTGGTGTCAGTCAGAGTGTTTTGTCACAGCAATGGAAGACAAACTAGAACACAATCCATAAGTATAGTAGCGTTTTTCCATCTTCTAGTGAAGTCCTCTATCTCTTTCTTTAAAGTTTTAAAATTTTTTTTATTAATTTTTATTTATTTCTGTATATGTATGAATGTACTGTCTGCATGCAAGTCTGTGCACCCATGTCGTGCAATGCCGCGGAGGTCAGAAGTGGGTGTAGGATTCCCCTGGAGCTGGATTTCTCCCGGAATTGGAGTTTCAGATGGTTCTCAGCCACCATGTGGGTGCTGGGGATCGAACCCGGGTCCTCTGCAAGAGCGGTCGGTGCTCTTAATGGCTAGGCCATCTCTCCAGCCCCTAAAGTTTTAAAATATTCATTGTAGAGACCTTTAATGGTTTTGGTTAGATTTATTCCTAATTTTTTATGTTAATGTCAATGGGATGATTTCCTTTTATGCTTTTCCTGATAGCTTGGTATTGCTATATAGAGATCCTACTGATTTTTGTAAGTTGGTTTTGTAACTTGCCAATTTCCTGAAAAGATTTATCATTTCCAGTAGTTTTATGGTGGAATTTTCTGGATATTTTACATATAATATCATATCATCTGCAATAAGGGATAGTTTGACTTCTTTTCCAATTAGTATTCCTTTAATTTTCTTCTCTTGTCTTATTGCTCTTGCAAGGATTTAAAGCACTATACTGAAAAGGAGTGGAGATACAGGGCAATCTTGTCTGGTTCCTGATTTTAATGGCAATACTTCCAGTTTTACTCCATTTATAATGATGTTGGTTGTCCTTCTGTTATATACAGCCTTAAAGGTATTGAGGTATGTTCCCTCCAGACCTATAACTTCTTTTTCTTTTTAAATGTATTTTATTTTATTTGTTTATTTTATGTGTATGAATGTTCTGTCTGAATGTAGGTTTGTGCACCCATGTCGTGCAATGCCACGGAGGTCAGAAGAGGGCGTCGGATTCCCCTGGAACTGGAGTTCTCCTGGAATTGGAGTTACAGGCGGTTCTCAGCCGCCATGTGGGTGCTGGGGATCGAACCCTAGTCCTCTGCAAGAGCAGTTGGCGCTCTTAACCACTAGGCTATCTCTCCAGCCCCTATAACGTCTAAGACATTTAACATGAATACATGTTGGATTTTGTCAAAAGCCTTTTCTACATCTATTGATAGGACGATGCAATTTTTGTCGTCAAGTCTATTTATATGCTTTATGACATGTATTGCCTTATGTATATTGAACCATATCTTCATCTCTGGAAAAAGTCTATCTGGTCATGATGGATGATTTTTGTGATGTGTCGGTGTATGTGGTTTGTAAGCATTTTGTTGAGTGTCTTTGGATCTATATTTCTTAAGGATATGGGTTATAGTTTTCTTTACCTGTTTTGGGTATTAGAGTGATGCTGATTTCAGAGAAGGAGTTTGGAAGTTCTCCATATGTTTCTATCTTTTTAAATACTTTGGCATCTACTGGTTGTAGATCTTCCTTGAATGTCAGTCTGGTAGAAACTGCTGTAAGGCTGTCTGGGCCTGAGTTTTTATGGGCCGAAGGTTTTGTATTACTTTTTCTTTCTTTTTTTTACTGATGTTATTGATGTTTTGTGTATTTTAGACATCATTTCTCAGTTCAGTTTAGACATGTTCCCCTTTCACCTCCTCCCAACCCACCCCAGATCATGCATTCTGCCATAAATGTCCTTCATCTTTCTCTTTTTTTCTCTTTTCTCTATTTTATGTTTAGGAATTCACATTTTCCTCCTTTGCTTTTATATTACTCTAAAATATGAATACATACTTTCTACTCATAAACAGTAATTACAGAGTCTGAAAGTAAGTGGTGGATTGATTCTAGAGCCTGTTAAGAGATTTACATTATACGACTGGAGAGATGGCCTAGCAGTTTAGATCGCTGACCTCTCTCACAGAGGAACCAGGTTCAATCCCCAGCACTCACATGGCAGCTGAGGACCATCTGAAACTCCAATTCCAGGAGATCTCCATCTTCTGACCTCCTCAGCATTGCACAACATGGGTGCACAAACCTGCATGCAGACAGTACATTCCTACGCATACAGAAATAAAATTAAAAAAAAAATAAAATGATTTTTAAAAAAGAAGTATACATTTAAAAAGAGATTTACATTGTAACAACATAGTTGCTTTCAGATAAATAGAAATATAATAATAATGTTGTTCAGCTTGTCCTTCATTTGGAGACCTGGTGTTAGTATCCACAAATGAGAGAGACCATTTGCCGCTTGTTTTTCTGGGACTGTATTACTTCACAGCATAATGGCTTCAAGCTCCATCCATTTACCTGCAAAGTTCATGATGTCATCTTTCTTTATCGCTGAATAGTACTCCATCGTATAGATGTACCACATTTTTGTCATCCACTTGTCAGTTGAAGAGCATTTGGGTTGGTTCCAGCTCTTTGCTATTGTGAAGAGAGCTGCAATAAACATGGATGTGCATGTATCTTTGCAGTAGGATTAGTCTTATGGGAATATGACCAGGAGTGGTATGGCTGGGTCAGGTGATAGGCTCATTTTGAGTCTTTTCAGGGTTCTCCACACTGCTTTTCATAATGGTTGTACAAGTTTACATTCCCACCAGCAGTGGATGAGTGCTCACGTTTCCCCACAACCTCTCCAGCATTTGGTGTCTTTTGTGTTCTTGATTTTAGCAGGCTCATATCAGAGTGAGATGGAGTGAGATGATATCTGAGAGTGGTTTTAATTTGCCTTTCCTTAATTATTAATGATGTTGAATACTTTTTTTAAATGTTTTTTATTATTATTTATTTTTGTATGTATATGAATGTACTGTCTGCATGTAGGTTTGTGCACCCGTGTCGTGCAATGCCGCGGAGGTCAGAGAGGGTCTCAGATTCCCCTGGAACTGGAGTTCTCTTGGAACTGGAGTTACAGACGGTTCTTAGCCGCCAAGTGGGTGCTGGGGATCGAACCCGGGTCCTGTTGAATACTTTTTAAGATGTTTCTCATCCATCTTTACTTCCTCACTGGTGAATTCTCTGTTCAGATCTTTACTCCATCTTTTGAGTAGTTCATTTGTTTTCTTACATTGCTTTTTGAATAGTCTACATATTCTTGATGCTAATGCTCTGTCAGATTAATCACTTATAATGGGTGTGTTTAAGCTGTTGACCTCTTGTTGGTTTAATTTTAGTATTGTCCATGTCTCTAGAAATTAGTCCATTTAATTTAGGTTTTCAAATTTAATGTAGTATAGATTTTAGAAGTATTCCCTTACAATATTCTGGATTTTTTTGGTGTCTGCAGTTATGTTTCCCATTTCAACTTTGATTTTGTTGATTTAGATTTGCTCTTTCTTTCTTCTGGTTAGCTGTGCCAAGGGTCTGTATATCTTGTTTAGCCTTTCAAAGAACCAACTCTTAGATTCATTGATTTTTTTTTTTTTTTGGCATTGTTTTCTTTGTTTCTATTTCATTATTTCTCGTCTGATTTTTGTTATTTCTTCTCATATGCTGGTTTCAGGGTTTGTTTGTTCTTGCTTTTCTTTTCTTTTTTTAAATTTTTTTTTAATTTTTATTTATTTATTTATTTTTATGTGTATGAATGTATTGTCTGCATGCAGGTCTGCGCACCCGTGTCGTGCGATGCCGCGGAGGTCAGAAGACGGTCTCGGATTCCCCTGGAACTGGAGTTCTCCTGGAACCGGAGTCACAGACGGTTCTCAGCCGCCATGTGGGTGCTGGGGATCGAACCCGGGTCCTCTGCAAGAGCGGTCGTCGCTCTTAACCGCTAGGCCATCCCTCCAGCCCCTGTTCTTGCTTTTCTAGAGTCGTGATTTGTGCTGTTAAGTCTTTGATGTGTGTTTTTTTGTGATTTTTAATGTAGGCACTAAGAGGTATACAATTCCCCAAAACCTCTCCAGCATTTGGTGTCTTTTGTGTTCTTGATCTTAGGCCATCGGATCATAGTGATATGATATCTGAGAGTTGTTTTAATTTGCATTCCCTTAATTAATGATGCTGAGCATTTTTTAGGATGTTTCACAGCCATCTTTAATTCATCATTGGTGAAATCTCTGTTCAGATCTTTACTCCATCTTTTAAGTAGGTCATTTGTTTTCATACTTCTTTTTGAGTAGTTTATATATTCTTGATGTTAATGCTCTGTCAGATGTATCACTTTTAAAGATTTCCTCCCACTCTGTGGGTTTTCTCTTCACTTCCTTGATTGTTTCTTTTGCTGTACAGAAGCTTTTGAATTTGATGAGGTCCCATTTGTCGACTTTTGACCTTATTTCCTGTGCAGCTTCTGTCTGATTTAGAAAGTTTTTTCCTATGCCTATGTCTTGTGTATTGTTGCCAACATTTTTTGTCTATCACTTTCAGGGTTTCAGGCTTCATGTTGAGATATTTAATCCACTTGGAGTTGATTTTTGTGCAGGGTGAGAGGTAGGGGGTTAATTTTGTTCTTCTATAAATGGTGATCTAGTTTTGCCAGCACCATTTGATTAAGATGCTATGCTTCCTCCATTGAGTATTTTTTCACCCTTTGTCAAATATGAGGTGGCTGAAATTATATGAGCTCAAGTTTGGATCTTCAATTTTGTTGCATTGGTCAACAGGTCTGTTTTTCTGCCAGTACCAGGCTGTCTTGGTGACTATGGCCCTGGATTTATAGCTTGAAGTCTGGTATATCAATACCCCCTGTATTGCATTTTTCACGCAGGGTTGCTTTAGCTATTCGGGGGCTTTTGGTTTTGCCATATGAATTTAAGCATTTTTTTCTCCAAGTCTGTGAAGAAGTTCATAGGGATTTTGATTGGGATTGCATCGAATCTAGATAAGATAATGCAACCTGACTCTCAGGAATTAGGATGGAATGAGCTTATAGGCAAATATATATAATGTGGGTTAGATCCTGATCTTCTGCCTTAATTATTGTTATTCCCTATTCCCCACAATTAGTTGTTCTTTCTTTATCAAGTGTTCAGCTTCACCCCTTGAAACTCTCAGAAATACTCATGCTTACTTGAAATGAGAAAAATACAACTGAGTGTGTTGATGCACACCCATAGTTCCATCACTTGGGAGGTGGGTCATGAGTTCAAGTCCACCATAGGCTATATAGTGAATCCAGGCTAGCCTGGGCTACAATGAATCCTTCTCTTAAAAAGTAAAAAAAAAAGGGGGGGCTGGACAGGGATTGGCATGTAAGAACACTGGCTGTTTCTGCATAGCACCACATGCAGAAGACAGTATCAGATTCCCTTGGAATTGGAGTTATTGGCATTATCTATATCAATTTGGGTAAAATGGACAGTTTTACTATATTAATTTTTCCAATCCATGGGCATGGGAGGTCTTTCCCTCTTTTGATGTCATTTTCAATCTCCTTCAGGAGTTTAAAATTTTTTGTTGTAAATGTCGTTGGTATCTTCGGTTAGGTTTGTTCCCAGGTATCTTATTATTTTGAGGCTGTTGTGAGTGGGAAGATCTTTTTATATTCCTTCTCCACTTGATTATTGTTGGTGTAAAGAAAGGCTACTGATTTTTCTAGGTTAATTTTGTAGCCCACCACTTTACTAAAACTCTTAATCATTTCTAGAAATTTTCTGGTGTAGGTTTTAGCATCCCTTAGTTAAACTATCATAGCATCTGCAAAAAGGGATAGCTTAGCTTCTTTTCCGCTTAATACTCCTTTAATTTATTTCTCATGTCTTATTGCCCTCGCAAGTGTTTCAAGAATTATGTTGAAGAAGATTGGTGATTAAGGGCAGCCTTGATGGGTTCCCACGTTTAAGGAAAATGGTTCTATTTTTTCTCCATTTAGGATGATGTTGGCAGTGGGTTTGCTATATATGGCTTTAATTATGTTGAGGAATGTTCCCTTCATTCCAATTCCCTCTAGAACCTTAAGCATAAAGGGGTGATGGATCTTGTCAAAGGATTTTCCTGCATCAATTGAGATGATTGTGTGGTTTTTGTCTTTAAGTCCATTTATGTGTTTTATGATATTTATTGATTTATGTATGTTGAACCATCCTTGCATCTCTGGTATGAATCCAACTTGATCATGATAGATTATCTTTTTGATGTGGGTCTGTATGCGATTTGCAAGTTAAATTTTTTTAATTTTTTTAATTTTTGTGGTAATTGTATAGGCATATTGCCTGCATCTATGTAAGTGTGTTACCCACAGTCAAAAGACAGTATCAGATTCCCTTGGAATTGGATGTTACAGACATTTTTTTTTTAGCCTCTAGATCGGTACTGGGAAACAAATTTGGGTGCTATGCAGAAACAGCCAGTGTTCTTAACTGCCGATCCCTGTCCAGTCCTCCCCCCCCTTTTACTTTTTTATTTTTATTTTTATTTTTTTACTTTTTAAGACAAGGATTCACTATAGCCCAAGCTAGCCTGGATTCACTATGTAGCCTATGTTGGACTTGAACTCATAACCCACCTCCCAGGTGATGGAACTATGGGTGTGCACCACCACACACAGTTGTATTTTTCTCATTTCAAATAAGCATGAGCTTTTCTGAGAGAGTTTCAAGGGGTGAATCTTGATAAAGAAAGAACAACTAACTGTGGGGAATAGGGAATAATAATAATTAAGGCAGAAGATCAGGCTGTAACTCACATAATATATATTTGCCTATCTCAGCTCATTCCACCCTAACTCCTGAGAGTCAGGTGGCATTATCTTATCTAGTTCACAAAAGGAAATGAGATCCTGGAACATTAAAAGTCTTCACACATTTACACAATCAGGAAGCAGGGATGGGAAATGTAACCAAGGCAGAATGGGCCCTAATACTAGACTCTGAATCACTACAGCAGGAATCACTATGTCCAAGGAACCAGTGCTCAAGATTATACATTTAATAAAAAGTCACCAGGGAACTAGAGCAATGACAGGAGTAAATTGGAAAAGAGGAAATTGCAACTGAGTAAAACTCTGCTGTACTGAACCTTCAGTACTCAGAAAAAATCATTGCCTAAAACTTGTGTGGCTAAAACTTGTATCTTTCTTCTCACTGCATCAGTATTCTCTGTTAATTCCTTCCATTTTGACACATAGACATGGTCACCAGATACATATTTACTTGAATTTCTTAAGCCATCATCCTGATCAGGAAGACAATGCCATTTGTGGTGTTTAAATTGCACACACATGCCTCTTTCATCTTGCATAATGCTGAGCATCAAAATCAGTGTAAATTCTTTCCTCTGGATGGCTGTTTGGCATATAACGCATCTGAATTATGTGGTGATCAGCATATTTACCATGTGGAGGGGTATATGTGCGGGACATGCTGGAGTACAGTTATTCTATTCTATTATAATGAATTAAGAGTCCCAGTGAACCCACAAAAGGGTATTGCTTCAGGCTGCTAAAGTGCTGACTATTGGAGAAACAAAGTAGATTATAAGGAATCAAATATCATGATACAAAGTTTTATTAAAATGACTTTAGGAATTGATCAAGAGACATGGAAACCCAGGGACAAGGGAAATGAGGATGTGGTGACTGGAACATAAATGTCACTCGGCAAGATGATAAGGCTGGATCACTATGTGAAAAGTAAAACAGTAATTCTACTTTTGCAAGGAGTTCAGAAATAAGCAAAAATTAAGATGTATACTGGGAGCATGCAAGATAGCTCAGTGTGTGAAGATGCTTGTCACCAGACTTGACTGCCTGAATTCAATTCCTGGACCCTCATGGAAGAAGGAAAGGACTGACTCCCTCAAATTGTCCTCTGTTTTCCACATGTGTGGCATCGCATGACATATACACACATGCACATGCACACGTTTACACAAACACACTCGAGAGATCACACACAGACACCAATAAATGAATGGAATAAAAAAGTAGAACATTTTATTTCACTATTCTTCTTCCATCTGTCTTCCATCACCATCATCTTCAGAGTCTTTTGAGCAATTATTTATTAACAAAAATAATTATTTGCCAGAATAAGAAGAATATGTGAGTGATGAATTGTGGAACTTTGCCATAGTCTCTGTCTGTTGCAAAACAAGCTTCTTTGATCAGTGATGACTAGCATATTTGTTTGTAAATCTAAGGATCCTTATATAGTATGTATAAAGAAATTACATTTGTTTAGGAATGTCATAGACTCGGGGTTTTCTCTAAGATCAATGACCTCTCCAGCCATGTATATTTGGCTATGTTTACAGTGTTGCACATGAATTCCCTCCAATTGAGTGAGATTTAAATGAAATTAAGTAGGTATTTATTACTCCCAAGACAGGCTGTGTAATTTTGGGAGGCTTTTGGACAACATGAGCAACATCTCATGGAAGGTTTCTTCTGTCTGACACTGTATTTCTGTTATATATTCTTCAGCTATATGCATGAACTCGTGTACAGATAGTGTGCGTGTACTGTTCAATAGGCTTCTGAACTAATACATTTAGTTAAGCAGATAAGCATTATTCATCCCTCCTATCTCTTGATCTCATCTTTCCTCATCCCCTCCAAGTTAAAGTGCCTCACTTCCTCTATTACCCCTTGATAATACCTATATCCAATTACCCCCATTTTCATGAACTCTGTATTCAAGGTTACCCACAAGGTTACTTGTATAACCCTCCCTGCTCTCCTCCCAGTTAAGTACCTACATTTTACCCTTTTCACTACTGGTAACACCTGCCTGTTGTTACCCATCTCCATCAGGCTCCTTCTTTAGCTTAACATTCATATTCTCTCTCCATTTTCTTGGATCCTGCAGTTCATCAGGTTATGTACTCATATATGCTCTTATGGTTCTAAGATCCAGAAATGAGGAAGAACATACATTTGTGTGCCTAAGTCTGTGTTACTTCACTTCATATAACACATTATAGTCTTAAAAATTTGGTTATATCTTCTTTCCCTTCCTGTGAGTATAACTTCATTGTGTAGACATAGCATATTTTCATTATCCACTCATGAGTTCCACAGCACATAGTAAGTTTATTTCTTTTCTTGGCTATTGTGAAAATGGCAGTAACAAACATATATGTACAAATATCTCTGCAGTAGAAAGCATCCTTTAGTTATAGTAGATTCATCATTACCTTTACAAAGGTTCTGCATATTGCTTGCATGACTTTGAAATCTCACCAGCAGTGAGTGATAGTTCCTCTTTCCACACATCCTCACTAGTACATAGTGTCACATGTTCTCTTGTGCTCAGTCAGTCTGATTTGGGTAAGATAAAATGTTAACATGGCTTTGGTTTGTATTTCCTTCATAACTAAGGATGTTTAACACTTTTTCAATGTGTTTCTTAACCATTTTCGTTCTTCTGAGACCTCTCTGTTCAGATCCATGACATGTATTTTAATTGGGTTGTTTCTTTGACTCTTTGTTTTTTGAGTTTTTTATATATTTTGTACATTAATCCTCTGTTTGTGTAGCAGGTAAATATTTTCTTCTGGGGCTGGAGAGATGGCCTAGCTGTTAAGAGCACCAACTGCTCTTGCAGAGGACACGGGTTCAATCCCCAGAACCCACATGGCGGCTAAGAACTGTCTTTAACTCCAGTTCCAGGGGAATCCGATGCTGTCTTCTAACTTCCGCCACATTGCACGACGTGGGTGCACAATCCTACCTGCAGACAGTACATTCATACACATACAAAATAAATAAAATTTAAAAAAGATTCTCTTCTAATCAGTGGCTTTTCTCTTCACTCCAGGTTCAAAGAAGGCCTTGAATCAAGGGACTACATAGGAGAATATTAGAGCAGGCACTGGACCACCTGCCACCATGTCTCAGTGCATGCGTACATTTTCATACATTGTATAATAAACAAAGACACATCTATAAACACAAACAGAAATTAGAAAAAGATGCCAGTTGGCTGCAAAATGAAAGTGTCTTTACTGTTTACTGGAGGGTATTTTTCTTTTAATGTCATTCCTTTGAGAATCTACTTTATTTTATTTTTAATCCCTCGATAGGCAAACCCCCATGTGTCCTCTCCTAGCTACCTTGGACATTTTGCTAAATGGGGTAGTATCCTTGGATATGTATGAATGTAGCAATTGGTAACTTACCCTGCAAACTTCAACTGAGCTAGCAGGAAAATATTACACTGGTGTGTATCTCTTCCCAGCCTAACATCATCTTAATAAATCCCCCCAGGGCTGGAGAGATGGCCTAGTGGTTAAGACCACAGACTGCTCTTGCAGAGGACCCAGGTTCGATCCCCAGCAGCCACATGGCTGAGAACCATCTGTAACTCCAATTCCAGGAGAACTCCAGTTCCAGGGGAATCCGAGACCCTCTTCTGACCTCCATGGCATTGCAGGACACGGGTGCACAGACCTACATGCATACAGTACATTCATACACATACAAAAATAAATAAAATTAAAAAAAGAAAGAGAGTATTATATCTTTAAAAAAATAAATCCCCCAAAATGTTTGTTTCTTATTCAATATTGGTCATCTGTCTTCTCACAGAACTGAGTGGTTATAGGCATTTTATTTAGGAAGAATAAGATTGTATCTATCTGAATAGGAACAAAATAATTCCCCTGGGAGCACTTGCCAAATGTCTCTGCCCAAATCATACTTCAGTGCTTATTCTCTAAATGCATCCACAGAGAACATGTATCTTAAAAGTGAAAACCAGCTTTCAAAATAGCTTGCAAACTCTCCAAAATAGAGGGGCTTGAGAGATGGACCAGTTGATAAGAGCACTGGCTGATATTGCAGAGGACTCAGGTTGGGTTCCCAGTGCCCACTTCGTGGACAACAACCATTCATTACTCTAGTGCCAGAAGATCCAATGCCATCCTCTGACCTCCCTTGTTATTTCATGATATAGGTGTATCACTTTTTCACTTTTCCCCCTTATGTGAAGTCAGAACAGAAACTGGGTATGTTAGCCTACCTCAATCAAGGAAACATCATATTTATCCACTTGGCAATAGGATATATAAATCTGAAATAATATACAATATTGCATAATTTGGGGGAAAAGTGAAAACAAAGAATATCAGACCTGGAAGATAACACAGAACAACTAAAAACCTCAAGTAAAGATTATGAAAAATTTAAAAATACACAAAAGTTGGAACAACCAGGAATTGTGGGAAACTAGGAAAAGATCAAACCTCCACATTATAGGGATAGAGGAAGGAGAAGATGCCCAAGAAAATGATATTGATCAGATCTTCGACAGAATAATAGATGAAAATTTCCCCAAACTAAAAATAGACAAACCAATACAAATACAAAAAACACATAGAACTCCAAACAGACAAGATCAGAAAAGAAACTCTTCACGCAATATCATAATTAAAATGCTAGGTGCCCATAACAAAGACAAAATTCTGAAAGCCACAAGAGAAAAGAACAAATTACATATAAGGGGAAACCCATCAGAATTACAACTGATTTCTCAGTGCAAAGTATGAAAGCAAGAAAACATGGAGCAAAGCATTCCTAGTGTTAAAGGACTATAGTTGCTAACTCAGGTTACTATACCCAGCAAAAATGTTGATTATAGTTGAAGGAGAGAGAAAAAACTTCCATGACATAAACAGGATGGTAGAATACATTTCCAGAAAACCGACCTTTCAGAGAATACTTGAATCAATTCAAAGGACAGAAGAAAGGATCAACTATCCCTAGGCACCTGGAAAGAGAAATTAATAAAAACATAACCGAAGAAATAGAAACCTAGACAAAAATGGAAATGGATAATAAGGTGAAAGTAAGCAACACACATCTTTCAGTTATAACCTTAAATATTAATGGACTAAACTCCCCAATCAAAAGACATAGACTGGGAGATAGGATTAGGAAACAGAACCCATCTATATGCTGTATACAAGAAACCCATCTTACATTCAAGGGTATTCACCAACTTAAAGTGAAAGGATGGAAAAAATATTTCAAGCAAATGGTACCAAAAACAAAGCAATGTTGCTATTTAATTTTTTTTAATTTTATTTATTTCTGTATGTGTATGAATGTACTGTCTGCATGCAGATCTGTGCACCCGTGTCGTGCAATGCCGCGGAGGTCAGAAGAGGGCGTCGGATTCCCCTGGAACTGGAGTTCTCCTGGAATTGGAGTTTCAGACGGTTCTCAGCCACCATGTGGGCACTGGGGAGTGTTGCTATTTTAATATCACACAAAATAGACTACAAAGAAAAAGAAATCAGAAGAGACAAAGAAGGCCATTACATCTATATCAAAGGAGCAATTGACCATGGAGGTTTCACAATCATGAATATATATTTACCAAACTCTGTTGCACCAAACTTTATAATGACAATTATCTAGGACCTCAAGGCACAGATTAACCTCAGCACACTCTCAATAGGGGACTTCAATTACCCAGTGAGCCCTTTGGACAGCAACTGGACAAAAAATAAATAGAGAGACATCTGAACTGAAATGATACACGAAATGGACCTCACAGACATCTACCGATAATTCCACCCAAATACCAAGAATACAATTTCTACTCAGCACCCCACAGAACATTCTCCAAAATCGACCACATACTGGGACACACAAAAATACTTTCATCAGACCACAATGCATTAAAGCTCACTATCAACACCATGATAAGCCCTACCATCTACAAGAACACAAGGATACTAAACAACACATTTCTGAATAATGAATGTATCAAGGAAGAAATAAAGGAAGAAATAAAAGCATTCCTGGAACTTAATGACAATGATAATACAACACAACAAAACCTATGGGATACTTTAAAACCATCCTAAGCAGTAAGTTTATAGCCCTGGGTGCCTACATTAGAAAAACAGAAAGAGCACAAGTGAGTGATCTAACACTGTAGCTAAAAACACTTAAGAGACAACAACAAATGAACCCTAAATGTAACAGAGAAGAAGAAATAACAAAAATCAGAGCAGAAATCAATGAAATAGAAACAAAGAAAACCATACAAAAAGAAATCAGTGAATCCAAAAGTTGGTTCTTTGAAAGAATAAACAAGATAGACCCCTAGCCCAGTTAACCAAAAGAAAGAATAACTCCAAATCAATAGAATCCATGATGAAAGGGGAAATACCAAAACAGACAATGAAAATATCCAGAAAATCATACGGGAATACTTCAAAAACCTATACACTTCTAAAACCTAGGAGAAATGGAAGAATATCTGAAATCCTNATAAATAAAATCCTGGGAATTTACTTGGTCTTAATGCAGTGAAAAGTACACTTGTTGCTATTGATCATTGCTTTGTCCTGGAAATTTAATCTGCTTGGACTTCTGCCAGCTAACTGCACAGTTTACCAATGATCTACCACCCAATGCAGAAGGCAGTTCTGAGGATGATGAGCTAGTTTAGAGTTGAGTGTATTCATTATCTTAATTATGATCCTAAATAGATGCAGTAATAATTCTGAAAAATACAGTGGAAAATATAAGAAATTAGTAGATGATACAGCAAATAGATTAATAGCTTATATAATATTGCTTTTTTATCAACTTCTAAAATTAGTTCAGATCATTTATTAAGGAAGATGAAGATCGAGATTATATAATCCACATGAATGTTTAAATACTTATAAATGGTGTACAAAGAAGAATTTTCTTTAATGATATACAGGAAATACCTCATATCATAACTAAAACTAAATCCAATATAATTTAAATATTTTCAAAGAAGAGACTCAAGGACTATGTAAGATCTGAGAATTTTCAAGGATCCGGGATATATTAATAGCAATTTTCATTATTTTTAAATATAAATTGCATTTTTATGGATTTCAAATAGTGCAAATATCCCAATACAGATGTCCTTTGGTGTGAGTTCATCACATGGAGCCTGTTCAGCTTATACAGTATAACTGCATTGAGAAAAGCAACTCTCCCACACCCAACAGTGATCACCTACCAATAATTCCTTGCTAAAGTTGTGGCCTCCTTCTCATTTCCCCAGTTCTTTGATGCTTTGTGTCTGACTCAGTTTGCATGGGTCTTGTGCATGCTGTCACCATTGCTGTTGATTCATGTGAGCAAGGTCCCCAGAGGTAGATTTTTTTTTTTGTCATGCACCTTCGCTCTTAGCTCTTTCCATCCTTTTGTATCCTCTTCTACTATGGTCTCTGAACCCAGGGTGGATGAGGTTTAATACAGGAGTTCTCCATAGGGACCCACACTCTGCATTCTTTTGTTTACCCTTTAGCCACCCTTTGTTTCATGAGGAAGCTTCACTGATGAGGCTGAGAGATAGAATATTATTCTTTCTAACCCTTATCCCACTATGTTACATTAGCTTTAAGAGTAGATATTCCAGTTTAGATTTGTCATCTAGGGCTGGGTATCTCACAGACACATGTTTTTGTGAGTGATGAGTTGTGGAACTTTGCCATAGTCTCTGTCTTTTGCAAAACAAGCTTCTTTGATCAGTGATGACTAGCATATTTGTTTGTAAATCTAAGGATCTTTATATAGTATGTATAAAGAAATTACATTTGTTTAGGAATGTCATAGACTCGGGGTTTTCTCTAAGATCAATGACCTCTCCAGCCATGTATATTTGGCTATGTTTACAGTGTTGCACATGAATTCCCTCCAATTGAGTGAGATTTAAATGAAATTAAGTAGGTATTTATTACTCCCAAGACAGGCTGTGTAATTTTGGGAGGCTTTTGGACAACATGAGCAACATCTCATGGAAGGTTTCTTCTGTCTGACACTGTATTTCTGTTATATATTCTTCAGCTATATGCATGAACTCGTGTACAGATAGTGTGCGTGTACTGTTCAATAGGCTTCTGAACTAATACATTTAGTTAAGCAGATAAGCATTATTCATCCCTCCTATCTCTTGATCTCATCTTTCCTCATCCCCTCCAAGTTAAAGTGCCTCACTTCCTCTATTACCCCTTGATAATACCTATATCCAATTACCCCCATTTTCATGAACTCTGTATTCAAGGTTACCCACAAGGTTACTTGTATAACCCTCCCTGCTCTCCTCCCAGTTAAGTACCTACATTTTACCCTTTTCACTACTGGTAACACCTGCCTGTTGTTACCCATCTCCATCAGGCTCCTTCTTTAGCTTAACATTCATATTCTCTCTCCATTTTCTTGGATCCTGCAGTTCATCAGGTTATGTACTCATATATGCTCTTATGGTTCTAAGATCCAGAAATGAGGAAGAACATACATTTGTGTGCCTAAGTCTGTGTTACTTCACTTCATATAACACATTATAGTCTTAAAAATTTGGTTATATCTTCTTTCCCTTCCTGTGAGTATAACTTCATTGTGTAGACATAGCATATTTTCATTATCCACTCATGAGTTCCACAGCACATAGTAAGTTTATTTCTTTTCTTGGCTATTGTGAAAATGGCAGTAACAAACATATATGTACAAATATCTCTGCAGTAGAAAGCATCCTTTAGTTATAGTAGATTCATCATTACCTTTACAAAGGTTCTGCATATTGCTTGCATGACTTTGAAATCTCACCAGCAGTGAGTGATAGTTCCTCTTTCCACACATCCTCACTAGTACATAGTGTCACATGTTCTCTTGTGCTCAGTCAGTCTGATTTGGGTAAGATAAAATGTTAACATGGCTTTGGTTTGTATTTCCTTCATAACTAAGGATGTTTAACACTTTTTCAATGTGTTTCTTAACCATTTTCGTTCTTCTGAGACCTCTCTGTTCAGATCCATGACATGTATTTTAATTGGGTTGTTTCTTTGACTCTTTGTTTTTTGAGTTTTTTATATATTTTGTACATTAATCCTCTGTTTGTGTAGCAGGTAAATATTTTCTTCTGGGGCTGGAGAGATGGCCTAGCTGTTAAGAGCACCAACTGCTCTTGCAGAGGACACGGGTTCAATCCCCAGAACCCACATGGCGGCTAAGAACTGTCTTTAACTCCAGTTCCAGGGGAATCCGATGCTGTCTTCTAACTTCCGCCACATTGCACGACGTGGGTGCACAATCCTACCTGCAGACAGTACATTCATACACATACAAAATAAATAAAATTTAAAAAAGATTCTCTTCTAATCAGTGGCTTTTCTCTTCACTCCAGGTTCAAAGAAGGCCTTGAATCAAGGGACTACATAGGAGAATATTAGAGCAGGCACTGGACCACCTGCCACCATGTCTCAGTGCATGCGTACATTTTCATACATTGTATAATAAACAAAGACACATCTATAAACACAAACAGAAATTAGAAAAAGATGCCAGTTGGCTGCAAAATGAAAGTGTCTTTACTGTTTACTGGAGGGTATTTTTCTTTTAATGTCATTCCTTTGAGAATCTACTTTATTTTATTTTTAATCCCTCGATAGGCAAACCCCCATGTGTCCTCTCCTAGCTACCTTGGACATTTTGCTAAATGGGGTAGTATCCTTGGATATGTATGAATGTAGCAATTGGTAACTTACCCTGCAAACTTCAACTGAGCTAGCAGGAAAATATTACACTGGTGTGTATCTCTTCCCAGCCTAACATCATCTTAATAAATCCCCCCAGGGCTGGAGAGATGGCCTAGTGGTTAAGACCACAGACTGCTCTTGCAGAGGACCCAGGTTCGATCCCCAGCAGCCACATGGCTGAGAACCATCTGTAACTCCAATTCCAGGAGAACTCCAGTTCCAGGGGAATCCGAGACCCTCTTCTGACCTCCATGGCATTGCAGGACACGGGTGCACAGACCTACATGCATACAGTACATTCATACACATACAAAAATAAATAAAATTAAAAAAAGAAAGAGAGTATTATATCTTTAAAAAAATAAATCCCCCAAAATGTTTGTTTCTTATTCAATATTGGTCATCTGTCTTCTCACAGAACTGAGTGGTTATAGGCATTTTATTTAGGAAGAATAAGATTGTATCTATCTGAATAGGAACAAAATAATTCCCCTGGGAGCACTTGCCAAATGTCTCTGCCCAAATCATACTTCAGTGCTTATTCTCTAAATGCATCCACAGAGAACATGTATCTTAAAAGTGAAAACCAGCTTTCAAAATAGCTTGCAAACTCTCCAAAATAGAGGGGCTTGAGAGATGGACCAGTTGATAAGAGCACTGGCTGATATTGCAGAGGACTCAGGTTGGGTTCCCAGTGCCCACTTCGTGGACAACAACCATTCATTACTCTAGTGCCAGAAGATCCAATGCCATCCTCTGACCTCCCTTGTTATTTCATGATATAGGTGTATCACTTTTTCACTTTTCCCCCTTATGTGAAGTCAGAACAGAAACTGGGTATGTTAGCCTACCTCAATCAAGGAAACATCATATTTATCCACTTGGCAATAGGATATATAAATCTGAAATAATATACAATATTGCATAATTTGGGGGAAAAGTGAAAACAAAGAATATCAGACCTGGAAGATAACACAGAACAACTAAAAACCTCAAGTAAAGATTATGAAAAATTTAAAAATACACAAAAGTTGGAACAACCAGGAATTGTGGGAAACTAGGAAAAGATCAAACCTCCACATTATAGGGATAGAGGAAGGAGAAGATGCCCAAGAAAATGATATTGATCAGATCTTCGACAGAATAATAGATGAAAATTTCCCCAAACTAAAAATAGACAAACCAATACAAATACAAAAAACACATAGAACTCCAAACAGACAAGATCAGAAAAGAAACTCTTCACGCAATATCATAATTAAAATGCTAGGTGCCCATAACAAAGACAAAATTCTGAAAGCCACAAGAGAAAAGAACAAATTACATATAAGGGGAAACCCATCAGAATTACAACTGATTTCTCAGTGCAAAGTATGAAAGCAAGAAAACATGGAGCAAAGCATTCCTAGTGTTAAAGGACTATAGTTGCTAACTCAGGTTACTATACCCAGCAAAAATGTTGATTATAGTTGAAGGAGAGAGAAAAAACTTCCATGACATAAACAGGATGGTAGAATACATTTCCAGAAAACCGACCTTTCAGAGAATACTTGAATCAATTCAAAGGACAGAAGAAAGGATCAACTATCCCTAGGCACCTGGAAAGAGAAATTAATAAAAACATAACCGAAGAAATAGAAACCTAGACAAAAATGGAAATGGATAATAAGGTGAAAGTAAGCAACACACATCTTTCAGTTATAACCTTAAATATTAATGGACTAAACTCCCCAATCAAAAGACATAGACTGGGAGATAGGATTAGGAAACAGAACCCATCTATATGCTGTATACAAGAAACCCATCTTACATTCAAGGGTATTCACCAACTTAAAGTGAAAGGATGGAAAAAATATTTCAAGCAAATGGTACCAAAAACAAAGCAATGTTGCTATTTAATTTTTTTTAATTTTATTTATTTCTGTATGTGTATGAATGTACTGTCTGCATGCAGATCTGTGCACCCGTGTCGTGCAATGCCGCGGAGGTCAGAAGAGGGCGTCGGATTCCCCTGGAACTGGAGTTCTCCTGGAATTGGAGTTTCAGACGGTTCTCAGCCACCATGTGGGCACTGGGGAGTGTTGCTATTTTAATATCACACAAAATAGACTACAAAGAAAAAGAAATCAGAAGAGACAAAGAAGGCCATTACATCTATATCAAAGGAGCAATTGACCATGGAGGTTTCACAATCATGAATATATATTTACCAAACTCTGTTGCACCAAACTTTATAATGACAATTATCTAGGACCTCAAGGCACAGATTAACCTCAGCACACTCTCAATAGGGGACTTCAATTACCCAGTGAGCCCTTTGGACAGCAACTGGACAAAAAATAAATAGAGAGACATCTGAACTGAAATGATACACGAAATGGACCTCACAGACATCTACCGATAATTCCACCCAAATACCAAGAATACAATTTCTACTCAGCACCCCACAGAACATTCTCCAAAATCGACCACATACTGGGACACACAAAAATACTTTCATCAGACCACAATGCATTAAAGCTCACTATCAACACCATGATAAGCCCTACCATCTACAAGAACACAAGGATACTAAACAACACATTTCTGAATAATGAATGTATCAAGGAAGAAATAAAGGAAGAAATAAAAGCATTCCTGGAACTTAATGACAATGATAATACAACACAACAAAACCTATGGGATACTTTAAAACCATCCTAAGCAGTAAGTTTATAGCCCTGGGTGCCTACATTAGAAAAACAGAAAGAGCACAAGTGAGTGATCTAACACTGTAGCTAAAAACACTTAAGAGACAACAACAAATGAACCCTAAATGTAACAGAGAAGAAGAAATAACAAAAATCAGAGCAGAAATCAATGAAATAGAAACAAAGAAAACCATACAAAAAGAAATCAGTGAATCCAAAAGTTGGTTCTTTGAAAGAATAAACAAGATAGACCCCTAGCCCAGTTAACCAAAAGAAAGAATAACTCCAAATCAATAGAATCCATGATGAAAGGGGAAATACCAAAACAGACAATGAAAATATCCAGAAAATCATACGGGAATACTTCAAAAACCTATACACTTCTAAAACCTAGGAGAAATGGAAGAATATCTGAAATCCTGGGAATCACCAAAGCTTAACCAAGAAGGGATTGAAAGTTTAAACAGACCCATAATATATGAAGAAATTGAAGATGTAATAAGGAACCTCTCAGCTAAAAAAAATCCCAGGCCCAGGTTTCACAGCAGAATTCTATAAAACATTTCAAAAAGACTTACAACCATTCTTGCTCAAATTTTTCAGAAGGATACAAAGGGAATTCTCCCAAATTCCTTCTAGAAGCCAGCATCATTCTAAAACCAAAACCAGGCAAATATAAAATCAAAAAGGAGAACTATAGACCAATCTCACTAATGAACACAGATGCAGAAATTTTCATCAAAATACCTGCAAACCACATACAGACCCACATCAAAAAGATCATCCACCATGATCAAGTTGGATTCAAACCAGAGATACAGGGAAGCTTCAACATATGAAAATCAATAAATATCATAAAACACATAAATGGACTGAAAGAAAAAAAAAAAACACATGATCATCTTAATTGACACAGAAAAAGCGTTTGACAAAATCCAGCATCCCTTCATACTTAAAGTCCTAGAAGGAATTGGACTGGAGGGATCATCCCTCAATGTAATCAAAGCCATACACAGGAAACCCACAGCCAACATCATTCCGAAAGGAGAAAAGACAGAAGAATTCCCCTTAAATGTAGGAACTCGGCAAGGCTGCCCCCTGTCACCACTCCTCTTCAATATAGTCCTCAAAATGCTTGCTAGGGCAATAAGGCAAGAAAAGGAAATTAAAGGAGTACTCATTGGAAAAGAGGAAGTCAAGCTATCCCTTTTTGCTGATGATATGATTGATCCTGAGGGATGCTAAAAACTCCACCAGAAAATTTCTAGAAAAAATTAAGAGTTTCAATAAAGTGGCAGGATACAAAATTAACCTAGAAAAATCTGTAGCCTTTCTTTACACCAACAACAAGCAACTGAAGAAGGAAAACAAAGAGACCTTCCCACTCACAATAGCCTCAAAAACAATAAAATACCTAGGAACCAACCTACCCAAAGACATCAAAGATTTATACAAAAAAATTTTTTTTAAACCCCCAAAAAACAAAATTAAAGAAGACATCAGAAGATGTAAAGACCTCCCATGCTCATGGATTGGGAAAATAAATATAGTAAAAATGTCCATCCTACTGAAACTATTGTACATATTCAATGCAATCCCAATTAAAAACCCCAAGAATTTCTTCACAGGCTTGGAAAAAAAAGTCCTTAATTTCGAATGGAAAAAAAGACCCTGAATAGTCAAAGCAACCCTGAGTGAAAAGAGCAATACAGGGGGTAATGTCTAATCCAGACTTCAAACTATACTACAGGGCTATAATCATAAAAACAGCTTGGTACTGACACAAAAACAGACCTGTCGACCAATGGAATAAAACTGAATATCCAAACTTGAATACATACAATTTCATCCACCTCATATTTGACAAGGGGGCCAAGAAGACACACACAATGGAGGAAAGACAGCATCTTCAGCAAGTTGTGTTGACAAAACTGGATCACCACTTGTAGAAGAATGAAATTAAACCCCAACCTCTTGCTCTGTACAAAAGTCAACTCCAGATGGATCAAAGACCTCAACGTGTAACCCAAAACTGTGAAGTTGATAGAAGAAAAAGTTGGCAGCAGCCTACAAGACATATATGCAGGAAAAGACTTCCTAATTCAGACAGCAGCTGCCGAAGAAATAAGATTGATAATTGACAAATGGGACCTCATTAAACTAAAAAGCTCTGTACATCATAAGAAACAATCAAGGAAGTGATGTGAAACCCCACAGAGTGGGAGGAAACTTTCACCAGAGAAACATCTGACAAAGCATTGATTTCTAGAATATATAAACTATTCAAAAAACAAAGAAGAAAGAAAACAATTGACCCACTCAAAAGATGGAGCAAAGAGCTGAACAGAAACTTTACAAGTGAGGAATTAGAGATGGCTGAGAAACATGTTCAAAAGTGTTCAACGTGTCACCAGGCATGGTGGCACATGCCTTTATCCTAGCACATGGGAGGCAGAGGCAGGCGGATCTTTGTGAGTTCAAGACCAGCCTGGTCTACTGAGTGAGTTCCAGGACAACTGGGGCTACAGGGAGTCCCTGTTCCAAAAAAGACAAAAAAAAAAAAAGTGTTCAATGTCTCTAATAATTAAAGAAATGCAAATTAAATCCACTTTAAGATATCATCTCACTCTGACACTCTGATAAGACTGGCTAGGATCAAGAAAACAAATTATACCAAGTGCTGGAGAAGTTATGGGGAAAGGGGAACACTCATCCACTGCTGGTGGGAATGTAAACTCATACAGCCACGATGGAAATCAGTGTGGAGAACCCTTTGAAGACTCAAAATGAGCTTGTCACCTGACCCGATCATACCACTCCTGGATATATACCCACAAGACTCATCTTACTGCAGAGATACATGCACAGCTATATTTATTGCAGCTCTCTTCACAATAGCAAAGAGCCCCTCAACTGAAGAGTGGATGGATAAAATATGGAACATATACACAATGGAGTTCTATGCAGTGGTAAAGAAAGATGACATCATGAACTTTGCAGGTAAATGGCTGGAGCTAGAGAGATCATGCTAAGTGAAGTAATAGTCCCAGAAAAAACAAACAATGAATGGTATCCCTCTTCTGTGGATGCTAGCACCAATTACCTAGATATATGTCAAACTGAGCAATGTTAATGTGATCTGAAAACAAATTTTTTCATACAGTGTTTCCCTTAAAAAATGAATACATAAAAATTTTTAAAAAGAATATGACAAGCCTCATTTTCAAGAAAAAATACATATTTTTGTGGTGTTATATATCTAATAATAATAATAATAATAATAATAACAACAAAATTGTACACAGTCCAAGAACATTAAACATTTATTGAATAATGAATTGCTTTGTTATTATGGCTTTTCTCATAGATTAGAATCTGGATAATTTGGGAAGCTGAAATAAATAATTTTAAGCCACATCCAGGTAATTTTTGACTGACCTTTTCTTTTTTGTGTGTGTCTTTTTGAGACAGAGTTTCCCTATAGCCCCAGCTGACCTGGAACTAACTTTGTAGACCAGGTTGTGTTTGAACTCTCAGAGATCCGCCTGCCTCTGCCTCCTGAGTGCTAGGATTAAAGGCTTGTGCCACCATGCCTGGCTTAAAGACGGTTCTTATCCGCCATGTGGGGGCTAGGAATTGAACCTGGGTCCTCTGCTAGAGCAGTTGGCACTTTTAACCACTGAGCCATCTCTCCAGTCCCAGAGCCCCAGGAAATTTTTAGCTGCTAAAAATCATTTCATTTTATGATTTACTTAAGCATCAAATTATGAATTTTTAATTGTTTTCTTCATAGCTTAGATCTTAAGTATTTTCACCCATTTTGTTCTCATGGTTCTCAGCCCTTTCATTCTGAGGTGACCAGAGAATGCTTGTCTAGCTGGAGTGAGTTTGCCAGATGCAGCCTGTGCCTATTTCTCTGCTTTGGGACTATCTTGAGCCCTATTTTGAGACCTGAGGTTAGGTCTCCTCTGCTAGCTATAAGAACAAGCCCAGTGTGTTCCCCTCTACACTTCTTGGGCATTGGCCATGGCCCACTGAGTCTGCCAGATATTTTATTACCCTGGGTTAACTTCATAAACTCCCCTGGGCACATCCCATTGCTTTGGGACCAAAACCAGTCCCTCATACTAGTTAACAGCCTAGACCTTCCCTGCTAGATTATAAGCACCCTCCCATCCTGTGCCCATCTCTCTCCTTGGGCCTTGGAGCTATTCTGTTGATGCTCTCTGACTAGCAGGGAGAAAAAGCCAGATTTCTTCATGGTCACCATTCCTCTGCTTTGAGACATATTTAGAGGTTGCTAATATTGGGTAGGGAAATGTAGATAAAGTGCTTGCTTCACAAGGGAACAAACAGAGTCTGGAACTCCAGCAGCCACGTAAATCTAGATGAGAAGCTTTGGGCCTGTAACAGCATCACTGAGGAGGATGGGCAAGGCAGGTCCTGAGCTGTTGGTGCTTAGGCACAGGAACTGAAATGGCAGATTCTACATTCAATGAGAACTTGTCTCAACAAAAGAAGGTGGAGAACAATAAAAAATATTGAATTCAACCTCTGGCCTCTACATGTGTACACACACACACAAAGTTGAGCACACACACACGTGTATACACACATATCCTCTTCAAAACTCCAAAGTAAACAGTAATTAAAAGTTGATAGAATCATTTCCTTTTATCCTGTATCCTCCCTGAATCAATAGTTAATAATATAAGAAATACTATATTTGTGCCTCTCCAAATAAGGCAACTAGAGGAAAAAAGAAAAAAAATTGTATCTAATTTAGTTGCCTTCTCTGAAAAACATCATTAAATGAGAAGAGTGGATTACAATGATATATGGATGTGTGCAAGAGATTCCATGTCAAATATGAGAAACCACCATTGGTATGGTTCACAGGTGGGCAATTTCAAACACTTAAAAAAAAAACTACAGTGAAGATAAAACAAGTTACAAGAAGGACAGAATTGTTTGAGTCAATAAATCTGACAAGACAAAAACTTTATCAGAAAATATGAAGGCAAAAAGTGGCCAGGTGGTAGCAGTGAAATGATTCTTACATCTTGTTTTTATTTTTAATTTATGTGTATAAGTGTTTTGTCTTCACATATATATGTGCAATGCCTACAGGACCCAGAAGGCTTTAGATACACTGGGTCTTCAGTTACAGTTGGTTAGCCACTATTTGGATGCTGGGAACTGAACCTGGATCCTCTGCAAGGACAGCCATTGCTTTTTACTGCTTGCTGAGCCAATTCCCCAGTACTGGATGAATCTTATAATAGGAAAATTTTAACCATATGAATAAATGAAAACTTTATTATTTTAATTATTGTCCTAGGACTTTAACCCAAACTCTGGTATATAGTAGGCTCACCGAGCTCTGTCCATTGTGTTTTCCTCTTGATTCATTTTGAGGTGGTGGACTGACTGGGTTGCCCTGGCAACCCTGAACCTGTGATCCTCCTGCCTTAACTTCCTGACTACCTAGGATTACAGGCCTGCATTTCCCATTTTGGATCCTGAAAACTCACTAAGACAAAGGAGAAAAGGAATTTTTTTGGTGTTTTCCTAAGTGGATTGATATAACTTATTAAATATAGAAACATTGTAACATAGTGGCTGGCCTACACGACAGAGGAAGAATCCCAGAAGTTGAGGAAATAAAAATATCAACATAGGGAAGCAATAAGATCAGAAAGCATGACATTCTGTGGGATGACAGGCAACAATTTGGATATTTTTAAGAAATCTATTTCTTCAGAAAAAGATCAATAACTCTATGTCAGTATTTAAAATATTTAATTCATATAACAAAGCAGAGTGAATAAATTTTGGGGATGCTTATTTAATATAAAAGTGGATTTGTTCTGTGACCACTTAATTTTGCCAAGGTCATGTGTGAGAACATCAGATTAGAAATATCCACTGGAATTTGGTAGAGTCACCAGAGGTTACACAACTCAAAGTAAAGACTCCATCATTGATACTATCTAAATGATATCAGCTAAATAATGCTTAATTGATTTTAATAAAATATTAATTATAAATTTTCAAAAAAAGAATTGCGCATATTGTTGATATATTATAAAATGTCCTTATATTTTGAATATGAATATATATGGAAGATATTTATGACATAAATAAGAAAATGGACTTCAAAGATGTCCATATCAAAGTTTTCAAAACCCAAACATAACAGCATATTATTTTATATCTCTAAATAAGAGACCAGCCATAATTGGGACATGTATATCACCCCGAGAGCTCAGATAACATTGTAGAATGAAAGCAGAACAAATGTAATAGATGAAGGATGGCAAGGCGTGATGTGAAATGCTGCTTCTAGTCTTGACATGGTTGTTGCATGCATGACCTCACAGCAACTGTGGTTACCTATATAAACTCTACACAAAATCAAGCCAGTTAACCCATTCCAGTCTGGAATGGGTAAGGGGTCCTATGTCTCCAGCTTTGGGACTATTGGCAGTTTGTGGCTACTGGGGCAATGGAAAGTCACTTTTCTTTCAAGGTGTAGTCACTGGTCAGTTGACCATGCTGCAGTGCATCCCCCTAAGTTATGTATGTATGGGAAGCATTAAAAGGGATCACTTGTTTATTTACAGAAAAGGAGGACATGGAGATAAGGGGTAATCTACTGAGAGAGGGTCCTGGCTGTACTTGGATGAGGGGATGGATCTGAACAAGCTCTATTGCATATATGTAAGAAAGTTCAAAGAACAAATTCAACAAACTAATATGATATAATTCAAAAGTAGGAAAAAGTGGGATGTGGTGGTGCACATTTGTAATCTTGACACTCTAGAGGCAGAGGCAGGCCCATCTCTGAGTTCAAGTCCAGCTGGTCTACGTAGTGAGTTCCAGGACAGCTGGGGTACAGGGAGACCCTGTCTCAAGCCCCACCACAAAAAAAAGAAAAAGTAGAGGGAAAAAATGTAAATTTGCATATGGAACCAAAACTGACAAGGAGGATACATTAAAAGGAGAAAATACAGGATTAGTTCGCAAGAGTTTATTGTAAACCCAAAGTGCTTCATATGAGAAGCAAAATGCGTATTTATGTGTATTCTCACGGCCTCCATTTCACTGCAGTGAGAATTTTACCTAACTTCCAATCTCTAGTGTTATAAGGTAATAAATATAGTGTAAATTTGTGGTAATGTTTTTATCACAAAACTAGGACGTGAAGATTTATATCAAACATCAAACCAAAGTAACAATAATTAACTCAACTAAAGCAAACACAACATCTTGAAATTGACAAATTTTACCCTGTATTTTGGACTTGAAAATGTTATAATTAAAAATAGATTTTAAAATATGCTGTTGATTAAAAAAATAAAATAGGCTGTTAATCAGTTATGGAATATAAAATCTTTACCTAGGTTTTTTTGGAAGGAAGACTAGAGCACATAACAGGCTGATGTGCAAATTAAGTATTTGTCTTAAATTTGACACAGTGTATACACACATGCATATAAATTAAGAGAGAGATGTAATGTGGTTGGTTACAAGTCCTGACTTTTTTTTTTTTAATTTTTTTTTAATTAATTTTATTTATTTCTGTATGTGTATGAATGTACTGTCTGCATGCAGGTTTGTGCACCCGTGTCGTGCAATGCCGCGGAGGTCAGAAGAGGGTGTCGGATTCCCCTGGAACTGGAGTTCTCCTGGAATTGGAGTTTCAGACGGTTCTCAGCCGCCATGTGGGTGCTGGGGATCGAACCCGGGTCCTCTGCAAGAGTAGTCAGTGCTCTTAACCACTAGGCCATCTCTCCAGCCCTAGTCCTGACTTTTTTTTAAATATTTTTTTAAATTATTTTATTTTATTTATTTACGTGTATGAATGTATTGTCTGTATGTAGGTTTGTGCACCCGTGTCGTGCAATGCCGCAGAGGTCAGAAGAGGGTGTCGGATTCTCCTGGAACTGGAGTTCTCCTGGAATTGGAGTTAGAGACGGTTCTCAGCTGCCATGTGTGTGCTGGGGATCGAACCCAGGTCCTCTGCAAGAGTAGTCAGTGCTCTTAACCACTAGGCCATCTCTCCAGCCCACAAGTCCTCACTTTTAAGAGAAAGTCTACAGGAGAAGTCTGCACAGGGTGACCCTCTTGCAAAGCTACATTTTCTTTTGTGTGTGGAATTTGTCTCTGAAGAAAACTCACTCCAATCCCTTATGTTGCCAAGAATTTGGAAACACCGGTCTGTGTAGTGACTGAGACTTCCCCAAGCATTTCCTCAGGCAGAAATGGCATCCCAGCAGGTTTAATTAGTGTAAGTACACCCTTAGACAGTCCCACGATGACAAAATTGTGTGAGACATACTTTCAGAGAACATTTACATTATCAACTAATTTAAGACTGAATCTAGAAGCAGAAAAACAAAATGTGCTAAATAGCAGGAAGCTATTTACATGAAATCAAAAACATACTCTTAAACAATTTTTAAAGGAATCATGATGCATTTGAAAGCAAAGTAAAATAAGCAGAAAAGTCAGTACACATTCAATAGAGAGAAGCAGAAAAATGAACGAGTGTTTAAAGACTGGTAATTTTGCTTAAGTTGGTAGATTTCAAATTCACTGAGGGAAAATTAAAATAGCCCTTGGTGTCAATTCAGGCTGTTCACTGAATCTTCCATTCTAGAAAACAAACAAATTTACTTTGTTTTCTAGAATGGGGGAATTTGTCAGATCATCTTAGGCCTTTCTTAAAAATTCCTCCCCTCTCTTTAGGTAATGACCCCTAGTCCTTGATCTGTCTTCCAGCACTCTGTGATATTACCACTCTATCTTGCGCTTCATTTTACCTTCATATGTACACTTCCCTCAATTTTATTTCTGTCCTTTGCATCTTAATTGTTCTTCCCCTTGTTATTGTCTTTTCTCCCAACACAAAACTTTCAACAGAAACTGTATACTAAATATCACTTAAAATAAAAGCACATTGTAAAAAGAAGACTTTGCTCTTCCGATAAATTCCTAGCTTATATGAGAGCAGTGGCTGTTATTTTCTTCAAAGAACTAAAAAAGTTGAAATTAACTTATTCAATGATTATGGAGGTATTTCCAAAGCATTGATTTGTTTTGATTGTCATAAAATATTCCACTCTTCATGATGAGATTTAGATTAGGAACTCCTGAAATATTTACTGAAAATTTTCATGAAATGGTTTACCAATGTAAATTGTTACACATACAGTCATGAGAATTAAATCAGCTTGAATGGACGAATCAAGCAAAAAAAAAAGCATTTGATAATAATAAATAAAAATAAGTAAAATAAAAAGCATTTGATCACATTAATTAATATGAAATATACAAATGTGTAAGTCTATATTGAAGTGTATAGATGAATACATAAATTTAAATTTTTGCCTTGCTGAAAATAGATTTTAATTTCAAATTCTATATTCCTTTCAAGAGTAATTGATATACGGACATGGGAATTTTATGTAATATAGCTTTTCAAGTTATTAACAAATGTACACATTTTAAAAGAAAAGAATAATAATGCCAGACCAAAAAATAAATAAACTAAAAAATACCTAGAAAGAGAAAAACTTTTAAATATCTGCGGGTTCAAAGAGGAAGTGATTACCATAATTTTAGTATGAATTATAAGGTTCAAAAGAGGAGTGAGGGAAAAAAGTGTGTTGGCATATTTCTTTTTTTTTTTAATTTTTTTTAATTTTATTTATTTCTGTATGTGTATGAATGTACTGTCTGCAGGTTTGTGCACCCGTGTCGTGCAATGCCGCGGAAGTCAGAAGAGGGCGTCGGATTCCCCTGGAACTCCTGGAATTGGAGTTTCGGACGGTTCTTGGCTGCCATGTGGGTGCTGGGGACCGAACCCGGGTCCTCTGCAAGAGCGGTCGGCGCTCTTAACCGCTAGGCCATCTCTCCAGCCCCTGGCATATTTCAATATAGTGTAATGAATAAAATTAAAAGCAAGTACTATTTTGAAGGGAGGAAACATTCATTAATTTGAAAATAGAAAATTATCAAAACCTTTGCAGCACCTAGAAGGTAAGCTTCGTTAGGAATCATTAAAAATAGTTGTTACTAGTAGGATCCACATAGAGGCCTGATGTCTGCAGCAATCTGAGGCATTTCTTCCCTTCAATGCCCAGAGGAGTCAGTCCTTCTGCTGGCACTTTCTGGTACATCCTACTCACTGCAAAGCTTCATTTTCTTTCCCAGCCATTAAGTTGGTGATACTCTGGCCTGTTGGAAAATACAAATCCTTTCCCATAGTTAGTTTTAAGATTTGGGTTGCAAGGTTTTTTGACAAAATGTTTTCCTATCTATCTATACCCCCCTTTTTTATTTAAGGTTTTTATTTTTGACCCATGAGTCTCAAAAAAGCAGTTGTTTTATACATACCTATAGGGTGGAATCAAGGCACAGATTTCATCAAGTTCACCCATGCTGTTTTGGGTTACTGTATGTGATTAACTTGGGAAACAAAGTTTATTTTTGAGTTAAATCATCCTATAGGTGAAAGAGATTGCTACCAGGTGATACTATATGACAGCAAAATTATAGAGAACATTTGTTTATACCAATCCCAAAGTAATTATTATACAGATCTTAGTTAAAGCTAATGTGGCCAAGAGCAATTTATACCACCAATTAACTCAGATGCATTACCGTTTTTATCAGCCTTCAAACCAATGTTGTCCAATATGCACATATTTACTTTTACTAAGTCCTAAAACACCATGTATCCTGTAGACAGAGCCTGGGCAAAACTGGATACTTGTTGAACTCACGTCAATTAAACATGCACCAATCGAATATACACCTGTGCCCCTCTACCACCCCTCCCACCCTTCCCGAGTCACCATTTCAGTCAGCCTTCTGATGCAATCTTTAACTCCCCCCCCATAGAATAAGGAGAAATAAGATGATGATGAGGTCGTTCTCCAACTGTAGATTGGAGCTAGCTGTTATAGAGGTATTCTCTTGTAAAATCAGTAAAACTGCCTTCTTTAATTGACTAATGGAGATAGAAACTGTGAAAAGGATTATTCTCTATTCAGAACCAAATATAATGCTAAAGTCTCCTTAAGCTATGCACTTAAACAAAATATATTAATACAGGAGCTCTGACATCAACAATGGATTATTCTACCAAGGAGATGTTGGCCAGGGGATCCAAGCCCCCAGAAATGGTAAAGGCTCCTTGCCTCCAAACTGGGATATCTGCAGGAAGAGAGGCGATAAGGCCCTGCTGTTGAAGACTTGATATAAATATGGGAAAGATGTATGGAGACCGCACTTGCAAGTATACAGATGGTCTCTGGGATGCCAGAGAGTGTTACCAAAGACCACTAAACCAATAAAGCAAATATAGGTCTCCTTGAGTCAAGCAAGACTCCTCCGTCAGCACCAGCTACACCTCATCTGCCTGGAAATACTGTGCAGCAGTGGCAGCCATATGTCTGTATATCCCAAATCTAATTGGCTATTAGCTCTCTCCTTGGAGGAATAACCCAAGGCTGATGCCACAAGCTTACATCCTCTAATGGTTAGGAGATGTTATAAACCACACGAAGACCCTGCCATACTTAAAAGAAGAAAATGTAAATCATGAATTAACATACCATCCAAACATCTGTGTCTATACCAAGGAAACCTACCGTAACAATTAGTACTGTTTAAATACCTATATATCTAATTGTGTGTGCTTCATTAGAAGGATCAAAAGGCTATATATTATACTGTTTAATACCTAAATATGTAATTGCATGTGCTTCATTAGTAGGATCGAAAGGTTATGCCTGGACAAGCTGGCAGCCCATGAAAAAAAACAGCCAGAACTGACTAGAGACCAAGACATCAGCTCCAGAGAAAGTAGTGTTTTGCTTCTCATCCATCTGTGCCCCTTTTCTAAGCCTAGGGAACAATCTGCGGAAGAGGGGGTGTGGTAGAATGTAAGGGCTTTGATTGGGGTTAATGGTGAAACTACAACAATATAGACTGGACACTCATTTGATCAACTTGATTGAACATACAAGGCCCCCCTGCTGGATGGTGGGACCCATGAGCTGTGTGGGTTTGGGCACAACTTCTTGCAATTGGTTTTACATGAAGGATGCTTGTACTAACAAATTATCACTTATTGTTAAAAAAAAATGAAAACAAAACAAAACAAAAAAGCAGAGAAAGATGCAAAAAACTTATGGCAGAATGCATGATCTGGGATGGGTAGGGGTGGGGTGGGGGGAAGGGAAGGGGATATATGCCTGAACTGAATTGGAAAATGATGTATAAAATACACAAAGCATCAATAAAAAAAAATAGAAAATCATCAAATTCTGATTTAGCATCCAGATGCAGTCTTAATTTAGACCAAATTTACAAAAATCACAAAAAAACGGGTGTGTGGCAGATGTCTGCAGTTTTTGTACAGAAAACCAGCTGGACTGTGCAGAACACTTGCCCTCTGTTGTTCCCTCCCCAGGCTGATGACCTGGTGCTGAGGCAGTCACACAGTAAGTCACTGAAGGGTGGAATTTCAGTTCTACCAATGTTCGCTTACTGAAAATTCACATTAAACATTTATGTAAAATTCACATCAAAACTATTCTTTGGGCTGATTAGATGGTTTCACAGGTAAGATTGTTTGTTGGGCAAGCATAGGAATTGAGTTCAGATACATAACACTCACATGAAATTTTAAGCATGGCTATACGTGCTTGTGATCATGCTATTTGTCGGTAGTGACTGTCAAATCTGGAGATGCAGAGCCATCTCATCCTTGATTCCATTGGCTGCACATAGACATATCAGGTCACTGCTATTTTATTTTTCATTGTATTTGTTTCCTGCAATTGCTTGTTTCCTTTGTTAGATATAATTGCCTGATAAAATAGCCTTGTAAAGATCAGACAATTGTTTTCAAAGATTGATTTGTGTATTTAAGTATCTGTACATGTGTGTCTCTTGTACATTAAGTAACTCACAGTATCTATGAAAAGGGGTTGGAGGGCCACAAGTGTATGAGACAGGACGGTTTCCTATTTTGAGAAATGTACAAACAATAATCACAGAAAAAATTATTTTATGTGGAAATTCCAAGTCCACTAAATACATGAAGAAAATCTCAAAAATAAATGGACCGCTGTGATTTAAATGTGTTTCATGTACGTCTGTACCTGTATACATATACACATATATTATACACAAGATGTTTAAAAAAATTCTTCATTGTTTATTAGAACCTATCAGTTGTTCATTAGCTAGGAGACTCAAACGGGGTATTATAATCCATGCATACAGCATGACTGGATTATATCCAACCATCATTCCTATCAAGTTGCTTTCCCTCTCTTTCCATTTCTGCAACCTTTGTAGTTCATATAGCTCACATTAATCCCTATTCAACAAATAATTTTACCCCATTCAGTTCACAAGTATGAAGGAAAGCAGGAAATATTTTCATTTCTCTTCCTGAATTACTCCACTAATCATCATTTCCCACATTTCCATTTTTTTTTTTGCTGAAAATGAAAGGATATTATTCCTTATACTTGAATAATACTCCATCGGGTAGATAAACCACACTTTGGTTAATGAGCACCTTGTCTTATTCCATATCTTATCTGTTGGAAAAAAATATATATATATATTCCAGTATGTCTTCCATTATTTCAGTTCTTTGGCTATAAAATTTATGTTGGTATACTGATTTATATAATAGGTAAATACTCAATTATTTTATTTTATTCTTCTTAGCTTTTATTATTATTTTTTATCTCTGTTGGTGTATTGTTTGCCTTTATGTACGTGCTCCTGTGTCATACAATGCTGGTGGAGATGACAAGGGGGCATCAGATGCCCTGTAAGTGGAGTTATGGACAGTTGTTAGTTCCCATGTGGGTGTTAGAATTTGAACCCAGTTCTTCTGTAAGAATAACTAGTGCTCTTAACCACTGAGCTATCTCTCCAGCACCCAACATGTAGTTTTGTAAGGAATTTCCAAACAGTTCTCCAGAATAATCAATAATTTGCACATACAGCTTATGAAAATTATTTTTCAGTATATCACAGTCAACTGTTTTTAGGCAGCATCCACTCAAACTGGTATCTCTTTGAAGCACTGATTTGCATTTTTCTAATGGCTAATAATATTTATCATATTTTCATAAAGATATTGGCCATTTATGTATATTCTTTTGTGATGTAGCTATATGAATAAATTTCCAGTTTTTGGTTGGATTGAATTTGAATGTCTTTTTGTGTTCTTTTTTCATTTTAGAAAGCATTTTGTTGTATAATTCCATTTTTATATTTTATAAGGGACCTTCACAAAGAGCGAAATTATTTACATTATTATATTATATTATTACTTTATATTATTTAAATTATTTACATTTTTACACTTATTTTTCCACCTGCACTGTATACAAATTTCCTTTTGCTTCTTTCAGAGTCAGCATATTTTTTGGCTATACTCAGCCTAATTGAAGTAAGGTGGTATTGTAATGCTATTTTAATTTCCATTTCTCTTATTGCTAATGAAAATGAGTATATTTTAAAATATCTTTTGGCCATTAACATTACTTTTCCTTCAAAGTGTCCCTATGGATCATTTTCCAATGTTTAATTGGATTACATTTTTCATTGTTAAGTCTTTATTAGCTCCTTTATATTACATATATTAACTCTTTTTTTTTTTTTTCAGTCTTTTCGAGACAGTCTCCCTGTAGCCCCAGCTGACCTGGAACTCATTATGAAGACCAGGCTGGCCTTGAACTCACAAAGATCGCCTGCCTCTGCCTCCTGAGTGCTAGGATTAAAGGCGTGCATCACCACGCCTGGATTATTAACTCTTTTTTTTTAATTGATGTTTTGTGTATTTCATACATCATTTCTCAAATCAGTTCAGGCATATTCCTCTTTCCCTTCCCCCAACTCCACCCCACCCCACCCCATCCCAGACCATGCATTCTGCTGTAACTGTCCTGCATCTTTCTCTCAGTCATTTTTTTTTTATGCTTAGGAATTCACATTTTCCTCCATTAATTTTATATTACTCTAAAATACGGATACATATTCTTCACACGTGTACAGTATTTACAGAGTCTGAGAATAATTGGTGGGCAGATTTTAGAGCCCTTTGAGAGATTCACATTATAGCAACATAGTTGCTTTCAGATAAACAAAAATATAACAATGTCATTCAGCTTGCCTGTCATCTGGGGAATTTTTGCTAGCATCCACAAATGAAGGAAACCTGGGATTGTGTTACTTTACTCAGCATAATGACTTTGAGCTCCATCCATTTACTTGCAAAGTTCATAATGCCATCTTTCTTTACCACTGAATAGTACTCCACTGTGTAGATGTCCCACATTTTTTCATCCACACATCTATTGAGGGGCATTTGGGTTGGTTCCAGCTCTTTGATATTGTGAAGTGAGCTGCAATAAACATGGATATGTATGTATTTTTGCAGTAGGATGAGTCTTTGGGGTATATACCCAGGAGTGGTATGACTGGGTCAAGTGGTAGGCTCATTCCGAGTCTTTTAAGACTTCTCCACACTGCTTTCCATAGTGGTTGTACGTTTGAATTATTACCAGCAGTGGATGAGTGTTCCCTTTTCAGCACAATCTCTCTAACATCTGTTGTTTTTTTGTTTTCTTGATCTTAGCTAGACTTATTGGAGTGAGATGATATCTGAGAGTGGTTTTATTTTGCCTTTCCTTAATTATTAAGGATGTTGAACACTTTTTAAGATGTTTCTCAGCCATCTTTACTTCCTTACTGGTGAAGTCTCTGTTCACCTCTTTACTCCATCTTTTGAGTAAGTCATTTTTCTTCTTTGTTTTTGAGTAGTTTATACATTCTCGATGTCAATGCTCTGTCAGATGTATGACTGGTAAAAATTTCTTCCCACTCTGTGGGTTTTCTCTTCACCTCCTTGATTGTTTCTTTCCCTGTACAGCTTTTTAGTTTTATGAGGTCCCATTTGTTGATTGTTGCCCTTACTTACTGTGTAGCTGCTGTCTGATTTAGAGAGTCTTTTCCTACACCTATGTCTTGTAGGCTGTTATCAACTTTTTCTTCTATCACGTTCAGAGTTTCAGGCTTCACATTGAGATCTTTGATCCACTTGGAATTGATTTTTGTACAGGGTGAGAGGTAGGGGTTTAATTTTGTTCTTCTACAAATGGTGATCCAATTTTGCTAGCACCATTTGCTGAAGATACTATCCTTCCTCCACTGAGGAGTTTTTGTCCATTTGTCAAATATGAGGTAGCTGAAATTGTATGAACTCAAGTTTGGATCTTCAATTTTGTTCCATTGGTCAACAAGTCTTTTTTTGTTAGAGTACCAGGCTGTCTTTATGACTATGGCCCTGTAACATAGTTTGAAGTCTGATAGGGAAATTCCCCCCTGTATTGTATCTTTCACTTAGGGTTGCCTTGGGTATTTGTGGTCTTTTGTTTTTCCATATGAATTTAAGGATTTTTTTTTTCCAAGTCTGTGAAGAAGCTCATAGGGATTTTGATTGGGATTGTGTTGAATCTGTATATCAATTTGGGTAAAATGGACATTTTTACTATCTTAATTTTTCCAATACATGAGCATGGGAAGTCTTTCCCTCTTTTGATGTCATTTTCAATGTCCCTCTTCAGGGATTTAAAATTTTTGTTGTAGAGATCTTTGGTATCTTTGGTTAGGCTTGCTCCCAGGTATCTTATTATTTTTGAGTGGGAAGTTCTTCTTATATTCCTTCTCCACTTGTTTATTGTTGGTGTAAAGAAAGGCTACTGATTTTGCTAGGTAAATTTTGTAGCCTGACACCTTACTAAAACTCTGGAACATTTCTAAAAGTTTTCTGGTGGAGTTTTTAAGCATCCCTTAGGTAAAATATCATATCATATGCAAAAAGGGATAGCTTAATTTCTTCGTTTCTGATTAGTACTCCTTTAATTTCCTTCTCTTGTCTTATTGCCCTAGCTAGTGTTTCAAGCTCTATGTTGAAGAGGAGTGGTGACAGGGGGCAGCCTTACCGGGTTCCTGCCTTTTATTTTCCTCCATTTGGGATGATGTTGGCAGTGGGTTTGCTATATATGGTTTTGATCATGTTGAGGAATGTTCCTTTCAGTTCTATTCCCTCTAGGACTTTAAACACGAAGTGATTGTGGATCTTGTCAAAGGCTTTTTCTGCATCAATTGAGATAATTGTGTGTTTTTTGTCTGTCAGTCCATTTATGTTTTTTATGATATTTATTGATATACATATGTTGAACCATCCCTGCATCTCAGGTATGAATCCAACTTGATCATGATGGTTGATCTTTTTAATGTGGATCTGTATGCAATTTGTAAGTAGTTTGTTGAGGATTTTTGCATCTATGTTCATTAGTGAGATGGGTTGATAGCTTTCTATTTTGCTTATATCTTTGTCTGGTTTTGGTATTAGAGTGATGCTGGCTTCACAGAAGGAGTTTGGGAGAATTCCCTCTGTTTGTATCCTTCTAAACAGTTTGAGTAGCAATGGTTGTAGGACCTCTTTAAATGTTTTATAGAATTCTGCTGTGAAACCATCTTGACTGGGGCTTTTTTTAGTTGGGTGTATTTAATTACATCTTCAATTTCCTCAAATATTATGGGTCTGTTTAAATTGTCAATCTCTTCTTGGTTAAACTTTGTTGTTTCGCAGGATTTCAAATATTAAACCATTTCTCTTAGGTTTTCAAATTTAGTGGAGTATAGCCTTTTGAAGTATGGTTGTCTGGGTCTTTTTATTTGTCTGATGTGATGTTTCTCCTTTCATCACAAATACTATTGATTTGGAGTTACTCTTTTTTTTTTTTGTTAACTGGGCTAGAGTTCTGTCTATTTTTTTTTATCTTTTCAAAGAACTAGCTTTTGGATTCGTCGATTCTATGTATTGCTTTCTTTGTTTCTATTTCATTGATTCCTGCTCTGATTTTTGTTATTTCTTTCTGTCTGTTGGGTTTGGAGTTCATTTGTTGTTGTCTCTCAAGTGATTTTAGCTGCAGTGTTAGATCATTTATTTGTTCCCTTTCTGTTTTTTTTTGATGTGGGCATTTAGGACTGCAAATTTACCTCTCGAGACTGCTTTTAAATTATCCCACAGGTTTTATTGTGTTGTATCGTCTTTTTTGTTCAGTTCCATGAATACTTTTATTTCATTCTTTATTTCTTCCCTGACCCATTTGTTGTTCAGAATTGTGTTGCTTAGTCTCCATGTGTACTTGTAGCTCGTTAGACTTATTCTGGTGTTCATATTGAGCTTTATTGGACTGTGGTCTGATAGAATGCATGGAATAATTTCTATCCTTTTGTATTTATTGATGTTCCTTTTGTGCCTCAGTATGTGATCGATTTTGGAGAATGTTCCATGAGGTGCTGAGTAGAAAGTGTAGTCTCTGCTATTTGTGTGGAATATTCTGTAGACGTCTGTGAGGTCCATTTGGTGCATTGTATTGTTCAGTTCTGATGTCTCTCTGTTTATTTTTTGTCCTGTTGATCTATCTAAAGGGCTCAGTGGGCTGTTGAAGTCTCCCACTATTAGTGTGTTAGGATTAATCTGTGTCTTGAGGCCTTGCAGAATTTTGTTTATAAAGTTAGCACTAGAGTTTGGTGAATAGATATTTAGGATTGTGAAGTCTTCATGGTTCATTTTTCCTTTGACAAGGTTGTACTGGCCCTCTTTGTCTCTTTTGATTAATTTTACTTTGAGATCTATTTTGTCTGATATTTGAATAGCCACTCCAGCATGTTTCTTAGTACCATTTTCTTGGAATATTTTTTCCATCCTTTTACTCTGGTGTCTGTCCTTGAAGGTGAGATGGGTTTCTTGTAGACAGCATGTGGAAAGGTTCCATTTCCTAATCCATTCTCCCAGTGTATGTCTTTTGATTGGGAAACTTAGAACTTTAGTATTTAAGGTTATTATTGAGACACGTGTGTTGCTTCATTTTACCTTATTTATTTTATTTTATTTTTTTTTTGCATTTTTGGTCTAGGTTTATATGTAGTCTGTTATGATTTTGTTGCTTTCTCTCTTTTATTGCTTAGGGATAGTTGCTTCTTTCCTCTGTTTTTTGGATTGCTTTGAGGATTTTCTGAAGCGTTGGTTTCTTAAACATGTATTTTTTCATGTTGTTTATGTTGTGAAAGATTTTTCTTTCTCCTTCCACTATAATTGACATTTTTGCTGGATATAGTAGTCTGGGTTGGCATGTAAAGTCGTTTAGCAAAGGGAATACTTTGGTCCACATTCTTCTAGCTTCCATTGTTTGGACTGAGAAATCAGCTGTAATTCTCATGGGTTTCCCTTTATATGTAACTTGTTGTTTTTCTCTTCTTGCTTTCAGTGTTTTGTCTTTGTTTTGAGCATCTAGTGTATTAAAAATGATATGGCGTGGGGGTTTTCTTTTCTTGTCCTGTCTATTTGATGTTCTATGTGCCTCTTGTATTTGTACGGTATTGCCTTTTTTCAGTTTGGGGAAATTTTCTTCTATTATCCTGTTGAAGATTTGGTCAATAGTGTTGTCTTGGGACTCCTTTCCCTCCTCTATGCCTATGATGCAGAGGTTTGGTCTTTTCTTTTCTTTTTTTTTTTTTTTTAAATTAGTTTTTATTGATGCTTTGTGCATTTCATACGTTTTTTCCAATTCAGTTCAGGCTTATTTCCCTTTCCCTCCCCCCCACCCCCACCCCATCCCAGATCCTGCATTCTGCCATAACTGTCCTGCATCTTTCTCTGTTTTTTTTTTTTTTTTCATTTTTAGCTATAAGTGATAATCCATGAGTACAAGCATCCTTCATGCAAAACCTATCTGCAGGCTGTTATGCCCAAACCCTAAGCCCACCATCCAGAGGGGGGTACAGGTTGTTTGTTCAATCAAGTTGATCAAATGAGTGTCCAGACTACATTGCTGTAGTTTCACCATTCACCCCAATCACAGCCCCTTACATTCTACCACGCCCCCTCTTCCGCAGGTTGTTCCCTAGGCTTAGAAAAGGGCACAGGTGGATGAGAGGTAAAACAGTCCACTCTCTCTGGAGCTGTTGACTTGGACTCTGGTCAATTCTGGCTGTTTCCTTTCATGGGCTGACAGTTTGTCCAGGAATAACCTTTCGATCCTACTAATGAAGAACAAGCAATTAGATATATAGGTATTTAAGCAGCACTAATAGTTATGGTAGGTTACTTTAGCATAGACACATGCTTGGATATGTTAATCCATGAATTACAATTTCCCCCCCTGTTAAATATGACAGGGTCTTACTGTGGCTTATAACATCTCCTAACCTGTAGAGGATGTAAGCTTGTGGCATCAGCCATGGGTTATTTCAGAGGTTTGGTCTTTTCATAGTGTCACACATTTCCTGGTTGTCCCACTTGTGTGTGTGTGTGTGTTTTTTTTTTTTTTTAATTTTAATAATCTTTACTTGAGCTATCTAGTTTCTCTGTATTATCTTGCAGGTCTGATATTCTTTTCTCTGCTTCTTCCATTCTGCTTCTGAGGCTTTTTCCCATCCTTTCCTGGTGTTTGTATGAATGTTCAATATCCTTTTGCATTCCATCCTGTAATTTCTTTAGATTTTCCATTTCCTTCTGGAGCCTTCTTTTCTCTTGTTGTAGCTCCTTGGTTTGTTGGTCATTTTCTTTTTTCATTTCGGCCTGGGATCTTTTCCATGTTTCACCCTCCTTCTCTAGGTCCTTCTTGAGTTTTTCAATCTCTCCCCGTAGTTCTTCCCACCATTTGTCATTATCTCTCTCTAGGTCTTTCCTGAGTTTTTCATTCTCTTCCCTTAGTTCTTTGATTTCTTTGGATGTGTCTACAGTTGTTCTTCTAAGGTCAGTGTCTGGGCTTTCCTTGGAGATCTCATTGTAGGGAACTTCTGTAGGGTTGGTAGAGTTCAGTGTGGATTTATTATGAGCCTTTTCCATGTTGTTTTTTATTTGTGTCTTTGGCATATGGATTTGTCTGTTTATTTGTTTCTTTGAATTCTGGGACCTCAAGGTTGGCTGCACAGACTATAATCACCAATGCTCCACCTGTTGGGTCCTCTGCACCAGTGCTTCACCAGGATGACATGGAGGGGAGCATTGGATTGGGTTGCTACTTTGACCCCCTTACCAGTAGGCCCTCAAGGATCCAGGCAGGTCTGTCTTGCCTCACTGGAACCTCACTGACTCCGAGAGGGTATCTGGAGTCCTAGCTGGGAGTTCTGTGGGCTGATGGCGTGCTCCACAAGGGCAAGGCAAGACTGGCTTGACTCACCAGAACCTCACTGACTCCAGACGGGTGGGGTGTCTGGAGTCCTAGCTGGGAGTTCCGGGGGCGGAAGGCATGCCCTCCAAGCACAAGGCAAGACTGGCTTGACTCACCAGAACCTCACTGACTCTGGGCAGTTGTCTGGAGTCTGAGCTGGGAGTTCTGGGGGTGGATGACGTATCTCCCAAGGGCGCCTTGACTTGCCAGAACCTCTCTGATCTCATATATTAACTCTTAATCAGATGAGTGCCTGATGAAAACTTCTCCCTTTCTGGGAGTTGTTCATTGAATTATTTGCTATGCAATATTTGGTTGCTATAGTCCTATGTTCTTTTTTTGTCTTGTATTTGGGGGTCTGTTAAGAAACCATAAGTGTATAATGATCTTATTGTGTTTATCTTATTTTTTTTATGTTTTTAACGTAGTTTGAATGGATACATGTATAAGCTGAAAGATGGGTGTCTACTTTTCATCTTCCACCTATAGGGACCCATTATTTGCAGAATCATTTGACAAATAGCCTGTATTTTCTCCAGCACACTTGTTGGCAACTTTGTTGAGAATAAATTGGCTGTATATCTATGGGATTATTTAAAGTTCTGATCTTTTTGGTCTATGAGTCTGTTTCTTTTTGTGATTGTTGTTGTTGTTGCTGTTATTTCTTTTTGCCTTTAAAAAAATGATCTTTTTGAGACAGGGTCTCCCTTTAGTCCCAGCTGACCTGGAGCTTGCTCTGTAGATCAGGCTGGCCTTGAACTCACAGAGATTTGTCTGCCCCTGCCTCCTGAGTACTGAGATTAAAGGCTATATGTCTGTTTCTAGGCCAATGCCATGCTGCTTTCGCTACTTTGACTCTGTAGCAGAACTTCAAATCAAGTATTACAGTGCTTTCAACTTTTTTCGGTGTTTGTTTGTTTGCTTGTTTTTTGTTTGTTTGTTTTTAGGTCTCAATCAGTGTTATGGTTTCAAATCTCCTGAAGTATCCTGGATTAAATTTTTCATCAAGAACTGGAGAGATTTTGAAAGGATGGTATCATCAATGTTTTAGCTTCCTCAATGGATTAACTTCTGATCAAATTTGTAAATGAAGGCACTATTACATTCAGATGTGTGGTCCGATTGGAGAAATTAAGCCACTGAGAAGGAACATATTTGAAGTATATTATCTGTCTGAGTCCCTTCTCTTTGTCTCTCTGCTTCCTTGTCACAATGAGGTGCACAACTTTAAGTTCCCACGGTCTTCCAATATAATTTCTGCCTTCCCTCAAACACACAGTAATGGAGCCTGCCAACCATGGCAGAACACTCTGAAACTGGGGAACCAAATCCTTCTTTCTCATTTAACTGATATTTCTCTCATATTTTCTCAGAATGACAAAAGTAAGTAAAACAGTTTTATTGGGTGCTTAAGGTATTTGGTTTTCCATGTGAAATTTAGGATTTGTTTTTCTAGTTCAATGACACATGTAATAGTAATTGGATTTAATCTGTATGTAACTTTGCATAGGATAGTCATTTTAACAATGTAAATATTAAAATATAAATGTCTCCAAGGTCATGAAAATAGGTGGTTTCTTATCTTTAAGGTTCTTATTCAATTTGCTGTTATATAATTCTCATTGTAGCAATCTTTTACTTCTTTTGTTGAAATCCTTGCTAGGGAATTTTTGGCTATATTGAATCGGAATGGTTCTATAATTTCTCAGGAAAGTCATTGTTATAATGAGAAGTTACAGTTTGTTTTATGTTGATTTTGTATCCTGCCACATTTATATACCTTGTCTCTTGGTAGAATTCTTGCAATTTTCCTTCTTTTTAAAAAATATTTTTATTGGTGTTTTGTGCATTACATATATCGTTTCTCATTCCAATTTATACTCATTTCCCTTTCCATGCCCCCATCCCACCCAAGTTCATGCATTCTGCCATACATGTCTTGTATCTTTTCCTGGGTCTTTGAAAAGTTTTCCAAAGCAGGGGATTATTGTTTTGTGGAGAACTTTACTGTTTCAGTGGGTTCTTTGTCTCACATTTTGTTGTTGTTTTTCGCTACAATTTGGATTCTTAAAGCTATTATATATATATATATCTATATATATATCTATTTTTTTTTTTTTTAAAAATATTTTATGCTTTTAAAATATATTACTATATGCATATAATATATATTATATATATATATATTCCGATTATGTTGCTGAAAATAAACTATATGCTATTTCCAAATCTTAAATCTTTCCGGGGATTCACATTTTCCCTTTTAATTTTAAAAATATTTTATTGAATATTTGTGCATCATACATCATTTCTCAGTTCAATCCAAACTCATTTCCCCTCCATGCCCCACGTCCTTCCCAAGTTCATGTAGTCTGCCATACATGTCCTATATATCCCTCTGAGTCTTTTCAAAAGTTTTTCAAAGCAGAGGATTATTTGGTGTTGGGGGGGTACTCTACTGCTTCAGTCAGTTCCCTGTCCCAGTTCTTTTGTTGTTGTGCCCTCCAATCCGTATAGTTTCAACATATGCAATTCTATATGTGACACATATACTGAAATCATGTCATTTGAAAATAAAATGTATGTTATTTCCAAATCATATTTCAGGATTCATGTCTTTCCCTTTTAATTTTATATTGCTGTAAGATATGCAAACATACTTTCCATCCCTATACCAAAATTATAAAGTGTAGAAATAATTAGTAGGTGAATTCTAGAGCCCATTAAAGGATTCACATTCTAAGAGAGCACAGTTGCTTTAGATAAAGAGAAATATAACATTAATGTTACTCAGTTTGCCTTACAAGTAGGTACCTGGTGCTAGCATCCACAAATGAGGGATACCATTCCTCCTTTTTTTTTTTTTTTACCCTAGGACTGTGTTACTTCACTTAACATAATATCTTCTAGTTCCATCCATTTACCTGCAAAGTTCATGATGTCTTATTTATTTATTTATTTATTTATTTATTTATTTATTTATTTATTTTGGTCTTTTCAAGACAGGGTCTCCCTGTAGCCCCAGCTGTCCTGGGACTCACATTGTAGACCAGGCTGGCCTTGAACTCACAAAGATCCGCCTGCCTCTGCCTCCCAAGTGCTAGGATTAAAGTCATGCACCACGCCCTGCTGATGTCATGTTTCTTTACCACCGCATAGAACACCATTGTGTAGATATATCTCATTTTTTCTAGCCACTCTTTGGTTGAGGGGCACTTGGGTTGGTTCCACCTCCTTGGTATTGTGAAGAGAGCTGCAATAAACATGGCTGTGCATGTATCTTTGTGGCAGAATGAGTCTTGTGGTTATATACACAGGAGTGGTATAACTGGGTCAGATGGTAGGCTTATTTTGAGTCTCTTAAGGGTTCTCCACACTGATTTCCACAGTGGTTGTTGGAGTTTACATTCTCACTAGCAGAGGATGAGTGTTCACTTTTCCCCACAACCTCTTCAGAATTTGGTATCATTTGTTTTCTTGATCCTAGTCACTCTTATTAGAGTGAGATGATATCCTAAAGTGGATTAAGGAAATTTGCATTTTCTTAATTATTATTAATGTTGAATACGTTTTAAAGATGTTTCTCAGCCATCTTTATTTTCTCACTTCATTTGTGAATTCTCTGTTCAGCTCTTTACTCCATGTTTTGAGTGGGTCATTTGTTTTCTTCTTTGTGAGTAGTTTATATATTCTGGAAGTTATGCTCTGTCAGATGTTTTAGCAGTGAAGATTTCTCCCACTCTGTGTGTTTTCTATTCACTTTACTGATTGTTTTGCTGTACAGAAGTTTTTGAGTTTAATAGGGGTCGCACTTGGCAATTGTCGATCTTATTTTCTGCGCAGCTGCTGTCTGATTTATAAAGTCTTTCCTATGCCTATGTCTTGTAGGTTGCTGCGAATATTTTCTTCTCTCACCTTCAGAGTTTCAGGTTTCACATTGAGGTCTTTGATCCATTTGGAGTTGATTTTTGTACACGATGAGAGGTAGGGGTTTAATTTTATTCTTCTACAGATGGTGATCCAGTTTTGTAAATACCAATTACTGAAGATGCTGTTTTTCCTCCATTGAGTCTTTTTGGCCCCTTTGTCAAATATGAGGTGGCCAAAATTATTTGTTCAAGTTTGGATATTCAATTTCGTTTCATTGGTCTATGGGCCTGTTTTTTTGTGCCAGTACCAGGCTGTTTTTATGACTATAGACTTGTAATATACTTTGAAGTTTGGTTTAGTTACTCCCCTGTATTGCTCTTTTATTCATGGTTGCTTTGGCTATTAGAGGTCTTTTGTTTTTCCATACGAATTTAAGGATTTTTTTCCCAAGTCTGTGGAGAAAGTCTTGGCATTTTTAATTGGGATTACATTGAATCTGTGTATCAATTTGGGTAGAATGGACATTTTTACTATATTATTTTTTCCAATCCATGAGCATAGGAGGTGGAGGTCTTTCCATCTTCTGATGTCTTATTCAATCTCCTTCAGGGGTTTTAAAATTTTTGTTGTAGAGATCTTTGACATCTTTGGTTAGGTTTGTTCTTATGTATTTATTGTTTTTGAGGCTTTTGTGAGTGGGAAGGTCTCCTTATATTCTTTCTTCTGTTGCATGTTGTTGGTGTAAAGAAAGGGTACTGATTTTTCTAGGTTAATTTTGTATCCTGCAACTTTACTTAAACTCTTAATCATATCTAGGAGTTTTCTGGTGGATTTATTTTTACCATCCCTTACAGAAACTATCATGTTATCTGCAAAAAGGGATAAGTTGACTTCCTTTTTTCCAATTAGAAATACATTAATTTCCCCTTCTTTCCTCCTGCCCAACCAAGTGTTTCAAACATTATATTGAAGAGGAGTTCTAATAGGAGATAGCTTTGCCATGTTCCTGCTTTTAAGGGGAATATTTCTAATTTTTCTCCACTTAGGAAGATGATAGCTTTGGGTTTGTTGTATATAGCTTTGATTATGTTGAGGAATGTTCCCTCAAATCCAATTCCCTCTAGAACTTTAAGCATGAAGGGATGCTGGGTTTTGTCTATTTTTTTTTTTCTGCATCAATTGAGATGATAATGTGGTTTTTGTCTTTTGGCCCATTTATGTGTTTTATGATATTTATTGATTTACATATGTTGAGCCATCCGTGTATCTCTGCTATTAATCCAACTTTGTCATGGTGGATGATTTTTTTTTTTCATGTGGGTCTGTATGCAGTTTGCAAGTATTTTGTTGAGTATTTTTGTGACTATGTTCATTAATGAGATGGATATATAGTTTTCTTTTTTGGTTGTATCCCTTCCTGGTTTTGGTATTAGGGTAATTCTGGTTTCATAGAAGGATTATGGGAGATTTCCTTCTGTTTGTATCCTCTGTTTTAATAGTAACTGTTGTACATCCCCTTTAAATGTTTTATATAATTCTGATATGAAACAATCTGGGCCTGGGCTTTTTAGGTTGGGAGATTTTTTATTATATTTTCAGTTTCCCCAAATATTATGGGTCTGTTTAAGCTGTCAATCTCTTGTTGGTTAAGCTTTGATGAATTCCAAGATTTCAGATATTCATCCATTTCTCTTACGTCTTCAAATTTAGTAGAGTATAGGCTTTTAAAGTATTCCTGTATGATTGTCTGGATCTTTCCGTTGTCTGCTGTGATTTTTCCCTTTTCATCATGAATTGTATTGATTTGGAGTTGCTCTCTTTTTCTTTTGGTTAACTGGGCTAGAGGTCTGTCTATCTTGTTATCCTTTCAAAGAACCAACTTTTGCATTCATTCATTCTTTGTATTGTTTCTTTGTTTCTATTTCATTGATTTCTGCTCTGATTTCTGTTATTTCTTCCTATCTTTTGGTTTTTAAGCTTCATTTGTTGTCTCTCAAGTGTTTTTAGCTGTAGTGTTAGTTAAGGTTATAAACATCCCTCTTAGGACTGGATTTAAAGTATCCCATAGGTATTGTTGAGTTGTTTGCCATTTTCATTTACCTCCAGGCATGCTTTTGTTTCTTTCCTTGTTTCTTCCTTGACCCATTCATTGTTCAAGAGTGTGTTGTTTAGTCTCTGTGTGTTATTGTAGATAGTGGGACTTATCCTAGTGTTGATATTGAGATTGATTGCACTGTGGTCTTACAGAATGCATGAAATTATTTCAATCCTTTTGTATTTGTAGATGTTTTTTCTGTGTCCCAATATATGGTTGATTTTGGAGAATGTTCTGTGTGGTGCTGAGTAGAAAGTATATTCTCTGGTGTTTGGGTGGAATATTTGGTGTATGTCTGTAATGTCCATGTATTGTTCAGTTCAGATGTCTCTCTGTTTATTCTTTGTCCAGATGATTTATCCAAAGGGTTCAGGGGGTATTGAATTCCCCCACTATTAGCATGCTGAGGTTAATCTGTGCCTTATGGCCTTGCAGGATTGTTTTATAAAGTTTGGTGCACCCAAGTTTGGTGGATATATATTTATGATTTTGAAATCTTCATGGTTAATTCTTCCTTTGATCAGGATCTAGTGGCACTCTTTGTCTCTTCTGATTGAGTTTACTCTGAGCTCTATTTTGTCTGATATTAAAATAGTAACTCCTGCTTGCTTTTTTGTCCTATTTGCTTGGAATATTTTTTCCATCCTTTCACTTTAAGTTAGTGCCTGTCCTTGAGGGTGAGATGAGTTTCTTATAGACAGCATGTAAATGGATTCTCTTTTCTAATCAATTCTCCCAGTCTATGTCTTTTGATTGTGGAGTTTAGATCATTAATATTTAGAGTTATTATTGAGAGATCTGTATTTCTTCCTTTCACCTTATTTTCTGTTGCCCTTCTTGATTTATGTTTGTATTTTCACGGTTATTCTTTTATTAATTTCTCTCTCTCTCTCTGGCTGCATAGCTACATGTAATCCTTTCCTCTGTACTTTGAATTCCTTTGAGTACTTTCTGAAGGGTTGGCTTTTTGGACATGTATTCTTTCATCTTGTTTATGTCATGAAAGATTTGTTCTTCAACTAAAATTGACATTTTTTTTCAGGGTATGGCATCTATAGTTATTTAGTTCTGGGAATACGTTAGTCCATATTCTTCTGGCTTTCATTGTTTGCACTAAGTCAACTGTAATTCTGATTGGTTCTCCTTTATATATAACTTGTTTTTCTCTTGTGGCTTTCAGTATCTTGTCTTTGTTTTGGGCATCTAGATTTTTAGCTATGATATGGCATGGGGAATTTCATTTCTGATGTTGTCTATTTGGAGTTCTATGTCCTTCTTGTATTTGTATGTGTTTGTCTCTTTTCAGTTTGGGGAAATTTTCTTCTGTTATTCATTTTGAAGACCTAATCAATACCATTCTCTTGGGATTATTCTTCTTCTATCCCTATGATGTGGAGGTTTGGTCTTTTCATAGTGTCCCACTTTTTTGATTGTTCCACTCTTGTGTGTGTGTGTGTGTGTGTGTGTGTGTGTTAATTTTTCATATTCTTTGTTTAAGCTTTCTAGTTTTTCCTTGCTATCTTCCAGGTATGATATTCTATTTTCTGCTTTTTCCAATCTGCATCTGAGGCTTTCCCCCATCCTTTCCTGTTGATTGGATGAGTGATCAATTTCCTTTATTATTTCATTCTGTGATTTCTTTAGTATTTCCACTTCCTTTTTGAGCTTGTCATTCTCTTCTTTTAGCTCCTTGTTTTGCTAGTCTGCTTCCTATTTTCATTTCAGCATGAGATCTTTTCAGTGTTTCTATTTCCTTCTGGAGTTTGTCATTCTTTCCCTCTAGTTCCTTCCTGCGTTCTTCATTCTCCCCCTTTAGTTCTATGATTTGTTCTTTATATTCTTTGATTTCTTTGATTATGTCTCTGATTGTTCTTCTAAGATTCCTGTCTTGGGTTCCTTCCAGGAAGATATCTTGTAGGGATCTTCTATAAGACTGGTAGCGGGCTGGAGAGATAGCCTAGCGGTTAAGAGCGCCGACCGCTCTTACAGAGGACGCCGGTTCGATCCCCAGCACCCACATGGCGGCTAAGAACCGTCTGAAACTCCAATTCCAGGAGAACCCCAGTTCCAGGGGAATCCGATACCCTCTTCTGACCTCCGCGGCGTTGCACGACACGGGTGCACAAACTTGCATGCAGACAGTACATTCAAACACATACAGACAGATAATAAAGGAAAAATAATGGAAAATTCATAAAAAAAAAAAAAAAAAACAAAAAAAAAAAAAAAAAAAAAAAAAAAAAAGACTGGTAGCATGTGGTGGAGATTTATTATGTGCTTCTCCCATGTTGTTTTTTCTCTCTGTTACTGGCATGTGGGTTTGTTTCATTGTTTCTACTCTGCTGAGAATCCCAATTTTCCCCCCTGCATTGAAGGCTTAATTTGTTTGTTTCCTACAGATATGTTCATTGTCTTCTCCTGGGTTTATGGAAGGCTGGTTGTGCTAGGTTTCCAGTTTTCACTTTTGGTTATACATTGGAAGGATCTGCTAGCTCTTCCCTTTCTGGTCTGGAGGTTCTCCATAAATCAGGAGTTAACAATCAGGTTGGTTCCCTGATGAGCATGCACCTGGTTTGTGCTCTCCTTTTGCTGTATCTGTTCTCATTGTGATACTGGCACTGTTGTTCAATAGGATTGAGGGGGCCTGTTTGCCTGTTCCCTCTGGATCTGGTGGGTGTTCAGCTGACTGGGTGACAAGCCCCCCCTCACTGCTGCATACACTGGGCCAGATGTGGCTGGCTGGCAGGAAGTAGGCCATTGCCAGGGCAGTGGTGAGCAACTCTGTTAATGTGCTCAACTATTCCTCAGGCGCTATGCTGCCTCCTCTCACTGGACCTGGTAGGTGTCCAGCTGGCTGGGTCCCCTTTAATTTTATAATACTATAAAATATGCATACCTACCTTCTATCCATATACTAAAATTACAATGTCTGAAAATAAGTGATAGGTTATAGAGTATGTTAAGGAATTCATATTATAAGGTCACATTTGCTTTCAGATAAATAGAAATATAACATTAACATTGTTCAGTTTGCCTTAAAGCTAGGTACTTGGTACTAGCATCAGCAGATGAAGGATACCATTCATCCTTTTGTTTTATGGGAATGTGTTACTTCACTTACCATGATATCTTCTAGTTCCATCCACTTGCCTGCAAAGTTCATGTTGTCATCTTTCTTTTTAATTTTTTATTGATGTTTTGTATATTTCAGAAATCATTTCTCAGTTCAGTTTAGACATATTCCCCTTTCTCTTCCAACCCCCACACCCCAGATCATGCATTCTGCCATAACTATCCTGCATTTTTCTCTCAGTCTTTTTTTATGTTTAGGAATTTGCATTTTTCTCCTTTAATTTTATATTACTCTAAAATATGCATATATACTTTCCACTCATATAAATTACAGAGTCTGAGAGTAAGTGGTGGATTGATTCTAGAGTCTGTTAAGAGATTTATATTGTAACAACATAGTTGCTTTCACATAAACAGAAATATAACAATAATGTTGTTAAGCTTGCCTTTCAACTGGGGATTTAGCTTTAGCATTCACAAATGAGGGAAATCATTAGCCTTTTGTTTTTTTTTTTTCTGGGGCTGTGTTACTTCAATTCGCATAATGGCTTCAAGTTCCATCCATTTACCTGCAAAGTTCATGATGCCATGTTTCTTTACCGCTGAGTATACACCCTTGTGTAGAGGTGACACATTTTTTTCATGCACTGATAAGTTGAGGGGCATTTGGGTTGGTTCCAGCCCTTTGCTTTCGTGAAGAGAGCTGCAATAAGCATGGGCATGCATGTATATTTGGAGTAGGTTGAGTCTTGTGGTTATATACCCAGGAGTGCTATGGCTGGATCAGGTGGTAGGCTTATTTTGAGTCATTTTAAGGATTCTCCACACTGCTTTCCATAATGATTGTACAAGTTCACATTCCCAACATCAGTGGATGAGCATTCCCCTTTCCACACAACCTCTTCAGCATTTGGTGTCTTTTGTGTTCTTGATTTTAGCAAGTCATATCAGAGTGAGATGGAGTGAGATGATATCTGAGAGTGGTTTTAGTTTGCATTTCCTTAATTATTAATGATGTTGAACATTTTTTTCCTTTTTAACTTGATAATATATTTCATAAACATCTGGGTTAAAATTTTTAAATGATTTTCATACAATTTTTAGGCACTATACACGTTGTTTAGAATAGCATTGGTTCTTGGATCAGAGGGAAGATAGTTCTCTGACACATTTTAATGCCTTGATCCATTTGTGATATTCGAAATAACTCCACTATTTTAGAAAAAAGGAACCCAAACTTAAAAGAGACATACAACACTAATTACCCCACACATTAAATTCAAAAATAAATATAGAAATATAACCAGAGGTCTACAGATCATTATGGTAGACAGACTGGTGAAGCCCCAGTTACCATGGCAGTGATGGGCTCTGGTTAGATTTTTTATGGGAATTTCCCTAGTTCTACACCAAAACCGGGAATTAAAAAATGCCAAGATGGCCGGGCGTGGTGGCACATGCCTTTAATCCTAGCACTTGGGAGGCAGAGGCAGGCGGATCTTTGTGAGTTCAAGGCCAGCCTGGTCTACAGAGTGAGTTCCAGGACAGCTGGGGCTACAGGGAGACCCTGTCTTGAAAAAGACCAAAAAAAAAAAAAATGCCAAGATGTACATGCTCTGAGGCTTTCGGTAGCCATGAAGAAGCATGCTTTCCATGCACTGCGTGGAGGGCTCAAGAGGCCCCATCCCTCGAAATGAGGGGAGGTCACTCAGCAAGATTGAAGTACCAAGGGTCCAAGAATCCTGATAGCACAGGCGCCCAGAGAGAGAAAGAAGAACAGTGCAAACATAAGTAAAAATGACAAAGCAGTCACCAGGGTTCACTAGTTCAGCCTGCATGTGTATGGATCAACATACAAATAGCCCCAAGCATAAAGCCAATCCACTTAGGGGAGTAACCATAGGAATGAAGACAGTAACATTAAGAAGCAACATAGGTACAATTTGGCACATGCTGTGTTCCTCATCCTTTGTCACAGGTAACATGCATGTCCAAAGACAGACAAGCATGGGAGAGAGGCCTGAGAGCAACGTGGCATGCCACTGAGCAGAGGAATCTGCTGCTTCCCACAGGCTCACATGCCAGCCACGTGGGTGATGCTGAATATTTTTTAAGATGTTTCTCAGCCATCTTTTCTTCTTCACTGGTGAAGTCTCTGTTGAGATCTTTCCTCCATCTTTTGAATAGGTCATTTGTTTTCTTCTTTGTTTTTTGAGTAGTCTATATATTCTTGACGTTAATGCTCTATCAGATGAATCACTAGTGAATATTTCTTCCCACTGTGTGGGTTTTCTCTTCTCTTCCTTGATTGTTTCTTTTGTTGTACAGAAGCTTTTGAGTTTGATGAGGTCCCATTTTTCAACTGTTGGCCTTATTTCCTGTATAGCTGCTGTCTGATTTAGAAAGTCTTTTCCTACACCTATGTCTTGTAGGTTGTTACCAACTTTTCCTTCTATCACCTTTAGGGTTTCAGGTTTCTCACTGAGATCTTTGATCCACTGGGAGTTGATATTTGTACAGGGTGAGAAGTAGGGGTTTAATTTTGTTGTTCTCCAAGTGGTGATCCAGTTTTGCCCACACAATTTCCTGAAGATGCTATCCTTCCTCCATTGAGGTTTTTTTTTTTTTTTCTTTTTGTTTTTTTTTGCCCCTTGTCAAATATGAGGTGGCTGAAAATTTTATGAGTGGAAGTTTTGATTTTCAATTTCGTTGCATTGGTCACTGGAGGGTTGTTTTTGTCACGTATCAGGCTGTCTTTTGCGACTATTGACCATGTAATATAGCTTGAAGATGGAAGTAGAGACAATTCCATCCTTATTGAATTTTTATCAACTTTCAGGTGATTAGACTTAAGCTATATTCTGGGTTTCTGTTTTTACATAGGAATTTAAGGATTTTTTTACACAGCTCTGTGAAGAAGTCTGGGGATTTTCGATTGGGATTGTGTGGAATATGTTATATCAAATTTGGGTAAAATGGACATTTTTATATATATTATTCCAATCCATGAGCATGGGATCTTCCATTTTGATGTACATTTTAATCACACTTCTTCAGGGGTTTAAAATTTTTGTTGTAGAGATTCTTTGTATCTTTGTTTAGGTTTGTTCCAGGTATTTATTATTTTTGCGGCTATTGTGAGTGGGAAGTTCTTCTATATTCCTCTTCACTTGTTCATTGTGGTGTAAAAAAGGCTACTTATTTTTCTGGTTAATTTGTATCCTGCCACTTACTGAAATGAATCGTTATCATTTTAGAAGTTTTCTGGTGGAGTTTTTTTAGATCCTTAGGTTAAGTATCATATCTGCCAAAAGGGATAGGTTAACTTCTTTTTCTGATTAGTACTCTTTTAATTTCTCTTCTCTTGTCTTGTTGCCCTAAAACACTCAAGCACTGCTGATAAGAGGGTGGTGATAGGGGCAGTTGTGTCTGGGTTCCTGCCTTTACGGAAATGATTCCAATTTTCTCCACTTTAGGATGATGTTGGCCAGGGTTTGCTTATATGGCTTTGATCATGTGAGGAATGTTCCCTTCTAGTCTGATTCCCTCTAGGATTTTAACATGAAAGGATTTTGGATCTTTTCAAAGCTTTTCTGCATCAATTTGAGTGACTTTGTATGTTTTTCTTTAAGTCCATTTACATGTTTTAATGTATATCATTATATATATAGTATATAAGATTATATTATATATATATATATTTATCCATTAAACCTCATTTAGTAGGATAATCCAAAACAATTGGCAGATTGAATGAGTCTTTTTTTTTGATGTGGTTCTGTATTGCGATGGCAAGTATTATTTTGAGAATTTTTGCATTAGTGTTCATAATGACGGTGGGCCTTAGGCTTTTTTTTTGGTTGGTATCTTTGCATGGTGTTTGGTATTAGAGTGATGTTGGCCTATCAGAGGAGTTTTAGAATCCTGTGTATTATGGGGTTGAAGAGTGTCCCCCATAGCTCTAGGATTCAGACTTTGTCTCCAGTTGGTGGCGCTGTTTTTGGAGTCTTGGTGTGTGGCCATGCTGAGGAAGTGTGTCACTGGGGGCAAGCTTAGTGAGTTTTAACAAGCCCGTGGTCTACAGTCGCCCTCTGCTCTGCTTCCTGTGCTCTTTGCGAGATGTGTACCTCAGTTTGCTGCTCCAGTCTCCAGCTGCCATGCCTCCTGCCACAATGGACTCTAATTCCCTGGAACTGTCAATCATAAGCTCTTCGTTTTATAAGTTCCTTGGTCATGGTGCTTTATCACAGCAACAGAAAAGTGACTAATAGAGTAATTTGATACCAGAGAGTGGGCTGTTGGCTGTGAAGAACCTGACCATGTGGATGTTTGGAGAAATGTGGAAGACTTTGGAACTTTGGGCTAGAAAAGCTGTTGACTACTGTAAGCAGAGCTTAAGGGGCCATTTTAGTAGAAGCCTGGATGAAAGCATGGCTGCAAAGAATGTAGTTCCAGAGGAAAATAAAGACTTAGGCAGCAACTGGGATATTTTGATAAAGAGTCTGGCAGCAGTTTGCCCACAGCCCAGATGCTTGCCTGATGCTAAGTTGAAAATCAGTGGACTGATGTCTTTGGTGAAGGATATTTCAAGACAGCCTAACATAGAAATGGTGGTGTGGCTTTTAATGGTGAATATTGTGCAGCTCTACAGTGAAGAAGAGCAAATGGGGCAGAAAGAAATGCAGAATGTACAGTTTGGATATGGTAACTGCACTACGAAGATTAAAGGTGGGGCCAAGGCTTGTGAAGGAGAGTTTCCTTTTGATAAGGAGATTAAAGTGACTACGGAAGGGCCTGGAGATTTACAAGCAAACAAAAGAATCAGTACCTTCAGGGCAAGACCACACCCAGCTAATCCTCCAGCAAGTCCAGAGCAGAGAAAAATTGCAAATGTGGTTAAAGTAGGAGAGATTCCATCCTGAACTTGCAGCCAAACTCGGCAGTTTCATTCACGTGGTGCTGGCTTTAGAGGCATGAAGTTGTAAGAGTGAAGGGGTCATCAGTTCTTCCTCCACGGTTTCAGAGAGCTGCCAAGGTCAAGCAGAGTGCAGCAGGGGTATCCCTGAATAAAGAAGGCCCTGAGAGACCATTGCGTGAAGCTGTGAATGTGAAGCCTGGTTGGCAGCAGAGACCCCAAGAAGACTTTTGAGATGCCAGACCTGTGAGATATTTGCCAAGGAGAGCTGCATACAGGGAGTGGTAGCAGCCTAAGAAAGAGATGTATGTTGCAAGCAAAGCCGGAAGAGCTGAGCCATCTAAGCCCTTTGGAAGTCAAGTCCCAGAAGTTGAATGTGGAGCTACTGGACTTGGTTTTTGCCCTGCTGGTTTTTGGTCTTGTTTAGGTCCAGTGTTTCTTCACTATGCCTCTATTCCTCCCTTTTGGAATGGGAATGTGTACTCAGTTCCACTGTATGTTTGGAGTGTGTAATTTGCCTTTTGATTTTACAGGAGCTTACAGTTAAGAGATTGGCCTGAGTCTCAGAAGAGAACTTGGACTGTGGACTTTTGAATGGCATTGAGACTGGTAAAGACTGTGGGGACTTTTAAGGTTGGACTAAATGCATTTTGCATTTTATATGGTCAGGAGCCTATGGGGGCCAGGGAGTGGTGGTTTGAATGAGTGTCCCCCATAGGCTCTAGGTTTTCAGACGTTTGTCTCCAGTTGGTGGCGCTGTTTTTGGAGGTCTTGGGGTGTGTGGCCGAGCTGGAGGAAGTGTGTCACTGGGGGCGGGCTTAGTGAGTTTTAACAAGCCTTGTGGTCTATAGTCGCCCACTCTCTGCTTCCTGTGCTCTTTGCGAGATGTGACCCTCAGTTTGCTGCTCCAGTCTCCAGCTGCCATGCCTCCCTCCACAATGGACTCTAATTCCCTGGAACAATCAATCATAAGCTCAGATAAACTCTTCGTTTTATAAATTCCTTGGTCATGGTGCTTTATCACAGCAACAGAAAAGTGACTAATACAGTATCCTTCTGAACGGTTTGAGTAGTAATCATTTTAGGACCTCTTTAAATGTTTTATAGAATTCTGCTCTGAATCCATCTGTGCCCTGGGTTTTTTTTAGTTGGGAGATTTTTTTATTACATCCTCAATTTCCTCAAACATTATGAGTCTGTTTAAACTGTCAGTCTCTTCTTGGTTAAACTTTGTTGGTTCCCAGGATTTCAAATATTCAATCATTTCTCTTAGATTTTCAAATTTTGAAGTATGGTTGTCTGGATCTTTTTATTTTATATTGTCTGATGTGATGTTTCCCCTTTCATCACAAATACTATTGATTTGGTGTTGCTCTTTTTTTTTTTTTTTTTGGTTAACTGGGCCAGAGGTCTGTCTATTTTATTCATCTTTTCAAAGAACTACCTTGTGGATGTGTTGATTCTATGTATTGTTTTGTTAGTTTAGATTTCATTGATTTCTGCTCTGATTTTTGTGATTTCTTCTTGACTTTTAGGTTTAAGGTTCATTTGTTGTCTCTCAAGTGTTTTTAGCTGTAGTATTAGAACATTTATTTGTTAGTTTTGTTGTGTTGTATTGTCTTTTTCTTTCAGTTCCATGAATACTTTTATTTCAATCTTTATTTCTTCCCTGACCATTCATTATTCAGGATGGTGTTGTTTAGTCTCCATGTGTTCTCTATTTATTGGGCTTTATCCGTGCTCCTATTGAGCTTTATTGCACGTGGTTCTGATAGAATGCATATATAATTTCAATCCTTTTGTATTGTTGAGATTTCTTTTGTGCCCAGTAATGTGGTCGATATTGGAAATGTTCCATGAGGGCTGAGTAGAAAGTATATTCTTTGATTCTTGGTGTTTTGGGTGGAATATTCTGTAGGTTGTGAGGTCCATGTGGTGTATTGTATTGATCAGTTCTAATGTCTCTCTGTTTTTTGGGGGGTGGTGGTGGTGGTGTTTTTTTGTTGTTGTTGTTGTTGGTTTTTTTTTTTTTTTTTTTGGTCTGGTTGATCTATCCAAGGGGCTCAGTGGGGTGTTACAGTCTCCCACTATTAGTGTGTTAGGATTAATCTATGTCTTAAGGTCTTACAGAGTAATGTGTATATAGTTAGGTGCACCAGAGTTTGTGCATAGACATTTAAGATTGTGAAGTCTTCATAGTTAATTTTTCCCTTGACAAGGAATTAATGACCCTCTTTGTCTCTTCTGATTAGTTTTACTTTGAGATCTATTTTGTCTGATATTACGATAACCACTCTGTCTTGTTTCTTGGCACCATTCACTTGGAAATTTTTTCCATCCTTTCACTCTAAGTTTGTGTCTGTCTTTGATTGTGAGATGGGTTTCTTGTAGATGGCATATAGAAGGATTCTGTTTCCTAATCCATTTTCCCAGTGTATGTCTTTTGATTGGGGAGTTTAGATCATTAGTATTTGTTATTATTGAGAGCCATCTGTTATAGTGGTAATTTCTTATAAAACAGGTATAACTACCCTTTTTTAATTGACTGATAGGCATAGGAACTTTGAAATGATAATTCTTTAGAGCCAAATTCAATAGTAAAGTCTTTATAAGCTGTGTAATTAAGCAAAATATATTAGTACAGGAAAGCTCTGACATCAGCAATAAATTATTCTGCCTAGTAGATGTTGGCTAGGAGATTCACCCCCCCCAAATTATAAAGGCTTTTTGCCTATAATTGGGATATATGCAAGGAGAAAGGCAGTAAGTCCCTGTTGTTGAAGACCTGGTGTGAGCATGAAAAAATGTAATGAGATGTCACTTGCTAACGTACAACTGGCCCCTGAAATGCCAGAGAGCATTACCAAAGGTCACTAAAGCAATACAGCAAAACATTGGTCTCCTTGAGATGGGCAAGACCCCTCTGTCAGTATCAGCTACACCTCAACTGCCTGGAGATACTGTGCAACAGTGGCAGCAATGTGTCTATATATGTCCCAAATCTAATTGGCTATTAGCTCTCTCCTTGGAGGAATAACTCACAGAGGATGCCAAAAGCTTATGTCCTCTTGTGGTTACGAAATGTTATAAGCCACAATTAAGAACTTGTCACCCTTTATAGAGAAATCACAGTTTTTGGATTTGCATACCATCCAAGCATCTGTGTCTATGCTCACAACTTAGCTTGCCATAATAATTAGTACTGCTTAAATGCCTGTACATCCAATTGCTTGTGCTTTGTTAGTATGACTAAAAAGGTATCACTGGATAAGCTGTCAACCCATGAAGGGAAACAACCTGAAAAGACAAAAATCCAAAATGACAACTCCAAAGAAATTAGACTGCTTTCTTCTCACCCACTTGTGCCCCTTTCCCAAAGCCTAGGGAACAAATTGTGGAAGAGGAGGCGTGGTAGAATGTAAGGACTATGGAGAGATAGGGGTGAATCATGAGACTACAGCAATATAGACTGGACTCCTAATGGATCAACATGCCTATGCATACAAGCATCACCAGCTGGACTATGGGAACCTTGGGTTGTTCAAAATTTGGACATAGATACTTGCAAAATGCACCAACTACTTAATTGTATGGCAAACTGAGTAACATCAATGTTATCTGAAAACGACTGTGTTATTATATTGTAGAATCCCTTAAAAATAAACAACAAAAGAGGAAAAAAAAAGAGTTTACACTTCCACCAGCAGTGGATGAGTATTCCCTTTCCTCACAAACCTCTCCAGTATTTGGTATAATTTAATATATTGATCCTAGGCAGTATTACCAGAGTGAGACAGTATCTAAAAGTGGTTTTCATTTGCATTTCTTAATTATTAGGTATATTGAACACTTTTTTTTTGTATTTTTGAGACAGGTTCTCCCTTTTTAGTCCAGGCTGGCCTGGAGCTTGCTTTGTGGACCAGGCTGGCCTTGAACTCAAAGAGATCCACCTGCCTCTTTTTAAGGTGTTTCTCAGCCATCATTATTTCCTCACTTGTGAAGTCTCTGTTCAACTCTTTACTCCATCTTTTGGGTGAGTCATTTGTTTTATAATTTCTTTATTTTTTTAGTAGTTTATATATTTTGGAAGATAATACTCTCTCAGATAATATCAGCAGTGAAGATTTCCTCTCACTCTGTGGGTTTTCTTTTCATTTCTCTGTTTCTTTCTGATTGGTGTTCCATTTCTCTTAGACTTTCAAATTTAATAGAGTATAGTTTTTTTTTTAATTATTCCCATATTATTGGATATTTTGGTTGTTTGTTGTGATGTTTCCCCTTTCCTCATGAATTCTATTCATTTGGATTTTCTCTTTCTTCCTTTTGGTCAACTGGGCTACAGGTCTGTCTATGTTGTTTATCCTAACCAACTTTTGCATTCCTTCATTCTTTGAATTATTTTCTTTGTTTCTATTTCATTGATTTCTGCTCTGATTTTTGTTATTTCTTCCTGTCTTTTGGGTTTAAGGTTCATTTGTTGTTGTCTCTCGAGTCTTTTTTGCTGTAGTGTTAATTTATTTGTGCTCTTTCTGGTTTTGTTTGTTTGTTTGTTTGTTGTTGTTGTTTTGTGGGGTTTTTTGTTTTTGATTTTTAATGTAGGCACACAGGGCTATAACCTTCCCTCTTAAGACTGGTTTTAAAGTATGCCATAAGGTTTGGTTGTGTTGTATTGTCATTTTTGTTTAGTTGCAGAATGCTTTTATTTCATTCTTTATTACTTCTTTTACCCATTCATTGTTCAGGAGTGTGTTGTTTAGTCTCCATGTGTTATAGATAGTAGGGCTTATCCTGGTGTTGATATTGAGCTTCATTGCACTGTAGTTTGATAGAATGCATTAAATTTTCTCAGTCCTTTTGTATTTGTTCAGTTTTTTTTTCTGTGTCCCAGTATGTGGTTGACTCTGAAGAATGTTCCATGAAATTTTCTATGTACAGAATCCTATCACATAAAAATGGCGAGCTAAAAAAATAAAAATGGTGAGTTTAGCATCTTTTCTTATTTGTCATGTATTTATTTCAGTCTAAATACTCGGACAAATGCTCCTTTGTACATAGAGTAAGAAGACTGAGACAGGAGGCTGTTTTCCTAGTTCTTATCTCAGAAGGCTTTTGTTTTTAAGTATTCAGTAAGAATTCAGTTGTGGGTGTGAAATATGTAACTTTTATGATATTGAAGACTGACCTTTATAAAATCAAGTGGCTCAGAGTATTTGTTTGAAGAGATGTTAAAGATTATTAAATGTCTTTCTGGACCAGTTGATATGAATTTTATTCTTCATTCAGTGGAGTCTGAATGGTCTATATGTATTAAACCATCCTTCTGTCCTTATAAACACATCTAATTTATGATGATGGATCACCTTTTTGATATCCCAGAGAATTCAAATTTCAAGAATATTATAGATAATTTTTGCAACCTAGCTAATTAATACTTTTCTATTATATTTTGTGTGTGACATTGAATAGTTTGGGTTTCATCATGATAATTATTCCATATATTAAATTTCTAATGCTTCACTCATTTTACTTAAACAGCATAGTTTGAGAATTGCATTATTTATTTAAAATTTGAATTAAATTTGGGGCGGAACCCATTCATTTCTATCTCCTCCTTTGGGAGTCTTAATTATTGATTCAGTGTTAATTACCAGTTACTGTCTTTTCAGAGATTTTCTTTTTGTCTTGATCTCCACTGTTTCCTTCCTTTTTTCTTTCTTTTTTTTTTGTCTTCATGCTATTTCAGCAAAGCAGATCAATAAAACTGAGTAGTATTCTGTCCTGAATTATCTCCCCATTTAATCTTCTAGAAGATTACTGAGATGATTTATGAAATGATTAGTTTCTTTGATACTTTTCTTCTTAAATATTTTCAGCAGTTTCCCCTTGCTCCCAGGATAAGCCCAGATCTTCCCACAGATGACACTGGGCACATATTTATGTTTTTGTATTCTTCCTTGTTTATTTTTTGTTCGATTCACAATGTCACAGCCTGACACATTTTTTTTTTTTACTATTTACACCAGTCTGCCTTTTCTAGTAAAAAAAAAAAAAAAAAAAAAAAAAAAAAAACATAATGTTAATAAACTGAATTCAAGGGATTCCCCACGGATGGGGGAGAGTGTTGCAGAAATTTCTTCCAGGAGAGATCCACCCATGTCTTGCCCCACCTCCCAGACTTCCTTCTGGGCTTCCTGTATATCCACAAACAAAAGACTCTTTATATCACAGTCTAGGAAAACCAGCCAGTTTACTCAAGCTCACCTACAAAGTGAATGGGAACAACACCATTCCACTATCCCTCCCTCGGGGTCATCCAGGGCCTGGAGCCTTGTCTCCCAGAGCCCTGTGATTCCAAAGCCAGCAAAACAAAACGTCTCCCCAAAGCACAGTCTAGAAAAAACTCAAATGGTTTACTTGGACATGTCTACAAAGTGAAAATAGGGACACTGCACTCAAGTTCACATACGAGTTTATGTCACTTATGTTTCATGAGGCTGCTCTCCCCTCCCCCTGTTCAATCCTGAGCTCATGCATGAACTAGAGCTCCAGACTCCTGAGGCAGCTTATATATTATGTCTAGCCCCTCCGCCTTAGAATGATTGTGGCACACGCCTTTAATCCTCCAGCACTTGGGAGGCGAGGAAAGTGAGGTCTTTGTGGAGTTCAAGGACCAGCGTGGTCTTTTTTTTAAGAAGAAAGGGTGGGGAACGGGGACCCTGTCTCAAAAGACCACAAAAAAAAAAAAAAAAATATATTATATATATAATACTATAGATAATATAGATATATCAACAGTTTCCAGAGTTCTGTGTTCTCAGAGCATTTGTATCTTCCTTCTGACCCCTCCCTTAGGGGTTGGGGCATTCTCCAACAAATTTTCACTCTGCAGAGGAGCTCATGTGTCTCTCAGGTGCTTTTGACACTTGATGATGCTAGTGGAGGGACAATCAGTTTTCTTTAGGATTGTGGCCCCTGATAAGTCAAGCATAATCTAGTGGAGAGACCTAAAACCAGGCATTTCTAAATAGCACTAATAGGATTCAGTGGCTTAAGAAAATAACATGAAATTGGGAGGCAAAACTGGATAGAGGGTATGGGAAGTGGACACAATCAGACTTCATTGTATTCCTTATGAAATTCTTAAACAATAATTAAGAATACATTACTTAACAGCATTATAAATATACTCCTGACTTTATTAAGATAAAAATGTTTTTGATCCTCAACTTTATTCTAATAGCAATTTGCATCTTAATTATACCAGTGTGTCAGCCAACTGTCTTTTACTTCCATTTCATCCACATCAAATATTGAATATTACCTTCAATAAATCTTTATTAAATGAATATGAACCACAATTTGGTGAATTATTGTATGAAACCTATTGTGTTTGATTTCTCTAAAAATAGTTAACTTGGATCATTAGAATAAAAGAAAACAACATAAAATAGGATATATAATTAGAATGAAAAGCAAGGGCTGGGGTGCTGGCTGAGTGGGTAATGTACTTGCTGTACAGGTGTTGAGACCTGAATTTGATTCCCTACAATCCACATAAAGCCTAACACTTCAAAATATATCTGAAGTCCACTGCTCAAATCTCAAAGTAGAAATCAAGGACAAATGCCAGAATTTGGCCTCTGACACCCACATTTACATATGTATGCCCAGGCACTCAAATACTCACCCCCCCAACACACACTAGAATAAAATAAATTCTCAACTCCCAGAACACATATCCAATCTAATTTGTCCCAAACACACTGGTAAATACACTGTAATGAAAATTCACAATCACCAAAAGATTTGAGGGAAATAGTCTTAGTTCTGATACTAAGCTCTGCTTTTTAAAGCTTATGTTGCATAGAAGCAGTGAAGCAATCTCTCAAACTCTCTATTTACTTGGCTTTAAAATAGGATTTCATAAACATTAACTCTAAATTGAAAAAAAAAAATAGAGATGCATACTGTTATGCATAGCCTAAACCAAGGATAGGTGATATTTAGCATTATCATTTTATATGTTAAATCTCTTCTCAGCAAGACATTAAAATACAAGAGATGGAATTCTCTAGCGACTTTGTGGAGAATGATGCCATAGCTTATGTGGGTGATGCTATTTTTTCACCAATAAAGCAGTAAAAAAAATTTCACAGCTTGTTTTCTTAACTGAAGATAGAAGTGATAAGTTGCTATTTATGTCTAGTATCAGTGCCTGTTTATGTATATGGTATACAGTTAATAAATCTTAAAATCAGACACATCAGAATAAACAAAGCTTCAAAATTTGTATATGATATTGTAATGTATAATTAGCACTTCATAAAACTGAAAATACTCTTAAATACTTAACATGAGTATCAAAGAGAAATATTATAACTGAAAATATATGGAGAAAATATTTAGAAGTTATTGGGTTTTATTTCAATTTTTTTCATTTTTATTGAAGTTTTCTGTATTCCATACAACATTTCTTAATCAAATTTAGACCTAATTCTCCTTCCTTGCCCCTTCCCAATCAGAGCTCATGCATACATATCTTTTTTTTTGAAATTCATATTTCCCCTTTAATTTTATATTACTCTAAAGTATGCATACATAACCTCCCCCCATATACCACAATTACAAAGTCTGAAGGTAAGTGATAGGTTAGTTCTAGATACCATTAGGGTATTCACTTTATAATGGTACAGTTACTTTTAGGTAAAAGAAAAAAATATATATATACATATATGTACAGATATATATATGTACATTGCTCAGTTTGCCTTCCCACTATGTATTTGGTGCTAGCATCCACAGATGAGAGATACCATTTGTCATTTGTTTGTCTGGGACACTGTTACTTTACTTAGCATAATGTCTTTAAGTTCCATCCATTTACATGCAAAGTTTAAGATGCCATCTTTCTTTACCACTGCATAGAACTCCACTGTGTAGATGTACCACATTTTCTCTACCCACTCATTGATTCAGGGGGCATTTGGGTTGGTTCCAGCTCTTTATTTTCAATTTTTTTTAGGCAGGGTCTTTCAATGTAGCCCAAGGTAGATTGGAGTTCATTATGTAGTCTAGGCTGGACTGAAACTTGAGGTCCTCCAGCCTCTGCTTCTCAAGTGATAGAATTTCAAAGTCATGTGCCATCATTATTGTTTTTAATTGAAAGAACACTGCATCTAAAACAATGCTAGGCTTTGTTTTTCTTATTTTATACAATTTTTTCAATTTTTTATTGATGTTTTGTGTATTTCATACATCATCTTTCAGTCCAATTCAGATATATTTCCCTCTCCCTGTCCCCCACCCCACCTCTTGGATCTTTTCCTGTCTTTCCAAAGATTTTTTTTTTCTGCAAAGGCTTATTGCTTCGGGCAGAATTTAACTTTTTCATTCTGTTCTCTGACCCAGTACTTATGTTGTTGTTGTTCCCTCCCCTTTGTATTGCTCCAAAATATACCTATATAAACATCACATATGTATCAAAATTATGAACTCTGAGAATAAACTGTATGTTAATTCTAAAATATGCTTTGTCATTCACATTTTCCCTTTACTATAAAATATGAATACATATTCCCATATTATTCCCATATTATTCCCATATTACTCTAAAATATGAATACATATCTTCCACCCATATCCAGTAATTACAATGTCTGAAAATAAGTGGTAGGTCAATTCTAGAGCCTCTTAAGTGAATCACATTATAGCAGCACAGTTGCTTTCAGATAAAAAGAAGTATAACAATAATGTTGTTCAGCTTGCATTTCAACTGGGGATTTGGTGTTAGCATCCACAAAAATGAGGGAAACCATTTGCCCTTTTTTTGTGACTGTGTTACTTCCCTTAGCACTTTTAAATAAAATATAATACAAAAATGAAATGCACATACCCAACAGATACATAATACTTTATATAGATTAGAAACGCTGCATTCAATATTGATGAGGATGCACATTCACTTAAATACTAATATATTGCTGGTGGGAGTACACAAAAGGCACAAGTACTTTATAAATTAATCTGGCAGTTCCTTAAAAGGTTCAGGAAAAATTTACCATATCAATAAACAGTTTGCTTATCAGTCACAAGGTATGCCTGAGGATTTAAATCATGCTTTCACACACATGCTAAATTTGGATACAAATGTTCCTATTATTAGTCTCAAATGCCAAAAGTTGGCATAATCTAAATGCCCCTCAAATAGAGAAATGATAAAAATTAATGGGGCGTGTTCTGAAAGGGGAAAATAATACTCTCTAAAAGGGAATGTGGTACAGACCCTTCATGGAGCAACGAGTGAAACTTGTACCATTATTCTAAATGAAGGAACATGAGGTGTATATCTAAGTTTGTATGTTTTTTAAGTATGCATGTATATATCTTATGATTCAGTAAAATATTCACAGTAGGGGGATCCTTAGAGATATAAAGTAGATTAGTTGTTCCATATAATGGGGAGGGAGTATTAGACAATACAGGGGAGCCATGCTTAACATGAAAGCTTTTTTTTTTCTCCCATTAATATTTTTTGCTCATATACTTAGAATATTTTATAGGTTATAATGTAGAACTGTAAGGCTGGATGTAATATGTTTTTGACATTCCATTCCACTAAGCAGACAGTGGGAAGAAAATAAATAAAAATACACAAAAACTGCTATTGACATTTGTTCATGTGTGACTAAAATAACACACCAGATGTTCAGTTAAAGATTTTGGTTTCTAGGCTATTTATTTGTATTGAGGTCTATTTACATATCACGAATCACATAGTTTTAAATACATGACTTGATATATGCTGACAAATGCATATACTTTGGTAAACCACAGCTTAACCAAAATCAATCTTTATTTCATTACACCAGAAACTTCTCTCATTATCCATCCCAATAAATCTCTATCCAGAAGAAACTAGACATGTGAAATCTGACACTGTAATTAACTATTGTAGAATTTTGTACAAATGGACTCAGCATATTTTATGTTCGTTCCTTTGCTTCACATAATCCATCCGTATTGTATCAGGGCCAGTGCCTTGTTCCTCTTTATGCCTGAGTAGTGTTTCCTTGTGTGAATGAAAGTGTGGTTTATTTCTTCCCCTGCTGATAGGCCCCTGGACTATTTCTGGTATTTGGCTAGTATGAAAATGCTGCTAGGAAAATTCTCATTCAAGGCCTCTTTGGATATATATTTCCATCTTTCCAGGTTAAATGCCAAGAGAAGAATCTCTGAATGATCAGGAAATGTTAAAAAACTGTCAAGACTGCTCCAAAATGACTGTGAATTTTACATACCAATGAAGCAAGTGAGCATTCGGGTTACTTCACATTCATCCCAGCCTTTAGTATCTTTTTCTCTTTATATTTTAGCCATTCTAATTAGTGGGTATGTGTGGTATCATAGTGTGGCTTTAATTTATCAACCTCTAATTAATAATGTCAATGTACCTATATTCCCCGACCTGTGGGGTTTTCAACTAGGGTCCGGGGAGAAAGTAACCTGAATGAGAGACAAACCAAACACAAGGAGGAGACCAAGTCTATATTCTGATCAAGGTCCCATTGTTTTTATTAGGTGTTGGGTTTATATAGACAAGCGAGTGGGAAATTTGTGGCGGGAGAGGGGGTAGGCACAGGTCAGGGAGAGGGTACATCTAGAAAAGTGCCAGGCACACACAGATCCTGATACTGACCTTGTGCCTATTGCACTCGTAATTTCTGAGATAAGCAAGCTGTGCTTGTAAATTCCTGAGGTAAGTAAAGCTGTGCTTTAACGCATTAGTGGCCTTTGATAATGCTCTCTGGCATTTCAGAGGCCAACTGTACATTAGCAAGTGACATCTCAAAATATTTTTTTCATGCTTACACCAGGTCTTTGACAACAGGGACTTACTTACCACCTTTCTCCTTGCAGATATCCCATTTTTTATAAGCAAAAGGCCTTTATAATTTGGGGGGCTTGGATCCCCCAGCCAACATCTCCTTGGCAGAACAATCCATTGCTGACATCAGAGCTCTTCTGTATTAACATATTTTGCTCAATTGCACAGCTTATAAATTACTGTTATATTTGGCTCCAAGTAGAGAATTATCCTTTCACAGTTTCCATGCCTATCAGTTAATTAAAGAAGGTAGTTATACCTGTTTTATAAGAAATTACCACTACAATAGTTGGCTCTAGTTTACAGTTAGGGAATGACTTCAGTATCATCATGTTTTTCTTTTTCCTGTAAAAGGGGAGAGGTAGGAAGTTTTCTCAGCGTCTGGAAGGTAAACTTCATTAAGGCCCACTACAAACAGTTATCCCAAATAGAATTCAGAGAGATGCTCAGTATCTGTGACTCAGGCAGTCTGAGGTTCCTTTTTATTTAATGTTCAGATGGGTCAGCCTCTCTGCTGGTATTTCCCAGTCCATCCTGCACAGCCCCAAATTGTTCATTTTCAGGCATTTAGGTTGGTGTTTTTAGCTGTGGGAACATACAAATCTCCTCCCATTGTTAGTTTCAAGACCTCAAAATTAAAAATTTATCAAAAGGTTTGGAATATAGAAGGAATGATATACCACCTCCCTCTTTTTTGATCAATAGATGCCTAAGTTGTATTACAAATACCCATAAACAGGAACCAAGGTGTAAGTTTTCATCAAATTTACCCAAACAGTTTAGCATTGACTGTATGCTTATTTGGGAAGTGAACTTAAGCCTAATTTCTTTAAATTGTCCTACAAGTAAAGGAAAAATATTACAAGGTGATACTGCACAACACAGAAAAATACAGAGACCATTTGTGCTGGATAGCTTTAGTGTCAACTTGACACACCTGGGTTGAAGGAGCCTCATTTGGGGAATTGGCTCCATTGGATTGGCCTGTGGCCACAACTGTGGAGTATTGTCTTGATGGTCGAACAGTGTGGGAGGGCCCAGCCCACAACGAGTAGTGCCACCCTGGGCAGGTTGTTGTGTACTATATAAGAAGGCGGGCTGAGTATGAGCAGGAGAAGCAAGCCAGTGAACAGTACTCCTCCATGGCCTGTGATTCAGCTCCTGCCTCCAGGTTCCTGCCCTGAGATCCTGCCTTGGGCTCCCTAAGTGATGAACTGTGACCCAGGAGATGTAAGCCGAATAAACCCTTTCCTCCCCAAGTTGGTGTTGGTCAGAGTGTTTTGTCATGGCAATGGAAGACAAACTAGGACACCATTTGTGTGCCTTAAGCCCAAAGTCATTGTTGGAAATTCAATACAGATTACAAATAAAATAATTAACATTTTACATTCCCAATTAGTTTAAATGTATTACCATTTTAAACTGAAAACCTTACAAAGTAGATTTTGATAACTATCTTCCTCCAAGCTCTTGGCCTTCTCCAGGCCTGGCATGAAAACCTGCTTTAAAGATTTTTTTAATATCTAGCTCTTAATAAATTTTTTTACAGTTCTTATGCCCATCAGTGAATAAAAGACTGGCTAGATATGCCCCATGAGAAGTTGTTACCATCATTACCATCTTGATGGGGAACTGGCCTCATTGTGTAGAGGTCAGTTGGTCATTTCTGTGACCTGACTGGAGAGATAATTTCCTACTCGGGTACTTAGCCTGGGAAAACAAGACATGTTTCCCACTTTTGGCCATAACTTTTCACCTGACCAACTCCAGGACAGGAATTTCACACCAGTTTCCCAGATTGGTGGTCCACAAAGGGAGCCTTTTTCCAAACCAACTGGTCACCCAAATGAAATGCATGCCTCAACACCAGCTACCCACTGGTCATCTGAACAAAATGCAGACTTAGCCTGTAATGTGCACAAAAATTTTAAAATTGGTGGCCACGAATTCTGCAATGATGTTAATTGGGATTCAATTTTTTTAATATATATTTTTATACCTTTTATTTTTTATACCCAAATACCCCAAAACTTATTCACAATTTAATACAATGAAAACCTGGTTGCATCTTTGTTTTAGATGTTGAAAGAGCGTAACCAACAGGTGACAGTGTAGATCCATTATTTTAAAATATTTAATAGATAACCCATAACCTTTGTTGAAATTGAATTATGTTTTGGCTGTTTAATATAAATTTGCGTCTTGAGAAGGAAGGGCCACATTCCAACTCAGAGGCAATGTTTTTACTGTTATCATGGCTGTTAACATAATATACTTAGAACACAAAAAGTACAGTCATCCATACACACGTGTGCATGCACATACATACATATACATATACATACATAAGAAAGATTTGTTAGGTTGACCTGTAAGAGAAGAAAGCCATATTGTTTGTTGTCCAATGAAAAAGATGAAATTTTTATAATTTGTTATAGGGTTATTTTTATATAATTAGAATAAATGTCCTAGTAACTCATAAAACAGCTGAGATCCATATGTCACCTCTTAGGACCATTTGCAACCACTTGCCTTCAATGAACTATACCTAAAGTTTATTATTTTCTCCCTAACCTGTCCCTTCTGGTTAATTACTCCTAAGCTGTCCCTCTGTTAAGCTTAACAGTCCCTATATTATTTACAAATTTAAAGATTGAGGATTCCCAAAAGTAGACAGCTCAAAGTTGTTTGTAGTCTTGGAATGATCTATCTTGTCTTGCTATTAAGGACTTTGGAAGAATAATAATTCTTCATAATCATAACAACTATAACCATTATTAATTATTATTATCAATAATTACTATTAACCATTATTAGTCACAACAATCATTAATAATTATTATGAATAATTGTCAATAATAGCCAACAATGAACAATTTACCATTAGACTGAATTTCTATTAATTTTTATTAATAATTATATCTAATAACAATAACCATAACCATCAATAACATTACTAGTAATAATTAACAACAATCTATCATTAAACTGAATAATATGCATACTATAAACCCAATTAAAATTTTTAACACTAAGGGGTATAAAACAAACATTTTTTATGAATTGAATCTATTTTTGTTTATAGTCAGCTAAATAAATTTAAACCTATAAAACAGTTTTATTCAAAAAATGTCTTATTTAAATTGAACAAAAATATCAATTTACGTTGTTAAAGAGACTTTTACCAGTGTTCCTTAAAAAAAGACAATTTATTGGAGCAAGTTCATTTTGTTAGAAACTTCAGGCCTGTAAATTCTCTTAGACTTTTAGTTAAACATGCTGAGTTGTATTCGAATTACTTAAGTGATACAGCTTGGTAGGGTGGAGGTCCACAGTCTGTCTCCCGAGTATTGGAATCAAAGCTGCACCTTTAAAACACAATGAACACTGCCCCAAATTCTTGCCCAAGACTTTATGCTTCCCAGTGAAACACAGAATACCGTAAAGTCAGCCCTTCCCCCACCACCCATCCACTGTTTCTAGAGCAGGAGAGGGGCATGGAACAAACATTGGACTAGATTAATCAGAGTATCTACAAACAGCTACAAACTGAAAAATGTAACAGCTTCATATTTTGGCTTTGGTCTTCTCAAGGCAGGGCTTTCTTAACAGTCAGAGCTGGCAGGGAGGTCACTCTGTAGACTAGGCCAGCCCTGAAGTCACAGACATCCTTTTGGATTAAAGGCGTGGGTCACCACCAAGCCTGGAATTTACAAGCTCAATTTGCATCCTAGAAGACTGGCCTCTAGACAAGATCATGGGGGAAGTTTAAAGGAAACTTCAGCAGAATTAAGCACTCCTTTACACTATGTTCAGAAAAAATTTTTGAGGACACCTTTTTTAAAAAACACATTTAGCAAACCAATGTTGGTAGATTAATTCCTGGGTGGTTGCCTCTACGACCCAAGCCTGTCTGTGAAAAGTTGCAAATGAACACCTCTATGGAATGCTTGCTGCAAAATGCTCTGAGGGCATGCCTGACCTTCCAGCCTCTGTGACTTAGCTACCTGAACTGTGGCTAAATGTGGAAGCCAGGACCCCAGGCTGTAGGGCAGGTTTCAAGCACATTTCAAAACCTCTAGCAAATGGACAGGAGAGGATGGACTCCCCTCACAATTTCTCTGAATACCTATCACCTGGAAAGGCTGGGGAAGCAACATATACCCCCAATCCAGGGAAGCCAAAACAGTACTCATGGGCTGCATAATCGTGTCCTGCCGAGTGGGAGAAAACCCACAAGAGAATGCAAGCTTCTCAAAGCCTATCAGAAAAAGGGTCTCCAGGACACAGGCCAAATCTCCATCAGCTCCATCCACAGGCTCACCACCAGAGTCAATAGAATTCCCTCTGTGTCCATCCCAAGTCCATGCCTTCACTGACTTGGAGAAGTTAAACTTTCTCCATGCCACAACTTGAAACACAACAGCCACAGCAAGCCACAGCACACAGTCAACAAGCACATACCATACATACACAACAATTTCTCCTGGAACATAGCTTTCTTGAAAGCAAAGAATTTCTTTCATATATATATATATATATATATATATATAATATATATATATATATATATATGAGTATCTGTTTTACATCTCTGTTGCAGTTTGCATCTAGGACAACATTTTCAATTCTCTGAATAAATAATTTCTTCCATATCAGACTTTCTCTTTTTCTCTTTTCTTTCGGGCCCCTGGCAGGGGGGTGGTCCTGGGCTGGGGCAGCGGCAGCAGCTGCAGGAAGCCCGGGGCTTTGGGCTGAGGCAGCAGTTGATGCCACAACTGCTCCGCAGGCCCCACTCCATTCCGCAAAGAATCTCTTAAGATCCTTTTTCTTACCCTAATTCCTCGCATCCTGAGTGACTCCTTGAGACCCCTTAAAAACAAATCATGTTTATCTAATGTCTGTCCCATAGTTCCTTCTTTCCGAGGAACTTTTACTGAACTCTATAGTTCCTTCTTTCTTGAGGAACTTTTACTGAACTCTGTTTCTTAAACCTTTCCCTGTGTCTTGAGGGTTCATTAACACTTTGTGTAAACAATTTTCCATTTACTGAGTTGTTTGTCCCATTTTTTTTTTTTTTTGCATGACCTTTATTACAAGCAGGTGCCTGCAGTGGTCACAATGCGGATCTGTCTCACCTAATGGGTGGCAATCCAATGAAAGACCAACCATGTGATGTGCCGCTCTACTTACCTCTTGTGATCTGTATTACAGGCGGGTTACTCCTGCAGTGATCACCATGCGGATCTTCACTCTGGATGGGTGGCGATTCAATGAAGGGCCCTCTCTATGGCGAGTGGCATTCAGGTCAGCTCTCGTACCCTGAGTCCCATACATTGGGTGCCATTTGTATTCCCCGACCCACGGGGTTTTCAACTAGGGTCCGGGGAGAAAGTAACCTGAATGAGACACAAACCAAACACAAGGAGACCAAGTCTATATTCTGATCAAGGTCTCATTGTTTTTATTAGGTGCCAGGTATATATATAAAGACAAGCGAGCGGGAAATTTGTGGTGGAAGAGGGGGTAGGCATAGTTCAGGGAGAGGGTACATCTAGAAAAGTGCCAGGCACTCACAGATCCTGATACTGACCTCGGTGTCTATTGCACTCGTAAATTTCTGAGATAAGCAAGCTATGCTTGTAAATTCCTGAGGTAAGTAAGCTGCGCTCATAAGTTCATAAATTCCTGAGATAAGCAAGCTAGTAATTCTCTGTGAGCATGTATGTCTGACAGCTTTGGCTCCTGGCATGTACCAGATAATAAAAATGTGCTGGCATGTGTGGTCTCAATACATCCCTCCCATGTTAACGTCAGGTCTTCGGCAGCAGGGTCTTATTGCCTCTCCTCCTGTAGGTATCCCAACTTAGAGGCAAGGAGCCCTTACCTTTTGTGGGGCCTTGGATCCCCTGGCCAACATCCACCTGGTAGAACAATCCATTGCTGATGTCAGAGCTCCTGTATTAATATATTTTGCCTGAGTGCATAGCCCTAGGACTTTAGTATTATATTTGGTTCTGAACAGAGAGTAATCCCTTCCACAGTTCCCATGTCTAGTAGTCAATTAAAGAAAGCAGTTTTACCGGTTTTATAAGAGATTACCTCTACAATAGTTGTCTCCAATTTACAGTGGGGGTGCCGGGAGCGCCTCATCATTGTCATATTTCTTCCTTGTTCTATGGGTGGAACGCAAGGAAGTCTCTCATATCAGACCTTTGTGGCACCTAGAAGGTATAGTTTCATTAGGACTCATTATAACTAGTTGTTACAATTAGATCCACAGAGGGGTTCGATGTTTATGGCATCTGGGCTCTTTCTTCCTTTGAATGTTCAGAAGGGCAGCCTTTCCGTTGCCACTTTTTGGTACATCCTACTCATGCAAACTGTATCTTTTCTTCTCAGCCGTTAAGTTGGTGACGTTTTGTCCTGTTTGGAACAAACAAATTTTTCCCATAGTTAGTTTTAAGATTTGAATTGCCAGGGGTTTGATGAAAAGGTTTCATGTCTTTCTGTATCCCCCCCCCTTTTTTTTAGCGATGAGTCTCCAGATGATAGTTGTATTATACATGATCTGGGTGGAGTCAAGGCATTGATTTCATCATAATTCACCCATGTTGTTTTGGGTGACTATATATGATTAACTTGGGAACAAACTTAATTTTTTCGTGAAATCATCTTAAAGAGAATGTACAAGGTGATACTGTACAACAGAGAAATTATAGTGTTACCAAAGGCCACTAAACCAATAAACAATAAAGCAAATATGGGTCTCCTGGTCAAGCCAGCTCCACCCTCGTCAGCACCAGCTACACCTCACCTGCCTGGAAATACTGTTGCACAGATGGCTAGCCATGTGCCTGTATATCCCAAATCTCATTGCTATTGGCTCCTCCCCTTGGAGAAATAACCCATGGCTGATGCCACAAGCTTACTCCTCTACAGGTTAGATGTTATAAGTTCCACATGTAAGACCCTGTCAATTTAACAGGGGGGAAATTGTATTCATGCGAGTTAACATACTATCCAAACATGTGTCTATCCTAAAGTAACCTACCATAACTATTGGCTTTACCCGTTGTTCTTTTTTTTTTTTTTTTTTTTTCTTTTTTTTCTCTTCTTTTTTCTTTTTTTCTTTTCTTTTTCTGTCTTTTTCTTTTTTCCCCCCCCCCCCCCCCCCCCCCCCTCTCCCCCTTCTTCCCTCTCCCTCCCTCGCCCCCGTCTTCGTTCCCCTTGTCGTTTTTGTTCCCTCCCCCTCTTCGTCTCGCCCCCTTTCCCGCCGGTGTCCTTCCCCGTTCGGCGTTGTCCGCCCGTGGGTCCTCCGTCGGGCGTTGCGCGTCCCTCCCGCCGGCGTCTCCCGAAGGGATACCGAGGGATGCGAGGTTGTCAAACCTCAAGAACGCCTTTTCTTCCCCCCCCCCCCCCCCCCCCCCCCCCCCCGACCGGTATCGATAAGAGGAGACCTGAATGGGCTGCGCATCTTCGAGCGCCGGTCGTCTCCAGGCGCTACCATCCCGAGGGTGCGCGGCGCCGCGTGTCGCGCGCGAGGCGACCCGCCCCCGCGCGCTGCCTCGTCGCCCGGCTGCTGGCCTGTACGGGGGCGCTTGCCTCGCGCTTCGCGCGCCGATGGCGACGTTGGCTCCCTAGGACCCTCTGCTCCCTTCTCGCTTCGACCTTTTCCCCCCCTTCCCTCCTCCCTCCTTCGCCTCCCCCGGACCTTCCGGTTAGCGTTCGCGCTACTGCTTAAATACCCTATATATCTAATTGCTTGTTCATTAGTAGGATCGAAATGTTATCCCTGGACAAAAGGTCAGCCCCCCATGATAGGAAACAGCCATAATTGACAGAGTCCAAGTCAACAGCTCCAGAGAGAGCTGACTGTTTTACCTCTCATCACCTGTGCCCCCCTTTTCTAAGCTAGGGACCAACCTGCGGAAGAGGCGTGTCGTTCGCGTTAGATAGCTTTCGAATGTAAGGGCGCTGATTGGGGTGAATGCCGTTGAACTCCAGCAATGTAGTCTGCGCCGACACTCATTTGATCAACTGATTGAACAAACAACCTGTCACCCCCCATTGGGTGGTGGGGCTGTAGGTGTTTGGGCAGAGGGTTGGCCTTAGCCTGCAGATAGGTTTTGCGGGAAGGATGCTTGTACTCAGGCATTATCACTTATAGCTAAAAAGGCAAAAAAAAAAAAACTGCAGAGAAGATGCCCAGGACCCGTTATGGCCCGCCGAAGGCATGATCTGGGATGGGATGGGGTGGCGCGGGGGGAGGCGAAAGGGAAATAAGCCTGAACTGAATTGGAAAAAATGTATGAAATGCACAAAGCATCAATAAAAATTAATTAAAAAAAATAAAATAAATAAATAAATAAATAAATAAATAAAAAGTAAAAAAAAAATGTGCTGGCAGTTGCAGACTTTTTGTGTTCTCCAAGATTAGAGTGGATTCATGATTTGTAAGGTTTGCATTCTCATTTATGGATAAAATGTACGAATTAAAAAAAAACAAAACCTTGTAGTTGGCATGGTGGCATACATCTATAATCCCAGAAGAGGCTGAGGAGTTTAAGGAAAGCCCTCAACTACATACCTTATTCAAGGCTATTTCATGATACATACATTAAACCTTGTTTCAAAAGCAAACAAAGAACCAACAAACAATGGAGCTACACAGCAGGAAATTTGGAGACACAAGCTAAACTTTATAGTTCTATAGGACATTCTTTGTACATGTGAGGGATGTGTGCATGTGTGTGTGTGTGTGTGTGTGTGTGTGTGTGTGTGTGTGTGTGTGTTGAGCTGGGCCAGTGGGAAGGAAAATATATATAAATGCATACAAGTATGTAATGTTTGTACACAAGCCTACACTAATTTGAGGGGAAATGGAATTTTGTGGTAAAATGCCTAAAGGCAATACAATATAGATTGGCTATAGATTGGCTGCAATGGTTAGCTTATTGTCAACTTCATACAACCCAGAATCACTTGGGAAGAAAATCTTAATGAGGAATTATGTAGAGCAGGATGGTCTGAATATGTATCTGTAAGTGATTTCCTTAATTGTTATTTGGCTAAGGAAGACCCAGCCCCTAATGACTTTACACACTAGATACAGTGTTCCATACATTATAATAGAAGATATAGCTTACCTAAAAGCAAGCAAACTGGAGAATATTCCTTTTGTTTTGGGCCATGAATGTGATGTGACAGGCTGTTTGAGTTCCTCATAGTATTTTATGTCAGCAACAGAAATGAAACTAGAGCATTGACTTTTATATACAGGCAAATATAAAGTTCAATGGGCAGTAAGTGAACGTTTTCTATGAACAAAGCATAGAATTATATAGATAGATGCAATATGATTCTCCAATTTTTGTATTTGTTTTTTAGAAGATGTCATTAGTCAAACCTGTGATATTGACAAGACAACAGAATACCATTTCAGGTAAAGTAGGGTCTAGAAATTATTGAGACTCAAAGAAAAAATGGAATTACCAAACTCCCGGATATATCCAGGTATATATTGTCTACTTTTTTCTTTTCCCTTTTGTTTTTCTCCTTTCCTTCTATCTATGTCTACTTATATCTATATATCTTTGCAATAAAAACAGTGATACCGTGGTTAATTTCTGATTTACCTTCAATTAAATGGTTAATTGAAAATCTTGTTTATAAAACATAAGGAGTCTGGAAAATGCAAATTTCCCCTTGGACCATTACCAAAAAAAAAAAAAAAATGAATGAGTGCAATAGACATATGAATCATTTATTTTGGAAGAAGATATGTTTCATGTTTCACTTTATGGAGGACCATATTTTCCTAGATTAAGAAAAGAAAGAAGGTGAATTAGGAATGCAAGATTGTTGCCTTGAAGAAAGGTCAAAACAAACCCAAGGCACTTTGCAACAATGGCAAGTTCAGAGAGCAGTATGCAATGCCTTTTATCTCTACCTTAATGCTCAGGATACCCTGGGGGAAGAGAGGGAGGAGAAGGATCTTCGCATGTGAGTCTCTTGCATAAAAGTGTACAAGGATACCTGTTGTCTAAATATTTTTTTACTTTTTTTGTTTTGTTTTGTTTTCATTTTTTTTTAACAATAAGTGATAATTTGTGAGTACAAGCATCCTTCATGTAAAACCAATTGCAAGCAGTTGTGCCCAAACCCACACAGTTCATGGGTCCCACCATCCACGGGGGGGGGGGTAAAAAAAAGCAGAGAAAGATGCACAAAACTTATGGAAGAATTCATGATCTGGGATGGGTAAATATGCCTGAACTGAATTGGAAAATGATGTATGAAATACACAAAGCATCAATAATAAAAAAAAAAAAAAGAATGGGCAATATAGAAAAAATAATTATTTAAGAAAAATAGTTATTATTTGAATCTTTTTAAAAATTTGTATTTAAGTTTTGTGTATTTCATACATCATCTTTCAATCCAATTCCATTACATCCCCTTCTCCCTGTCCCTAACCCCGCCCTAGTTCATGCATTCTGCCATATATGTCTTACATCTTTCTCTCAGTCTTCCCAAAGATTTTTTTTTCCTGCAGAGGCTTGTTGTTTGGGGCAGGATTTAACTGTATCAGTTAGTTCTTTGATCCAGTCCTTATGTTGTTGTTATTCCCTCCCCTTTAAGTTGCTCCAAAATATGCCTATAAAAACATCACATATGTATCAAAATTATGACCTCTGAGAATAAACTCTACATTAATTTCAAAATAAAAAATAAATTTTTTTTACAGTTCTGAAAAATATTGTGGTAGAATTCCTCAAACTTGAAACTAAATTTATTTGGAACTTGATACTATTGTGACGGTCTTGTGTGGTATGCCAGGTATAGTCCCATCAGGCCTTCTCTCTTTTTATTTTTATTTTTATTTTTTTGGACTTTTTGAGACAGGGTCTCCCTGTAGTTTTATACTAACTCATACAATGTCTACAGACATTGCCATATTTTCAAGGAATGGAGGAGCAAACTCACACACACACATACGTGTGTGTGTGTGTGTGTGTGTTTGCGTGTGTGTGTGTGTGTGTTGTTTGATGCATTCACACAGCTTTCCCAACCTGAACTTTCACCCTAAGTACAAGTCTGTATCTTTCCTGTTTATGCATGGAAATAAATTTCATATTCAGGACAATTTTGTATTTCTTTGAGAGATGTTCTTGATAATGTGTCTCTATTCTTCTTCAATCATATCTTTATAAACCATAGTATATACCATGATGCAGAGCAGTTTTTATTTATTAACTCCCTTAATTCTTTTTGGATAATGAAGTCCTTAAGTTCAAGTAATCTTTCTTTGCAATCTATTTTTACATTATTTTATATGCTAAATTGATTAAAAATCAACTGTTGTTTGAAATGAAATTCACATCTCTGGTGTGACATAGAGATTAAAAATTCGAAGATGAGACAAAGATATGGAATAACAGAAGAACTACAGTAAGTAAAAATATCTGTTGTTCAAAAAGAAAATGAAGTAAAGATTTCTCATGGGAGAATCTATGTAAGATTAATATGGAATTCTCTGGAGGGCATAAATAATGTAATCACCACCACCAAGTTTCTTTCATGATTGATTACTCTGCATGAATGACTCTATATCGAGTGGGAAAAGGTGGATCTGTGTATAGTTATTAGCTTGGCAAAGTTTATGAATGGAAATTGTATTATAGCTATGACTAAATAACTGAATCAACTGAAGCAAGGAAGGGTTCATTTGAGACTCTAACTCCAGAGAATACAGTCCATTACAATGGAGAATTGATGAGGGCAGGTAGATGATCACACTGTCACAGACTGAAAGATGAGAGAATAAATCGGTCCACCAAATACGTTCTCCTTTTTCTGCCGTTCTTGAGACACAGATTCAGTTAATGGTGTTGTCCTCAGTTAGGGGACCTACTTCTACAAAATTACATTAGAAAGGACCTTCATAAATTTCTAGTCCAAACTTTTGAAATAATTCTTTTTATTTTTATTTATATTTTTAGAGCTCCATACTTGAAATTTTTTTTGTGTGTGTGTATGTGTGTGTGTGGGGGGGATACTGGGTGATGCAGTGTGTGTGTGTGCGTGCGTGTGTATGTGTGTGTGTGTGTGTGTGTGTGTATGTGTGTGTGTGTGTCTGTGTGTCTGTGTGTGTGTATGGAGATACTGGGCAATGCAGTAGTTTATGATCAACTGCTGGGAATTTGATTCCAAAAGGCTTCAATATCTCATTTCCTACAGTTTTGCTGTGTGCAATATTCATCTCTCTCTTGGGCTGATAAGACTCTGTATACAGCTCTGATGGAAAATTATTCATATCTCTAATATCTCCAAAGACTTATTAGTCTCTCCACTATCATTGAACTACAAAACCAGCTTCACAGGTTCACACAATGCACAATGTCCTGTCAGGGCCTCTTGAGCTGCCAGGACACTCTTTATGCAGGGACACTCCTGCTGCATGTTTCCTGGCTTCAGCAGCTCTCTGAAATCCTGGAGGAAGTACTTCATGCTTTTACCTTCTGTGCTTTTAAAGGCACCACTATGTGAATGGGAGCAACCGGAAATCTGGCAAAGGGTAAAATCTCTCAAACCCACTTCGATTGACATGCTTTCTCCCCAAGTACACACCTTCTGAAATCTCCCAAAACATTGCCACTCACTGGAGACAAAATATCCAAATATTGGAACCTATGCTGGACAATGTTATTCAAACCACAATGCCCATGGAAGCCAGAAAAGGGTATAAATCCCCTGGAGCTTGAATTACAGCTGTTTGTGAGCTGCCTCTTATGGGTACAGGTAACTGAAATTGGGTCCTTTGCCAGTGTGGCACATGTTTTTAATCAGTGACCTATCTGTCTTGCTTTAGAACTCTTTTAAGTCAAGAACTTAATTTATGCCTTTAGCCTTGAAAGGAAAAGAGATAGGTTAAGTAGACATTCCTTGAGTGATTATGTTGACTATGTATAACAATGCAAACTTTCAACCAAAATTAGAAACAGAAATGAATGGAAGGCAGAGATGATTATTTTTAAATTGTGGATCCCATTAAGGAGTCAATGCTTTTAAGTAAAATTAGCTTCTAAATGTTTCTGTGGATTCACTGAGGTTCTCTAATAGTCTCCCTCCTCTAAAAAATTAGAGTGATTGTTTCCCTTGCAAAGTGCATTCTAAGCTGTTACCACTCAACAATTTATTTTTAAAATGTTAAATCTTATGATTTCCTAAGATTCCATTACCCTCTTCTTTACTGTCACCCTATGCTATTTTAAGTGGCAGCATCTAAGCATAAATAAACAAGGGAAATAAAAGATGAAATAAAGGGATAGGAAAAAGAAGAAAATGCAAAATTAAAATTGCATTTTAATACTGCAAAGGGTGGCACCTATCTTTAATCCCAATACTAAGGAAGCAGAGGGGTGTGGATCTCTCCACTGGAGGCCAGCCTGGTGTATATAGCGAGTTCCAAGAGATCCTATCACAAACAAACAAACAAACAAAGAAACAAACAAACAAAAATATATTTGAAGCCAGGTATGCTGATATATGCTTCTAATCCCAGTTTTCAAGAGTTGGAGACAGAGCATCAGGAATTCAAGGATAGCTTGACTTCATAACAAGTTTCAAAGCCAGTCTATCTCCAAAACAAATAAAAAAACAGTTTTATTAAATGATAGATGATAGGCTGGGAACAAGTTGTTATTTTTGTATTGCGTAGAAAATTATCTGGGATGGGTAGGGGTGGGGTGGTGGGAAGGGAAAGGGATATATGCCTGAACTGAATTGGAAAATGATGTATGAAATACACAAAGCATCAATAAAAAAATTAAATTAAACTTAAAAAATATATATATATAACTATTAATGGGGTCCAAGAGAGTCCTTCAGTTTAAAGAATTAGTTCAGGTGCTAGAGAGATGGCTCCGTGTTTAAGAGCACTGACTGTTGGGCTGGAGCAATGGCCTAGCGGTTGAGAGCGCCGACCGCTCTTGCAGAGGACTCGGGTTCAATCCCCAGCACCCACATGGCGGCCGAAAACCGTCTGAAACACCAATTCCAGGAGAACTCCAGTTCCAGGGGAGTCCGACGCCCTCTTCTGACCTCCGCGGCATTGCACGTCACGGGTGCACAGACTTGCATGCAAACAATACATTCATACACATACGGAAATAAATAAAATTAAAAAATTTTTTTAAAAAAAGAGCACTGACTGCACTTGCAAAGAACCCAGGTTCAAATCCTAGCACCTAAATAGAGACTAACAATCATCAGTAACTTCAGTTCCAAGGGATCTGACACCCTCTTCTAACCTTTGCAGTCATTGCATGACATGGATGCACTCACATACATGCAGATAAATAAACCCAAGCATGGCTGGGCGTCATGGTGCACGCCTTTAATCCTAGCGTGGGAGGCAGAGGCAAGTGGATCTCAGTGAGTTCAATGCCAACCTGGTCTATAGAGCGAGTTCCAGGCCAGCTAGGGATACAAGGAGACCCTGTCTCAAAAAGACAAAAAAATATAAATAAACTCAAAGCACATAAAATAAAAATAATAAATAAAAAAAAATTGGCTCAAAGGCAGGCTCCTCTTATTTGGATACATAAATTTCTCACTTTCATATTGGAGTAGGGTTTTGAAACTGAAGATTAAATTTAACACTGTTAGTAGATTTGGAATAAAATGTGGTTACAGTCCCACTCTTGTTTACTGTGACTGAGCTTTATGACCTTCCTAACTGATGTTCTGTCTCACTTATAAAACTGAGTAATTGACATGAGCCTTCTTGTCATGATGTTATAAGTGTAAATCATCCTTTCTGAACCACAGAGCACTGTAACTTTCTAATTAAATTGATGCACCATAAAATGGAAAAAAAAAAGAAAATTTTGTTCACATGATGCACTGTTCCATCACAGTGATATATGATCACAATGCTCACTGTACCTCAGAGTCGTCAGCAGTCCCATTGAAATGCTCCAATGTATCATTTCAGTTCTACATCGTTACATCAAGGGGTTCACTCTCCCAGGATAATGCTGCTCCATTTTCTCAACTCTGTGTTTCATTTTATATAACAATGATCAGTACTCTCATCAAAATGCTACATTGCTGCATCATAGTGATCCACTGTCCTTTCACAATGCTCAGTTGTTGCAACACAAACATGGACTGTACTATCACAATCTTTACTGCCTCACTAACATTCTCCAATGTACTGTCACTATGATATGCTTTCTTGTAAAACTGTTATGGCTACACCACTATGGTCTACTGTCCCATCATAAAGCTCTGTTTTCTCAGCACAAGTTTCCATTGTTACATCACATTGTTCCACTGCACCATCATAGTATTTCAGGTCTCATTACAATGTTTTGTTGTTGCATCAGAGTTTTCCAGTCTCCCATCACAATATTCAGTTGTTACCATCATAATGTCCAAAGTCTCAACAGAAACCTCCAGTTTTCTCATCAAAGAGCTTCATTTTTGCAGCACAGTGTCCCATAACAATGACCAATGTCCTATCAGGATGGTCTACTTTCCCATAGCAATGTCTCAACACTGTGCTCCATTGTTACATCATTGTGGTCAACTGTCTCATCACAGTGCTTGATTGTTGCATGACAATGGTCCACTGACCTGTCATAATGCTCCATTGTTGCAAAACAATGCTTCACTACCACAATATAATTCTCCATTGTCACTCCAGAAAGCTCCCTTCTTATAACACTGGTTCACTGTCCTAATGCAGTGCACAATTTTAGATCACATTGGTTCTCTCTCCCATCACAAACACTGTCTCATAACAATGTCCCACTGTTCCATAAAAGATGTGCATTTTCACATTACAATGCTGCACTGTCTCATCAGAATGTTATGTTGTCTAATAATAATGTTCCATACTTTTGTGTAAATGGCCCTTTGCTACATCATTATGGCCCACTCTTCCATAACAATGCTGCATTGTCTTATCATAGTATTCTACTGCTACAACCCAATGGTCCACTGTGCTGTGACAGTGCTCCACTGTCTAATCGAAATTATCCACTGCTGTATCAACTTTCTGATCACAATATTAAACAATACTCCACTGTTTCATAGCAGTGTTAAATTGTTACATCATAAAGTTCTTTAAGTTTATGACAATTGTGGGAAAAATTAGAATGGGTTGGGTTCTAAGCCATTGGTACCTCCCTGGCCACACCCATGGGGTGGAGTGTAGTGATGAATTGAGTCACGATTGATATTTAAGGAGACATGTTGGAATAAAATCTCTCTCTGCATTTGAACCTCAACCTGCATACACGTGGTGTGCTTTCCTGTGCGGGCTTTCCACATGGTTTGTCCTAGGATTAAGTAGGCCCTGCCACAAATCCAGACAGCGACACCACAATTGGCGTCCAAACGTGGGGCAGAAGGAAACCTTGACAACTTAGGTATGCATACCCCTAAATCTTGCCTTTTTCTTCTCTCTTTCCTGATATTTATCTGTTGTGGTGGAGCTATCTTTCCTGCTGGTTTTGGTGGATGGGACAGTGGTCTGAGAGCATGTGGCTTTGTACATGTGGAGACCCTGCTTCTGATTTGGTTCAGAAGGAGCACCCAGTGCCTTCCAGGCATGTGCCTCCTGGCATGGTGACTCCTGCAGGCTATAAAAGCCAGTGACCTCAAGGCTGAATTTAATATTAAGCCTTAGCAGTTATGTTTGGCCTTAAAACAATTTTCATAATTCTACAGGTCTGAAAAACTTTCTGGTTTTAAATTCCACCCCCAAAGAAAGACTGTGAGGAACCAGCTCCTCAAGTTCGGTTCCATTCTTAACTTGTTCATGTGTAAATTTTCTCCTGGTAGCTCTTCTTTACCTGAGCACACTTCTTTCTGTTGCAAATTAAGGCCTTTCATGGAAGCTGCCCTCTTCCATGAGCATCCTCTTCAAGCTTTGGCCATTTTTCTCTTAAATTTTGTATACAAAATCTGTTTTTGGATAAAAATATGTTGCTCTCTTGTCTTCTTATGTTTTTTTCTAAATCTACCTCTTCTTGCCTGCCAGCTATCTGTAGATCCAAGGTTGGGATTTAGTTAACAGTAATTCAAATCCATTTCAGCATGTTTAACCTAAAGTGTAATATTTTTACTTAACCCCTGATACACTAGATATGGTTGATTTAATTTTATCTTGCTCCTTTTGAATGTGTTTCACCTTAAAAATCTCTTCTCACAGAATTCTTGATCATACGTGGTCTGAGTTCTGGCCTGGCGCCCTAAGCCTGCCTGCTGTGCATGCATACCAGCTTGCAGACTCAGCACATGGTATCTAAATCATGCCCACTAAATTTTGATTTTAGGTAACATCCTTTTGACTTCAGCATTTTGGAAACAAGATAGATGGATTTCTAGGAGAATTTACAGGCCTTGAAGTTCTAACAAAACAAACTTGCTCTGATAAATTGTCTTTTTTTAATTTTTTAAAATTTTATATATTTATGTATGTGCATGAATGTACTATCTGCATGCAGGTCTGTGCACCCATGTCGTGCAACACTGTGGAGGTCAGAAGAGGGCGTCAGATTCCCCTGGAACTGGAGTTCTCCTGGAATTGGAGTTTCGGATGGTTCTCAGCCGCCATGTGGGTGCTGGGGATCGAACCTGGGTCCTCTGTAAGAGCGGTCGGTGCTCTTAACCGCTAGGCCATCTCTCCAGCCCGATAAATTGTCTTTTTTAAGGACCATTGGTAAAAGTCTCTTTAACAACATGAATTGATATTTTGGTTCAATTTAAATGAGAAAATTTTTGAAAAACTGTTTTATGTTTCTTTAAGCCCATCTTCAAGCTGTGTGTATGTGTGAGTGAATGCAAGGTCCTGCTTTTAATTCATTATAATCCTACAGTCTATTTAGCCTTAGCTAAATAAGTATAAACAAAATGTAAAACTAATGTAAGTATAAACAAAAAAAAAACAAAACTAATGTAAGTATAAACAAAAATAGATTCAGTTCAGAAAAAAATGTTTGTTTTATACCCCTGAGTGTTAACAATTTTAATTGGGTTTATAGTATCCATATTATTCAGTTTAATGATATATTGCTGTTAATTATTAGTAGTAATTGTTATTGATGTTTATAGTTATTGTTATTGAATATAATTATTGATAATAATTGATAAAAATTCAGTCTAATGGTAAATTGTTCATTGTTGTTGGTTATTATTATTGACAGTTATTATTCATAATAATTAATGACTGTTGTGACTAATAATTGTTAATGCTAATTATTGATAATTAATAATAATTAGTAATGGTTGTAACATTTTTCCTTTACTTGTAGGACAAATTAGGCATCTATAGGTCAAATCATAAAATTTAAAAAAAACAGGGAGGTGGTATAATATTCCTTCTGTATTCCAAAGCTTTTGATAAATTTTCAATTCTGAGGTCTTGAAACTAACAATGGGAGGAGATTTGTATGTTCTCACAGGTAAAAGTACCAATCTAAATGCCTGAAAATGTACAACCTTTGGCTGTGCAAGGTGGACTGGGAAATGCCAACAGAGAGGCTGACTCATCTGAACATTAAAGAAAAAGGAACCTCAGACTGCCTCAGTCAGAGACACTGAGCATCTCTCTGAATTCTATTTGGGATAACTGTTTATAATGTGCCCAATGAAGTTTACCTTCCAGATGCTGAGAAACCTTCCTACCTCTCCCTTTTATAGGAAAAAAAAACCATGATGGTAATGAAGTCATTCTCTAACTATAAATTAGAGCCAACCGTTATAGTGGTAATTTCTTATAAAACAGGTATAACTGCCTTCTTTAATTGACTGATAGACATAGGAACTGTGAAAGGATAATTCTCTATTTAGAGCCAAATATAATAGTAAAGTCTTTATAAGCTGTGTAACTAAGCAAAATTTATTAATAAAGGAGAGCTTTGATATCAGCAATGGATTATTCTGCCAAGGAGATGTTGGCAGAGGGATCCAATCCCCCCCCAAATTATAAAGGCCTTTTGCCTATAAAAATGGGATATCTGCAAGGAGAAATGTGGTAAGTCCCTGTTGTCGAAGACCTGGTGTAAGCATGAAAAAATGTTTTGAGACGTCACTTGCTAATGTACAGTTGGCCTCTGAAATGCCAGAGAGCGTTACCAAAGGCCACTAAAGCAATGAAGCAAAATATTGGTCTCTTTGAGTCAAGCAAGACTCCTCTGTCAGTATCAGCTAGGACCCAACTGCCTGGATATATTCTGCAATGGTGGCAGCCATGTGTCTATATATACCCCAAATCTAATCAGCTATTAGCTCTCTCCTTGGAGGAATAATTCATGGCTGATGCCACAAGCTTACGTCCTCTAGTGGTTAGGAGATGATATAAGCCACAGTAAGAACTTGTCATTTTTTATAGAGAAACCACAGTTTGTGGATTAGCATACCATCCAAACATCTGTGTCTATGCTCACAGCTTAGCTTGCCATAATAGTTAGTACTGTTTAAAGGCCTGTACATCTAATTGCTTGTGCTTTGTTAGTAGGATTAAAAAGATACCCTGGATAAGCTGTCAACCCATGAAGGGAAACAACCTGAACAGTGTAAAATGACATCTCCAGAGAAAATAGACTGCTCTGCTTCTCACCCAATTGTGCCCCTTTCCCAAATCCTAGGGAACAAATTGCAGATAAGGAGGTGTAGTAGAATGTAAGGGCTGTGGAGAGATTGGGGTGAATCATGAGACTACAGTAATATACTGGACTCTTATTTGATCAACACGCTTGTGCATACAAGCTTCTCCAATTGGACAGTGAGAACCTTGGGTTTTTTTCAAAATATGAACATAGATAATTGGTTTTACATGAACGTTACTTACATTCATTGCTTATGCTTGACAATCAGCTTACTTCATGGTTGGGATTTTTGGATGTTAATTGGCCTTAGTGTGAAAATAAAGTTTCAGGTCTGACCTGTCCCCCACTGCCTAGCACTCAAAACAGGCTTGAGCAGCTGGCTATTCAAAACTCCTGTTCCTTTGGGTTGTTAGCCTCACCCATGGGCTCCCCTGCCTCTCAGAAAAATTAAAAAAAAATAAAATTAAAATGGTGAGATGTGGGAAAAGTTAGTTAGAATGGGTTGGGTTCTAAGCCAATGGTACCTCCCTGGCCACACCCATGGGGTGGATTGTAGTGACGAATTGAGTCATGATGGATATTTAAGCAGAAATGTTGGAATAAAATCTTTCTCTGCATTTGAACCTCACCCTGCGTACACGTGATGTGCTTTCCTGCATGGGCTTTCCACATGGATTGTTCTAGGATTAAGTGGGCCCTGCCATAAATCCAGAGGGCGACAACATAGACAATAGTTCACTGTCTCATCACAATTCGCCATTGTTACATCATAATAATCAACAGTCCTACTACAATGTTCCACTTTGGACAAAACAATCCTCTATCCCATCAAATATTTCACTATCTCATCATAATTTTCAATTGTTGTATCACTATGGTCAATTGTCTCAACACCATGTTCCTTTGTTATACAGCACAATAGCTCATTGTCCCATTATAATGATCTGTTGTATTTGAATTTGACACTCTACCATCAGAATTGGTTACCATTTCATCACAGTGCTCAGAGGTTTCATGAATATTTTCCACATTCTCATTACAATGCTCCATTTTTATATCACAATCATGTATTGTTCAAACACAACATTAAATTTTTGCATCATAGTTGTACATTGACCTGTCAGAATGTTTCATTTTTGGAACAAAATTGTGCATTGTTCAGTCACAATTTTAATTTCATCATCACAATGCTCCATTGATCCATGTAAAAGGTCCACTGTTTCATGATAATGTTCCAAATTTTTATATCGTCATATCAACTCTCTCATCCCAGTGCTCCAATGTTGCATCACAATGGTCTACTACTTTGTCACAGTACTCCTTTTTTGCATCACAAGAATCCCCTCCACTATCATTAAAGCTTCATTGCCTCATCACAATGCTTAATGCTTGCATCACTGTGTTCTACTCTGTTAGGTCACTATGGTCTAGTTTCCTATAAAAATGTTGCCACAACATTATAGTCCACTATCCCATGAGAATGCTAAATTGTGACATCACAAAGTTCCAGTAAATCACAAACTGCTCAATTTTTTTCATCATTATGGGCCACTTTTCCATCTTTATGGTGCTCCGGTGTCCCATCAAAATGAACTATGGTCTTATTATTTTCTTCATATAACATAAATATTTTGTGTTTAATATTATTAAAAGGTTTTTTGAAAGAACATGCTGTTTTTACAAATTGATTTTTTCTTACTATGTATCCCTTATCTCTTCTATAATTGGCATAAATATGTAGACACATTCACCTAGACCACGAAAAGATCAAGTCTTCAAAAATATTGGCTGAGATTCCATTTCTGGTACAAACACACTCTTTTGACATGAACAAATATCCTGGAGAGAACAAGTAGAACAATTAGATAGTAATTAAATGACATCCATTTGGGAGAACTGGAGATGTACCCACAACAGTTAAATTATTGGGTGCCAGCATCAGTCAGCATCTATAAGATGTTTGTTCTTCTGCCTCTCTCCAAAATGTAAATGCTATTATTGAAATGAAAGGAAAGGTGAATCATTGGTATATAGAAAATAAAAATTCCATGGAAAAAGATAACATGTAAAAAAGGATCCAGTGCAGATTTACATAAGTGGGTGACTAGTCATAATATAAATGATTGTGTAGATCTAGAAAATACAATTTCATATGCATAATTTTACCATAAAATGAGAATCACTGTACAGAAGAAATAAATTATAGAAAAGCAGACAATAGGAGAAAAATCTTCGAAATAATATGTTTTTATTTAGTAAATAATAAAAAATTAGTGCTTTGTGTGGACTGTCTCCTGAGGCACAGGAATCTGGAAGTGGCTCCAGGCAGGGAGATTTTAGGGTAGATTGTCTCCTGGGCTGCTGGAAAAGGCTCCCAACTCTGAACCCTTTTATAGAGGGTGGCTGTCTGGGCAGGAGCCGCCCTTCACCTTTGCAGCCGGTGAACAGTGGGTCAGGTTCAGTGCCTCTATGGCTTTGTGCGGGCTCCTGAAGTACAGGAACTGGGAAGTAACTCCATGCAGGTACCAGGGAGCCACCCCTCCCCCAGCCAACTGGAATTGGTGAGAGAGTATCCAAGTGGACTTTTTCTGGAGAACCTTCAGAACAGGAAGAGTGACTTAGGCTTCCAATATCCAATATATAAACAAAATTGAACATCTGAAACCTGAACAAGTCAATACTCCATAAACAAGGAGGAGGAAAGAAAAATATAAAAGCATCAGAAGGAGGCAAACAAAACCATCCACTAATATAGTGAAAAGACATTTGTGATTTGAATCACAAAAGGGAAACCCACATGCCAGGGACACGACGAAGGGACAACATGAGAAAGGCATAGGATAATTCCACAACAGTCTCTACCAAACCTGTAGGAGATAGCTACAATGGGACCCCCTGGAGGGGATCCAAGGAACAGATCTTAGAAGAATAATTGCAGACCTATGCAGATAAACTAAAGAAAATAAAGAATTCAGAGAACTAAAGAGAGAGAATGAAAAACTCAAAAAGGACCTAGAGGGATACAATGACAAACTTCGGAAAGAACTAAAGGAACAGATTGACAAACTCCAGAAAGAACTAGAGGGAGAAAAAAAACTCCAAAAGGAAGTAGAAACACTGAAAAAGGAAGCCAACCAACGAAGTAAGGAGCACCAAGAAGAGATTGAGAAGCTCAAAAAGGAAATGGAAATACTAAAGAAAACACAGGATAAAACAAAAAATGAATTAGAGCACTCATCCAATCAAGAAGAAAGGAAAGGAAAAAGCCTCAGAAGTAGAATGGAGGAAGCAGAACAAAGAATATCAGATCTGGAAGATAACACAGAGCAACTAAAAAGCTCAAATAAAGAATATGAAAAATTTAAAAATACACAAATGTGGAACAACCAGGAAATATGGGACACTATGAAAAGATCATAGTGTCATATGATAGGATCATAGGAAAAGAGGACAATGGAGAAAAATCTCAAGAGAATAGTATTGATCAGATCTTCAACAGAATAATAGATGAAAATTTCCCCAAAGTAAAAATAGACAAACCCATACAAATAGAAGAAGCACATAGGACTCCAAATAGACAAGATCAGAAAAGAAACTCCCACACCATATCATAGTTAAAATGCTAGACACCCAAAACAAAGACAAAATTCTGAAGTCTACAAAAGAAAAACAAGTCACATACAAAGGGAAACCCATAAGAATTACAACTGACTTCTCAGCGCACACCATGAAAGCAAGAAGAACATGGAGCAAAGCATTCCCAGTGTTAAAGGACTATGGATACCAACCCAGAATACTTTACCCAGAAAAAATTGATTATAGTTGAAGGAGAGAGAAAAATCTTCCTTGACATAAACAAGATGATAGAATACCTGTCTGGAAAACCAACTCTTCATAAAATACTTGAAGCAATTCAAAGGACAGATGAGAGGAGCAACAATCCTCAAACACCTAGGAAAAGAAACTAATAAAAACAAAACCACAGGAGTAAAATCAGAGGCTAGAAGCAAATAGATAATAAACTGAAAAGAAGCAACATCCATCTTTCAATTATAACCTTAAGTATTAATGGGCTAAACTCCCCAATCAAAAGGCATACACTGGGAGAATGGATTAGGAAACAAAACCCATCTATATGCTGTCTGTAAGAAACCCATCTCAATTTCAAGGATAGGCACCAACTCAAGGTGAAGGGATGGAAGAAAGTATTCCAAGCAAATGGTACCAAAAAGAAAGCAGGTGTTGCTCTTCTAATATCAGACAAAATAGACTTCAAAGCAAAAGAAATCAAAAGAGACAAAGAGATTCCATTACATCTTTATTAAAGGAACAATTCACGATGAAGATCTCACAATCATGAATATATACGTACCAAATGCCAGTGCACCAAACTTTATAAAGACAATTCTGCAGGATCTCAAGGCACAGATTAACCCCAGCACACTAAGAGTAGTTGACTTCAATACCCCATTAAGTCCTTTAGAAGGATCAACAGGACAAAGGATAAACAGAGAGACATCTGATCTTAATGATATAGTACACCAAATGGACCTCACAGACATCTAGTGAATATTTCACCCAAACACCAGAGAATACACTTTCTACTCAGCACCCCATGGAACATTCTCCAAAATAGAACATATACTTGGACACAGAAAAGACTCAACAAATATAAAAATATTGAAATAATCTCATGCATTCTATCAGACCACAGTGCAATAAAACTCAATATCAACACCAGGATAAACCCTACAACCTCCAAGAACACATGGAGACTAAACAACACTCTCCTGAATAATGAATAGGTCAAGGAAGAAATAAAGAAAGAAATAAAAACATTCCTGGAACTGAATGACAATGATAATACAACACAACAAAACCTATGGGACACTTTAAAAGCAGTCCTAAGAGGGAAGTTTTATAGCTCTAAGTGCCCACATAAAAGAAACAAAACAGAAAGAGCAGAAGTGATTGATCTAACACTGCAGCTAAAAACACTTGAGAGACAACAACAAATGAACCCTCAACGCAGCAGACAAGAAGAAATAACAAAAATCAGAGCAGAGATCAATGAAACAGAAACAAAGAAAACCACACAAAAAAATCAATGAATCCAAAAGTTGGTTCTTTTAGAGAATAAACAAGATAGACAGATCTCTAGCCCAGTTAACCAAAAGAAAGAAGGAACAACTCCAAATCAATAGAATCTGTGATGAAAGGGGAACTATCACAAAGGACAAAGGAAAGATCCAGACAATCATAATGGAATACTTCAAAAACCTATACTCTGCCATGTTTGAAAACCTAGAAGAAATGGGTGAATATCTGAAATCCTGGGAATCAACAATGCTCAACAAAGAAGAGGTGGACAGCCTAAATAATCCAATAATACGTGAGGAAATTGAATATGTAATAAGTAGACTCCCAACCAAAAAAATGCCAAGGCCCAGATGGTTTCATGGAAGAATTCTATAAAATATTTCAAAAAGACTTAAAACCATTACTATTCAAGTTGTTTAGAAGGATACAAACGGAGGGAGTTCTCCCAGATTTCTCCTGTGAAGCCAGCCTCAACGCTATTACCAAAACCAGGTAAATATACAACCAAAAAGGAGAACCATAGACCCATCTCCCTAATGAACACAGATTCCAAAATTCTAAACAGGATACTGGCAAATCGCATACGGACCCACATCAAGAAGATCATCCATCATGACCAAGTTGGATTCATGCCAGAGATGCAGGAATGGTTCAACATACGAAAATCAATAAAGATGATCAAACATATAAATGGACTTAAAGACAAAAAACCCACCGTCATCTCAATTGACACAGAGAAATCCTTTAACAATATCCAGCATCCCTTCATGTTTAAAGTCCTAGAGGGAATTGGACTGGAGGGATCATTCCTCAATGTAATCAAAGCCATATACAGGAAACCCACAGCCAATATCATCGTAAATGGGGAAACGACAGAAGCTTTCCCCTTAAAGTTAGGAAATTAGCAAGGTTGCCCTTGTCACCACTCCTTTTCAATATAGTGCTTGGAACCCTTGCTAGGGCAATAAGGCAAGAAAAGGAAATTAAAGGAGTTCTAATTGGAAAAGAGGAAGTCAAGATATCCCTTTTTTCTGACATGATTGCCTACCTAAGGGATGCTAAGAACTCCACCAGAAAACTCCTAGAAACAACTAAGAGTTTCAGCCACAAAGTTTTAATATGAGAGACTTTCTTACTTCCACTCCATAGAACAAGGAGAAATATGATGATGTTGATGATGATGATGATGATGATGATGATGATGATGTCATTCTCTAACTCGGAATTGGAGCCAACTGTTATATAGGTAATCTCTTGTAAAACCGGTAAAACTGCCTTCTTTAATTGACTAATAGACATAGGAACTGTGAAAAGGATTAGTCTCTATTCAGAACCAAATATAATACTAAAGTCTCCTTAAGCTATGCACTTAAGCAAAATATATTAATACAGGAGATCTCTGATATCAGCAAAGGATTATTCTACCAAGGAGATGTTGGCCAGAGGATCCAAGGCTTCTTGCCTGTAAACTGGGATACCTGCAAGAAGAGAGGCAATAAGACCCTGCTGTTGAAGACATGATGTAAGCATGGGAAACATGTATTGAGACCACACTTGCAAGTGTACAGGTGGTCTCTGGAATACCAGAGAGTGCTACCAAAGGCCTATAAACCAATAAAGCAAATGTAGGTCTCCTTGAGTCAAGCAAGACTCCTTCATCAGCACCAGCTGCATCTCACCTTCCTGGAAATACTGTGCAGCAGTGGTAGCCATATGCCTGTGTATCCCAAATCTAATTGGCTGTTAGCTCTCTCCTTGGAGGAATAACCCATGGCTGATGCCACAAGGTTACATTCTCTAGTGGTTAGGAGATGTTATAAGCCACAGTAAGATCCTGTCATATTTTACAGAAAAAAAAAAACAAAACGTAATTCGTGGATTAACGTACCATCCAAACATCTGTGTCTATACCAAAGTAACCTACCATAACAATTAATACTGTTTAAATACCTATATATCTAATTGCTTGTGTTTCATTTGTACGATTGAAAGGTTATACCTGGACAAACTGTCAGCCCATGAAAGGAAACAGCCAGAACTGAACAAAGTCCAAAACGACAGCTCCAGAGAAAGTAGTCTGTTTTGCTTCTCGTCCACCTGTGCCCCTTTTCTAAGCCTAGGGAACAATCTGCGGAAGAGGGGGTGTGGTAGAATGTAAGGGCTGCGATTGGGGTGAATGGTGAAACTACAGCAATATAGTCTGGACACTTATTAGATCAACTTGATTGAACATACATGCCCCCCCCCCAGCTGGATGGTGGGACCCTTGGGCTGTGTGGGTTTGGGCAGAAATGCTTGCAAATTTGTTTTACATGAAGGATGCTTGTATTTGTAAATTATTACTTATTGTTAAAAAATGAAAAAAAGTAAAGAAACAATAGGAAAAATGTTACATCTCATTAAAAAACAAAATAATAAAATAAATATTTAGTAAATAATAAAAGTATAATAAAATGTATATAAAAGTTTTGAAATATATACAGAAAACTAGAAGTTTGGCAGCCTATGCACATAGCTTAGTATTTAAGTGCTTGCCAGTATTCATGAAGCCCTGATTTTTTTCTCATGTACCACATAAACTGGAACAATTGAAAAGCCTCTGCAATTCTAGCATTAAGGAGATTGGGGAAGGATGATAAGGAGTTCTCAACAGCCTCTGCTATATAATTCATTTTAAATCAGCCCTGGATTCCCGAGATCCCAATCTTACAATGATAATAATATTGAATATATGGTTTATTATTTAAAATAATAACATTATTTTCTTATGTAATGAATAAATTTACCTAACCAATACATGACTCTGTATCAATTTTATCTTCTTGTGTTTAAGGGTATACACCAGTTTCTGTGCTGCAACTGTATTTACTCACAACCTTTTCCCCAGCAGATTACTTCACATCACAAAGTAAAGATTGATACTGGTATCACCATGTCCTCTATGTCATGAGAACTGTGAAACTTATAAGACCAAGCAATAAACTCGAAAATGCCACAGAAACTGATGGTGGTACTGAGTGGAAGGGACCCCTTCAGATGTAAATGGCAAAGAGTAGCCATTGTGGTGTGAGTAAAAAACAAGATGAAAAATCATGCTAAGCTAAAGTTCTTAGGTTTGTCTGTAAGAGCCATTTCCTTTCACAGGTCTACGTCATATTTAAACAGGTTCATACCCTTAAGGATCCTTGAAATTTTCAATAATATTTATTTTATTTTATACCAAAATATGCATATATACTCCACATATAAGTCAAAATTAAAAATTCTGAAAATAAACTACAGGTTAATCCTAAACACATTTAGAGATGCATATTTTAACAGTAAATTTGCAGTGCATGCAGGTATAAAGTCGTGTAACTTTACATTCTTTTTTTAGAATATGACTTCATATCCTCCATCTACATATGGTAATTACAATGTGTGAGTATAAGTGGTAGGACAATTAAGATGACATCATGTGCTTTGCTGGTAAATGTATGGAACTCAAAGCAATTATACTAAGTGAAGTAACACAGTCCCAGAAAAAAAAAAAAATAAATAAGCGAACGGTTTCCCTCATTTGTGGAAGCCAACACCAAATCCCAAGTTGGCAGGCAAACTGAGCAACTTTATTATTATATTTCAATAATATTTTACACTAAATGAAAAACAGTTTACCCATAGATTATTCAATAGATGATAGTTATTTAAAAACACGATCATTATGTAAACATCAAAGCTAACAAATGCAGAAAAACTCATTTATTTGATATACAATTCTAAATCCATAATTCATATTTCTTAATCCTTATTTCAGGTCAAAAAGATCTTCATGAGTTCAAGGCCAGCCTGGTCTACAGAGTAAGTTCCAGGACAGCTGGGGCTACAGGGAAGCCCTTTCTCAAGAAAAAAAAAAGATCCCCAAAACTATAATTTTATCTATTCTCGCAGTCACATATAATCTTTGCTTATTAACATGTTAGAACTGTTCCCAATTTTAGGAATCACCAGTCTGTTATATATGGCATCAGTTTGGGTTTTTAGTTCTAAACTGGTACTAAAATGATTTCTTATCACTCATGGATCTCAGCCATAAAATCACATTCGTTAGATTTCTGCTTCCCTGATCACTGGCTAAATTCCCTTTTCTGTTGGGTTGGGTTCTACTGGGTATTCTGCTGGAACATTCTTTTCTGGATTATCACGTTTCCCAGTGATCATTATCATGCACAAATCAAAGAACAACAGAATTTCTGTTCAGACCCGTTTCACACATGCTCACTGATTTGGGGGATCCAATGTTTGGTTAAGGGGTTGCAACAGAACCTCCACTCCCTAGACTGTCACTCAATTCTGACGAGGGAGACTACCACCCAAGCAGCTTCTCCGTGGGAAACTGTCACCTTTCACACGTACCAGCTGGTTGGGGAAATGCTTACTCATCCAAATCTGTGTGGCTGATTGCCCCACAATTAGGCATGCATGAAATAATGGACAGGGGATCTTGTTAGATGGTAAAGGTAATGAAGAATCCATTTCTTTTATGCGGCAAATTACTTATATAGGTAGAATGATGTCATCTCCCAGCAGCTAATCCCACACCCCCTGCATCACTAGCTGTATACATCACAAACTGCTCTCACCCATGAGCAGGGCGGGGTCAGATACTGACCTGCAGGTGGGCAATTAATTTTCTCCGCCACATTTGGCCTGCATTTACCTATACGGGACCACGTGGGTTTTAAATAAAGTTTAATTCAGTTCAGATGCTGGGCCTCAACTCTCCAGGGAGGAGTGGATTACTCAACTTTTTATAAGTACAGCAGTCAATCAGAGTTTAACATGATAATTAAAGACACCAGTCAAGAAGTACTTACTTGAGAAGCAAGTAAGCCAGTCACAGAATGAGAGTCAGCAGTTAGAGTGAGCTCCCAGGAACACTCAGGCACTTTCTAGTATGACAAAGGGGAAACGAAACAATAAAATGTATAAAAATTGCATCTAAGAAAATTGTCCTAGAAATCTTATAATACTTTATCTCATTTTTCACTGCCTCTTTTTCTCTTTCTGATCTTCTGATGGTAATCAATGGGGAGTGAAGGATTAGAGATAGAGATGACCCAGGAATTTATAGTTTCAAGTAAGGTATTTTCTTTTTTGATCTTGCTGTGGAGATAAGGCTGCTGTTAAGCTTAATATATAGCCCAGGCTAGCATCCACTTCCTGATCATCCTGCCTCATGAGATCTGGAATTGCCAGTGCATACCAGCATTATTGGATAATGGTGACTTGAAATTTTATGGTACTAGTCTGCAAACTTGAACACTTAATTATGTTAGAAAAGCAGGCTACAGGGATATGTCTTCCTCCTTGATAAATATTATTGATTGTGAGCACTTTTAACATTCTTATGAGCCTTTTTTTCCTAGAGAAATATTTATACTGATCATGTATTTATTCCACATTTTTATATCTGTCCCATGGTCTTACCCATGCTAGGAGCCACTCTACAACAGAGCCACATCTCCACAATTTTAATTTTTATCTTTCTGGTAACTATTCTTTTTAAAAAATTTTTTTATTAAGTGAAGTAACACAGTCCCAGAAAAACAAATGACAAATGGTGTCCCTCATATGTGGATGCTAGTACCAATAACCCAGATATAAATATTTCTCGTGGAGAGGGATGCGTAGTAAAAGAACAACAACAGAAAGACTGCATCAGAAAATGGACTGAAATGGTGAATTTGGAAGGGGGGAGGGGTGGGTGAGGGACACGGGTGTATATTCGATTAATGCATATTTAATTGACATGAGTTCAACAGTGCCCAGTTTTGCCTAGACACTGTCTACAGGATACATGGTGTTTTAGGACTTAGTAAAAGTAAATATGTGTATATTAAACAACATTGGTTTACAGACTCTGATAAAAACGGTAATGCATCCGAGTTAAATGGAGATATAAATCACTGTTGTCCACATTTGTTTTACATAAAATTTGTAGAGCAATAACTCTGGGATTGGCACATACAAATGTTCTCTATAATTTCTCTGTTGTACAGTATCACCTTGTAGCATTCTCTTTAAGATGATTTAACATAAAAATTAAGTTTGCTCCCCAAGTTAATCATATATAGTCACCCAAAACAACATGGGTAAATTTGATGAAATCTGAGCCTAGATTCCACCCTATAGTTATGTATAATACAACTCTCTTCTGGAGACTCATGGGTTAAAAAAAAGGGGGGTACAGATAGACATGAAACCTTCTCGTCAAAAACCTTGCAATTCAAATCTTAAAACTAACTATGGGAAAAGATTTGTGTGTTCCAACAGGACAAAATGTCACCAACTTAGCGGCTGAGAAAGAAAAGATACAGCTTTGCATTGAGTAGGATGTACCAGAAAGTGCCAACTGAAAGGTTGACCCGTCTGAACATCAAAAGGAAGAAAAGCCTCAGATTGCCATAAACATCGAACCCCTCTGTGGCCCCTACATGTAACAACTATTTATAATGAGTCCTAATGAAACTTACCTTCTAGGTGCCCCAAAAGTTTTGATATGAGAGACTTTCTTGCCTCCCCCCCAGAACAAGGAGAAATATGACGATGATGAGGTCGCTCTCCAACTGTAAATTGGAGACAACTATTATAGAGGTAATCTCTTATAAAACTGGTAAAACTGCCTTCTTTAATTGAGTAATAGACATAGAACTGTGAAAAGGATTATTCTCTGTTCAGAACCAAATATAATACTAAAGTCCTTAAACTATGCGCTTAAGCAAAATATATCAATACAGGAGCTCTGACATCAGTAATGGATTATTCCACCAGGGAGATGTTGGCCAGGGGATCTAAGGGCCCACACAAGGTAAAGGCTCCTTGCCTCTAAACTGGGATACCTGCAAGAAGAGAGGCGATAAGGCCCTGCTGCTGAAGACCTGACGTTAACATGGGAAAGATGCATTGAGACCACACATGCAAGTGTACAGATGGCCTCTGGAACACCAGAGAGTGTTACCAAGGGCCACTAAACCAATAAAGCAAATACGGGTCTCCTTGATTCAAGCAAGACTCCACCGTCAGCACCAGCTACACCCCACCTTCCTGGAAATACTGTGCAGCAGAGGCAGCCATATGCCTGTATATCCCAAATCTAATTGGCTATTGGCTCTCTCCTTGGAGGAATGACCCATGGCTGATGCCACAAGCTTACATCCTCTACAGGTTAGGAGATGTCATAAGCCACAGTACGACCCTGTCATATGTAACAGGAAAAAAATGTAGTTCGTGGATCAACATATCATCTAAACATATGTGTCTATACCAAAGTAACCTACCATAACTATTAATGCTGTTTAAGTACCTATATATCTAATTGCTTGTGCTTCATTAGTAGGATCGAAAGGTTATTCCTGGACAGACTGTCAGCCCATGAAAGGAAACAGCCAGAATTGACCAGAATCTAAGACAACAGCTCCAGAGAGAGTGGACTATTCTCCTTCTCATCCACCTGTGCCCCTTTTCTAAGCCCAGGGAATAATCTGCGGAAGAGGGGGCGTGGTAGAATGTAAGGGCTGCGATTGGGGTGAATGGTGAAACTACAGCAATGTAGTCTGGACCCTCATTTGATTAACCTGATTGAACAGACAACCCCTCACTCCCCGCTGGAAGTTGGGGCTGTGGGGGTTTGGGCACAACAGCCTGCAAATTGGTTTTACATGAAGGATGCTTGTACTCATGGATTATCACTTATAGCTAAAAAATGGAAAAAAAAACTGAGAGAGATATGCAGGACAGTCATGGCAGAATGCATGATCTCGGTTGGGGTGGGAGTGGGGGGGAAGGGAAGGGGAGATATGCCTGAACTGAATTGGAAAATGATGTATGAAATGCACAAAGCATCAATAAAAAAATGTTAAAAAAATTATTAATTTTATTTATTTTTGTATGTGTATGAATGTACTGTCTGCATGCAAATTTGTGTACCTGTGTTGTGCAATGCCGCGGAGGACAGAAGAGGGTGTCTGATTCCCCTGGACCTGGAGTTCTCCTGGAATTGGAGTTTCAGGTGGATCTCGGACACCATGTGGATGCTGGGGATCAAACCCTGGTCTTCTTCAAGAGCGGTTGGTGCTCTTAACCGCTAGGCCATCTCTCCAGCCCAGTGGTAGCTATTCTTATGTGTGAGATGAAATCTTCATGAAGAATAGATTTACCTGTACCTGGAGCTAAAAATGTCAAACATTTCCCCCTTCATTTATTGTCCATTTCTCTTTTTGAAATTTTGTTTTTAACAACCATTCCCAAATGTGAATCCAGTTTTTAACTTTAAAAAAAAATATTTATTTATTATTTTTTACGTGTATGAGTGTACTGTCTGCATGTAGATTTGTGTACCCATGTCGTGTAATGAATGCCATGGAGGTCAGAAGAGGGCGTCGGATTCCCCTGGAACAGGAGTTAAAGACGGTTCTTAGCCACTACGTGGGTACTGGGAATCAAACCTGGGTCCTCTGCAAGAGTAGTCCGTGCTCTTAACCACTGAGTCATCTCTCCAGCCCTCAAAACCAGAAATAAATAAACAGTAAGACCAGAGAAAATGTACTGCAGACATAAAACTTGAGATCTTAGCAATAAGACAAAAAGAAAAAAAGAGAGTACTGCGGTTTGGCCTGTCTTCAATTCTTACTGGCAAGTGCATCTACCCTGTGGCTGCCACCCCTTTTGGCACTCCTCAAAGACATGAGACACAGCTTTTTAACCTTCCAATACGGACTGAAGACTCATATCTCTCCAAGAATCCTCCAAACCTTCAATGCCAGAGGGGGACTTCTGAGATAACCAGCTTGTGGACTAAATAGCTAAGGAGATTTCAGCCTCGTCAGAATATAGACTGCCACTGTTGCACTACCTGGGCTGTATCATGGAGGCCAGTGCAGGGGTATCAAGATAGGACCTATCCTTACTGGACTTCATTTGGGGGACCATGGGAGGGAAAGACACCAATGTAGAGCAAAAGTGCAGGATTGATGGTTGTTTGGGATTGCCCAAGGAGGAACCTTCGAGCACATACAGTATATATATATAGTATATAATATAGAGGTATATTTATACGTTTCACTTCTAGAGATATAATAATTATCTATTATATATATACTGTAGCAATACAAGTTGGAGAGAGCAACAACAAAAGAACTGAAAGAGAAAACTCTGGAAAAACTCAGGAAAAGATGCAGGACATGTAAGGTAGAGTGCGTGGCCTTGGGTGGGGTGTGGGACATGGAAAGGGAAGCAACTCTAGATTTGATTGAGAAATGATCTATTACTTATGGAAAAAGTTTAATAACAATAAAAAGTAAGAGAAAGCAAATTATATTTGTCTCTGATTTGCCTCATTTCACTTCATATGATTATCTCCAGTAAAAACAATTTATTAGCAATTGACATAATTTCATTTTTTATCTTGGCTGTATAAAATGTAATTGTTCTATATAATAATTTATCCACCTGTTATCGGACACCTATGCCTATTACATAATATAGCAAATGAAAATAGTTCAGCAATAAACATGGATGTACAACTTTCTCAGCAATGGTCCCTTGAGTCATTCAAGTACATTCTTAGGAAGGGATAAGACATATGATAATTGTACTTCTAATTTTGTTAATAAAAGTCCATAAACTCTTGAAAAAAATATGTTAGAAAAAACTTGGTGTAGGAAGACAAATACCACCTTCTCACTAACATGAGAACAGAAATATGTTTATTTCATACAGCTGGACTGAAGAACGATGGTAGCAAAGGCTGGGAAGGGTAAGGGTGTGTGGAAGAGAAGGAGAAATAAGTGACTTGGTATTCGGAAGAATAATTCTAGAGATGTAACCACAGTAGAGACACAGAGATTCATGGTAATTTATTTTTAATTTCAAAATAGATCAAATAAAAGACTTTAAAACTCCCCAACTCAAGAATATGTATTAGAGATAATGGATTTGTTAATTACACTGACTGTAACATTATAGTTCAAATATCCATAGCAAACATCACATGGTATACAGAAAAATATGCAATTATTTGCAAATCAAAATGATCTAACCTCTGAGAAGATTATGAAAATGCAAGAAAGTTTCTATTCATCAGATACTGGCGTATAAATTTTCAAACTGATTTCAACAAAAGCTATCCCCCTTATCATTACTTTTAGAAAAATATCTGTACCTTAAGCATATTTGGTTTATTCTAATTATAAGCATTAATTTTGTTAACAGATAGCTATCTGAAAAAATAGAGCATTTCTCAACTCTAAATATTTTCTTTTTACAGTTTTAAAATTGGCAAAATTGTTCCTGCTTTTCCAAACCTCAGACTTCTTCTGCTAGCCAGTAAGAACCAATCCATCTTATATGATTGTCATCAACTTTCCTTGGGTCTGAATCCATCCCATTGCCGAGGCTGCCTAAGAGATCCGGACTATCAAGGAGAGACAGCCCAGACCCCTTGTTCCTGCTCATCATTCCCTTGCCCTGAGACCACCCTCCCCCCAACTTTCTTTGCTCCAGAGCCCACACTTTCATTACTACTTACAACCAGAGCAACTGATACCCATCACCTCCACTTGGGCCTAGAGAGAAAGCTTCATTCTTCTGCTGAGCTCCTGACTAGCCTCCCTGGATTATTCATGTCACTACAACCAAACATCAAAAGAGAGAACATGGAGAACAAACCAATTAACTATTCACACTTATCAGAAAAAGCAAAGCTACATCAACAATATAAACAGAGCTAAATTTCAACAAAGGCTGGGTTGAGTTTCATATCAGACACAAAGGCAACAAAAGATATTCCTATCCCCAGACCACCACAACAAAAATAAACACAATATGAAGAAATAATATTATACATTCCCCGAAACCCCAGTCCTATAGAAGAATATTACCAAGAGGAACCCCAGGAACAGAATTTAAAAAGAACAGTCATAAACATGATCAAAGGATTTAATGAGTATAAAGAACACACAAGCAAGCAACTCAAGGAAGATAGGGATAAACCTTTGACAAAAACTCAAGAAAATACAAATATATGAATGAATGAATGAATGAATGAATGAAATAAAAAGAACATACAGGGTCTGAAAAATTAATTCATGAAAAAGATACAAATATTGAATAAGACTCAGGCTGAAATGAAGACAGAATTGAAAAACACAAGAAACCAATTTGAAACAAGAGGAAAATACCCCTGAAAGGAATGAATCAAGCAGAAAACAGATTACAAAGAAGGTATGATAAAGTTGAAGAACTGGTCCACTTAAGCAAAGAACATGAATTTTTTTAAATAAAAAACACAGTAATAGAATAGGTAGGAAACCATGAAAAGAAGAAATATATAAAAATAGTCATAGTGGAAAGAGAAGAATTCAAGGTCAATGGCACTAACCAGATATTCCACCAGATTATGTAAGATAAGGAAAGACATAAAAATACAGATACAAGAAGTTCAAAGAAAACCAGTAAGTTGTATATAAAGTAAAACTCAGAATAACTGCTGAAATTTCAATGTAAATTATAAAGGTCAGAAGGACCTGGAGCAAAATATTCCAAGATATAAATTACAATAGATGCCAAACTAGAATGAGTAACCCAGCCCACTTGTCTATCATACTGAAAACAAAACAAAACAAAACAAAACAAAACAAAAACCTTCCATGACATGACCAGGCCCCAAAAACTCATGCCTAGGAATTAATATCAATTCAGTAACAGTGGGTAATTTCAGTATCTCACTGTCTCCAGTGCACAGGAAAAATTTTCAAAGAGTAAAAAGAAGCATCTGAATTAAATGATGTTATTCGTTAGATGGACCCACTGAATATTCAACCAAGCACCAAAGTAAAAACATTATACTTAGCAGCCCATGGAACTTTCTCTAAAATAGGCCACATATTGAGACAGAAAACAAACCTCAACAAACACACAAAAAAACTGAAATAATACCAAACATTTGATCAGAGTGAAATTAATAAACCTGAAAATGAAACACAAAGAAGCTCTAGTAACTACATAAAAATGGAGATTAAACAGCACACTCCAGAATATGGAATGTGTCAAAGAAGATATCAATCAATAAATAAAAATATTACTGGAACTAAGTGACACTAAACCAGCATAATGAAACTGCTCAGAGGGAAGTTTATAACTCTAAGCATGCACATCAGAAATATTAGAAGTATACCATATAAATGGTGCAACTTGAGACTCTGGAAAGGAAACAACAAACAAAACTTAACCAAACTGAAAAAAAAAACAAATATTCTTTCATAATTTAATGAAATAAGAACAAAACCATGACAGATTATCAATGAGCCAGTCGTGGTGGCACATACCTTTAATCCTAGCCTTTGAGAGGCATAGGCAGGGGTATCTCTGCAAAGGAGGCCAGCCTGAACCACATAGTGACTTTTTGGCAGGCTGGGATTAGGGAGACCCAGTCGAAAAAGAAAAAAAAAAGAAGAATCAATGACTCTAAGACCTAGTACTTTGAGAAGATAAGCAAATTAGTCAAGCACTAAACCCAGTTAAACCGGAGAAAGTGAGAAAGTAACAGCATATTGAAATAAATAAATTCAGAGATGATGACAAACAACAAAAGATCCTTACAATGATCAGAGTATATGTTAAAAACTTATACTCTATTAAATTTGAAAATCTATTAAATTTGAAATAGAAGAATTTCTAAATTCATGGAAACCATCAAAATTATCCAAGAAGAGATGGACAACTTAAATAGAATTCTATAAAATAAATAATTTAAAAGAGTAATACAAATCCTCCCAACTAAAAACAAAACAAAACAAAAAAACCTCCAGGCCCAGGTGAATTCACAGGAGTATTTTAAAAGACCTCCAAAGAAGATCTACAACAAATATTACTTAAATTATTCAAAAATAAACACAGGTAAAACTTCCAAACTCCTTCTATGGTGTCACTATTAATATAATACCCGAACCAGGAAAAAAATAAAATAGGAGTAGAGGCCCATATCACTAATAAACATGTATGCAAAAATTCTCAACAAAATAATCACAAATAACATACACACATTAAAAAGACCATGAAAAATTATCAAATAGGCTTTATTCTAGAGATGAGGGATGGTTCAAAATATGTTAAGTCAAATTGAGTAAAATATCATATAAATAGACATTAAAAAGTCAAATGATCATTTCAAAAATACAGAAACGGCTTTGACAAAATCCACCAGACTGAATTGAGCATACTTCAACTTAATTAAGGCTGTATATAACACACAACCAACATCTTTCTAAATGGAGAAACCTAGAACCAGTCCCATAAAAACCAGATAAGGCTGTCAACTCTCTTCTTTCCTTTTCAATATCATGCTTGAAACACTAGTGGTAAGACACAGAAGAAAATAAAGGGGCCATTATTAGAAATTGATAGTTCTAATTATTCTTTTTCCCAATCATATGCTATTATACATATGAGATGCCAGAAATTACATTAGGCAAATTCTAGAAATGATCAACACTTTTAGCAATTTGACAGACTACAAAAATCTAGCTACAAAAATCAGTAGCGTTTCTATATACAAATAACAAGCAATCTAATAAAGGAATATAGAAACACTTCCATTAAAAATAGCCTCAAAAACACACATATATATATATATATATATATATTATATATATATATATAATCTAACCAAAGCTCTTAAACACTTCTTCAATGAAAACTTTTGATCTTGAAAAAAAAGTTTTGAGGAGGACACAAAGAAAGACCTCCTTTGGACTAAATCAATAAAAGCAATATATTGAAAATGACCATCCACAAAAGCAGATTATAGATTCAGGGCAATACTAATAAAAAGACCCAGAATATTCTTCACAGAAATAGAAAAATCTATTCTAAAATTTACATGGAAACTAAAAGGCCTCCAGATAGTAAAAGCATTCATGAGCATAAAGAACAATGCCAGGGGGACAATTCTATCAGACTTCAATCTATATTTCTGAGCTATAGTCAGAGAACAGCATGGTATTGGCACAAACCATACTTGTCTATCAAGGAAACAAACTGGAAGACCTAAACACGAGTGCTTGCAATTACAAAAACAAAAACTTCAACAAATGGTGCTGACAAATTTGTATCTCCATAAGTAGAATGATGAAATTAGTCCCGTATCAGTCACCACAAAAGATAATGAACTCCAAGTGGATCACAGACCTCAGTGGGAGTGTGAACTGCTGAAACACTCAGAATACATGGAAAATACCCTACAAGATAACTGAGTAAAGAGACTTTCTAAATGATAGAAAAGTCACTCAGTAATTAAGGTAAAAAATTGACAATTGGGATCTCATTACACAAAAAGCTTCTGTACAGCAAAGGAAACAACCTATTGGTGAAGGCTACAGAATAGGGCATAATTTTAGCTGATAGGTAATTAATATGCAGAATATAAAAAGAACTGAAAAAATGAGGAAGAAAAAAATGTCCAAAACAAAAATAGGCGGTTGATTTGAAAAGAGAGCTCTTAGAAGAAAAAATAACAATGGCAAAGAAAGAACTTAAAATCTGTTCAACATCCTTAATATTTAGGGAAATTCAAATAAAAATACTTTAGTATTTCATCTCATCCCTGTCAGAATGGCCAACTTTAAGAGAACAAATGATTTCCTATGCTAGAGCAGATTTAGGAAAACATGGACACTCATCCACTGCTTGTCAGATTAAAAACTGATGTAATCATTGTGGAAATCCCTATGGAGAACTCTTAGAAAACTAAAAATAAATCTATGATCCCATTATACAACTCCTTGGGAAAAAACCTAAAGGACTTATCCTATTCCAGAGGTACTTTCATAGCCATTTCATACTGCACTTTTTAAAAATTTTTATTTATTATTTTTCTTCTATTATTTCTTTATTTTTTTCATTACTTAAAAATAAGTAATAATTTATGAGTACATACACACACAGTCCAAGGGTCCCACCATCCAGCTGGGGGGGGGGCTTGTATGTACATCAAGTTGATCAAATAAGTGTCCAATCTATATTGCTGTAGTTTCATCATTCACCCCAATTGCAGCCTTTACAATATACCATTATCCCACTTCCACAGATTGCTCCCTAGGCTTAGAAAAGGGGCACAGGTGGACAAGAAGCGAAACAGTCTACTTTCTCTGGAGCTGTCATTTTGGACTCTGGTCAATTCTGTCTGTTTCCTTTCATGGGCTGACAGTTTGTCCAGGAAAAACTTTTCAATCCTACTAATGAAGCACCAGAAATTAGATATATAGGTATTTAAACATTAGTAATTGTTATGGTAGGTTATTTTGGATAGACACAGATGTTTGGATGGTATGTTAATCCATGAATTACATTTTTTCTGTAAAATATGACAGTTTCTTACTGTGGCTTATAACATCTCCTAACCACTAGAGGATGTAAGCTTGTGGCTCAGCCATGGGTTATTCCTCCAAGGAGAGAGCTAATAGCCAATTAAATTTGGGATATACAGACATATGGCTACCACTGCTGCATAGTATTTCCTGGCAAGTGAGGTGCAGCTGGCGCTGATGGAGGAGTCTTACTTGACTCAAAAACACCTATATTTGCTTTATTGGTTTAGTGGCCTTTGGTAATACTCTCTGGTATTGCAGAGACCAACTGTACACTTGCAAGTGCAGTCTCATTATATCATTCCCATGCTTACATCAGGTCTTCGACAGCAGGGCCATATCGCCTCTCTTCTTGCTGGTATCCCAGTTTACAGACAAGAAGTCTTTAACTTTGGGGGCTTGGATCCTCTGGCCAACATCTCATTGGTAGAATAATCCATTGCTGATATCAGAGCTCTCCTATATTAATATATTTGGCTTAAATGCACAGCTTAAAGAGACTTTGGTATTATATTTGGTTCTGAATAGAGACTAATCCTTTTCACAGTTCCTATGTCTATTAGTCAATTAAAGAAGTCAGTTTTACAGATTTTATAGGAGATTACTTCTATAACAGTTGGCTCCAATTAACAGTTAGAGAACGACCTCATCTTCATCATATTCCTCCTTGCTCCATGAAGGTAATAAAGTCTCTCATATTAAAACTTTGCCGCACCTAGAAGGTAAGTTTCATTAGGACACATTATAAATAGTTGTTACAAATAAGATCCACAGAGAGGTTTGATGCCTGTAGCAGTCTGAGGCTTTTCTTCCTTTCAATGTTCAGAAGGGCCAATCTTTCTGCTGGCACTTCCTGGTACGTCCTACTCAATGCAAAGCTGTACCTGTTCTTTCTCAGCCATTAAGTTCCTGAAGTTTGGATCTGTGGGAACATACAAATCTTTTCCTGTAGTTAGTTTTAAGATTTAGCTTGCAAAGTTTTTGACAAAAAGCTTTCATATATAACTGTATCCCCCCTTTTTATTTTAGGCTTTTATTTTTTGAGCCATGAGTCTCAAAAACACAGTTGTATTACACACACTTATAGGAAGGAATCAAGGTGCAAATTTCATCAAATTCACCCAAGCTGTTTTGGGTAACTGTATGTCATTAACTTGGGAAGCAAACTTAATTCCTTAAGTTAAATCATCCTACAGGTAAAAGAGAATACTACAAGATGATACTGTACAACAGAAAAATTATAGAGAACATTTGTATATGCCAATCCCAAAGTTATTGTTATACAGATTTTAAGTAAAACAAATGTGGACAACAACGATTTGTATTTCCAATTAACTCAGAAGCATTACCATTTAAATCAAAACCTTTAAACCAATGTTGTTTAATATATACATATTTACTTTTACTAAGTCCTAAAACACCATGTAACCCGTAGACAGAGTCTGGGCAAAATTGGATACTTGTTGAACTCACATCAATTAAATATACATTAATCTAATATAGACCCATGTCCCTCTCCCAACCCTCCCAGTTCTCCACATTCACCATTTCAGTCAGTTTTCTGATGCAGTCTTTCTGTTGTTCTTTCAATATGGATCCCTCTCCACAAGAGATATTTACAACTGGGTTACTGGTGCTAACATACACAGAGACTGTTTTACTTCACTTAATATAATATCTTCTGGCTCCATCCACTTACCTGCAAAGTTCATGATGTTGTCTTTCTTTACTGCTGCATAGAATTCCATTGTGTACATGTACCACATTTTCTCTATCCACTCCTCAGTTGAGGGGCATTTGGGTTGGTTCCAGCTTTTTGCAATTGTGAACAGAGCTGCAATAAATAGAGCTGTGCATGCATTTCTGCAGTAAGATGAGTCTTGTGGGTATCAGGTGTGGTAGGACTGGGTCAAATGGCAAGCTCATTTTGAGTCTTCCGAGGGTTCTCCACACTGCTTTCCATAGTAGCTGTACAAGTTTACATTCCCACGAGCAATGGATGAGTGTCCCCCTTTCCCCACAACCTCTCCAGCACTTGGTGTCATTTGTTTTCTTGATCCTGGTCATTCTTTTCGGAGTGAGATGATATCTTAAAGTGGTCTTAATTTGCATTTCCCTATTTATTAGTGACATTGAACAGTTTTTAAGATGTTTCTCAACCATCTGTAATTCCTCCTCTGTGAAATCTCTATTCAGTTCTTTGCTCCATCTTTTGAGTTATTCATTTGTTTTCTTTCTTCTTTGTTTTTTGAGTAGTTTGTATACTCTGGAAATCAATGCTTTGTCAGATGTTTCTGCAGCGAAGGTTTCATCCCACTCTGTGGGTTTTCTCTTCACTTCCTTGAAGGTTTCTTTGGATGTACAGAGCTTTTGAGTTTATGAGTTCCCATTTGTCAATTGTCGATCTTATTTCTTGTGCAACTGCTGTCTGATTTAGGAAGTCTTTTCCTATGCCTATGTCTCATAGTCTGCTGCCAAGTTTTTCTTCTATTGCCTCCAGAGTTTCGGGTTTCATGTTGAGGACTTTGATCCATCTGGAATTGACTTTTGTACAGGGCTAGAGGTAGGGGTTTAATTTCATTCTTCTACAGGTGGTGATCCAGTTTTGCCAACACCACTTCCTGAAGATGCTGTCTTCCCTCCGTTGTGTCTTCTTGGCCCCCTGGTCAAATATGAGGTGGCTGAAATTGTATGTGCTAAGGTTTGGATCTTCAGTTTTGTTCCATTGGTCAACAAGTCTGTTTTTGTGCCAGTACCAAGCTGTTTTTAAACTACAGCCCTGTAGTATAGTTTGAAGTCTGGTATAGAGATCCCTCCTGTATTGTTTTTTTCACTCAGGGTTGCTTTGGCTATTTGTGATCTTTTGTTTTTCCATATGAAATTAAGGACCTTTTTCTTGCAAGCCTGTGAAGAAACTCTTGGGGATTTTGATTGGGATTACATTAAATCTGTACAAGAGTTTGGATAGAATGTACATTTTTACTATATTTATTTTCCCATTCCATGAGCATGGGAGGTTTTTCCATATTCTGATGTCTTCTTCAATTTAATTTTTATGTGTATGAATGTACTGTCAGCATGTAGGTTTGTGCACCCATGTTGTGCAATGGTGCGGAGGTGAGAAGAGGGTGTTGTATTCCCCTGGAACTGGAGTTAAAGACAGTTCTCGGCCACAATGTGGGTGCTGGAGATCTTACCCAGGTCCTCTGCAAGAGCAGTCAGCTCCCTCAACCACTAGGCCATCTCTCCAGCCCTCATACTGCACTTTTCATAATAACTAATAAGTAGAAATGTCTCTAGCTATAACAAATGTTTCCCAACTGATGAATGGATAATGAATATGTGGAACATTTAGGCAACAGAGAAATACTCAATATTGAGCAATCCTTAATGAAATCTAAATAAAATGGACAATACAAAGAATAAATGTAACAAAATGTTTGCTCCTCAAAATGATAAGCATGATTCACAGATTCTTATCCATACTAACTGTGGCAGCTTGAATGAAAAATTGCTCCCATAGACTCATATTTTTCCCTATTTGCCCACAGTTGTTGTCACTGTTTGTGGGAAGTTTAGGAAGTGTGGCCTTGTGGGAGGAAGCAGCTCACTGAGTTCAAGTTGTGAGAGTTTATAGCCTTGCTATAAACTCCCTCCTTCATTCATGTGCCTACTTGAATATGGTTCTCACAGCTGTGCTTCAACTGACTGCTACCACGACTCTCCAGCAGGCTGGGCTCTTTGTTACTCTGGATCTGTATTCCCCAAACAACTCTTCCTTCTATAAAAATAAATTAATAACAATAAAAATAAAATTGTCAAAACTAATGAGCCTTTATCTAGCTTGACAGTGAGACCGAAAGGGGTTTCAGCTAATGCTCTGTGCTTCTGTTGACATCGCCAAGAACAGAGAATGTGTAAACACGCTGATATTTACACTCAAACAAGGTAGAAATGTTCTTTACAGATGACGTGTGTGCTGGATAGCTTTAGTGTCAACTAGACACACCTGGGTTGAGGGAGCCTCAATTGGGGAATTGGATCCATTGGATTGGCCTGTGGCCACATCTGTGGAGTATTGTCTTGACGGCCAAGCAGTGTGGAAGGGCCCAGCCCACAAAGAGTGGTGCCACCCTGGGCAGGTGGTTGTGTATGGTATAAGAAGGCAGGCTGGGCATGAGCCAAAAGAGCAAGCAAGCCAGTGAACAGCATTCCTCCATGGCCTGTGCTTCAGCTCCTGCCTCCAGGTTCCTGCCCTGAGTTCCTGCCTTGGGTTCCTTAAGTGATGAACTGTGACCCAGGAGATGTAAGCTGAATAAACCCTTTCCTCCCCAAGTTGGTGTTGGTCATAGTGTTTTGTCACAGCAATGGAAGACAAACTGGAACAGAAACTCCTTCCTTCATTCCTGTGCCTGCTTGAATATGGTGCTCACAGCTGTGCTTCAACTGACTGCTACCATGACTCCCCAGAATGCTGGGCTCTTTGTTACTCTGGATCTGTATTTCCCAAACAACTCTTGCTTCTATAAAAATAAATTAATAACAATAAAAATAAAATTGTCAAAACTAACGAGCCTTTATCTAGCTTGACAGTAAGACCGAAAGGGATTTCAGCTAATGCTCTGTGCCTCTGATGACATCGCCAAGAACAGAGAATGTGTAAACACACTGATATTTAGACTAAAACAAGGTAGAAATGTTCTTTACAGATGACATGCTTTTCTCTTAATACAGATATCATGAAATTCCATGTTCAGAGGATTACATTGTTCAAGCTACCTAACTCCCCAGGATTTTGTGAGATATTTGTCCAACATTTTAAAGTCAGTCTCTCCAAACAAAAGTCCTGTCCAGTCAGTCTCTGAAGAGCAGAAGAAGTTGTACTTCACTATGCTCTGCTGCTTTGTTCCTTGGTAACTGAAGAACCCACTTTGACTCTGGTTACCTGCTTTTTTTTCTCATTTTTCTCCCCCTTGGGATTAATTTTTTGCAATGTGATGCCAAGATGACAGCAGGTGAAGAAGACAGAAAGAATAATTCTGAGGCAATTGAACTACTTGGCTTATAACTGAGCATTATTTCCTTTCACAAGTGGACTTCAGAGAGGGAAATATTGTATAGCTTTACTATTCTCCTATATAGTAGAATCTCCAGTTAGTAAGTGTTGTTTCCTTTGTTTTCTCTGATAAACTAAACATTACACCCTTTTATTAAAGGTAAACTTATGTAGCCTATAGAATATGTGTAGACAATTGTGGAAGTTAGCATAGTATATTGGTTTACTGTAGATTAAAGAGTTGAGTAGAAACATAGGCTATTAGGATTATACAAACCAAAGGAAAGAATAGAGGAATAGCAAGGAACAGTGGACCAAATCATCAACTCTCCAACCAAGCAGAGAAAGCATCAAGTCCTGCAGCTGCATTTCCAGCCTCTGTGATTCATGTCAGAATTACCTAGGCTCCAATGGTACAGGTAGAACATTCCCTCGGTCTCTGCTGTCTGTAGTAGACATTGCCTCTCCCTTGGTTTAGCTGTACTCTTACTTAAAATTATATTTTATTGAAATTTTTATGGGTTTCATACATAATGCTTCAGTCACTTTTAATAGCCAATATACCTGCTTCTCCCTTGGCACCCTCCCTCTCTCAGCCCCCCTCTCTGGGTTTCACACCTTCTGTCATTTGTGCTACAGTCTATTGCAACAAAATACTCTCCCTGCTCCTCATATCCAGCTCCACCCATGAGCTCTAGTAAGCCTATCCAGAGACTCTTTTATATTTTTTTAATTTAATTAATTAAATTATATGACTGTACTGTCTGCATGTAAGTTTGTACCTGTGTTGTGCAATGCTGCAGAGGTCAGAAGAGGGTTTCAGATTCTCCTGGAACTGGAGTGCTTCTGGAATTGGAGTTACAGACAGTTCTCAGCTGCCATGTGGGTGCTAGAGATTGAAGCCGGGTCCTCTGCAAGAGCAGTTGCTGCTCTTAACTGCTAGGCCATCTCTCCAGCCCAGAGACTCTTTTCTAAAGAAGGCCGAGTCTTCCTCAACCAACCACCACCTGCTTCCAATATTTCCTCAGCCAAGGCTAGGCTCTACAATTCTGTGATGGGTTTCCGTGCAGTTGAGCATGCCTGGGGTCTTGTGCATGCTGTTAGTGTTGCTGCAGGTTCATATGAACAGGGTTCCAGGAGCTTGTAGGGGTCATTTCTTTTTGGTCTTGAATTACCTCCCTGGCTCTTACAATTTTTCCAGCTCCTTTTCTACAATTTTCCCTGAGCCTTGGGTGGGTGAAACAAAATAAAGGTGAGACTCCTAATCTTGACAGTTTGACATTCAGGCCCTTTGGGGTTCCTGGTCTTCTGTTGCATAGAGTAGCTTCTTTTTTTTATTGTTTTATTTTTTTTTAATTTAATTTTTTTTTATTGATGCTTTGTGCATTTCGTACATCATTTTCAAATTCAGGTCAGGCATTTTTCCTTTTCCCTTCCCCCCCACCCCCATCCCATCCCAGATCATGTATTCTGCCATAACTGTCTTGCATCTTTCTCTGTTTTTTTTTTTTTTTCCTTTTTTAGCTATAAGTGATAATCCATGAGTACAAGCATCCTTCGTGCAAAAACAATCTACAGGCTGTTGTGTCCAAACCCCCACAGCCCCACCATCCAGTGGGGGGTGACATGTTGTTTGTTCAATCAAGTTGATCAAATGAGTTTCCAGACTACATCGCTGTAGTTTCTTTAATGAGAGTTAAGAAGTACTTAATGCCTTCTTGGGTCCTTGTTCTATGATGGCTGGAGCTTATGTATAGAGTTTGCATTGTAGATGTGTCACAAAGGCTTGAGCTTTTCACAGACCATATCTAGTTGTGAGAGTCTGTACTATTCTCATCTAGTTGAAAAGTTTTTTTTTTTTTTTTTTTTTTATGAGTAGTGTCTGGGTTGTCTGTTAATAAATATAACGGTACTTCTTTTGTAGTTACTAAAATGTTTACAGCCTGGATATGTCTGCCTTGTGGAATTTTCTAAGATCTATGAACTCTCCAGATGTGTGCACCTGGCTATGTTAAAAATACCACACATGAGTTTCCTCCCACTCAATGAGTTTTAGGTCAAATTGGTTAGTTAGTCATTAATTTCCATCAAGAGATAAGTGCCACTGTGGACCCCATGCTATATGCTGTGCTAGTCATTGGCATGGGTATTTAATCTTGAGACTGATGTTGGACCATCTATTGATGATCTCTCTTAGTGGATTGCATAGTGCCCTCCACAGTATGAGAGCTACCTTTCAGGGGGCGTGGGATTCCAAGCCAGATCCAGCTCTATTGCTCAAGATCTGGTCTCTGAAATTTGTCTTCTCTTCTCTAATAGGGTCTTACCTTGAGGTTCTAGGAGACAATAAAGGGCTGTGGCAATAGCCTGTGTAATTTTGGCAGTCTCTTTGAGTACCCTGGCCAATAACTCAAAGGTCATTTTCTCCTGTCTGGTACTATTTCTTCATATGCAGCCTTAATTTCTGCATATGGGTCCATGTAATTTTTCAGTAGATTGCTACACTAACATGATTCTCTCAGGATTTTTACCCTAGTAAAGGATTAATTACCTCCCTTCTTTCCCTTTACCTGTGTGGCCCTCCTTCAGTGTTTTCTCCATGCCTTCTCCATTTACAGTAGCCCCCAATCTCCCTTGATACCGCCAGTCTCCTATGGTTCCACTTCCCCTTTATCCTCGTTTTCCTTATATAACCCTTCCACTCTGCTCCCATTTAGATACCCTGACTTTAGCAACACCTGTAGTCTACAAGCCTTCTGTCTCAGGTTCTGTCTTTCCTTTTACTTTCCTTTTTCATTTTCATTTACCTGGTTCACAGAAAGTTGTGTAAATGTACCACATTTTTGTTATCCACTCATCAGTTGAAGAGCATGTATTGCTTCCAGCTCTTTGCTATTGTGGAAGTATCAACAATAAACATGAATGTGCATGTGTCTCTGTGAAAGGATTAATCCTTTGTTTATATACCCAGGAGTGGTATGACTGGGTCAAATTGTAGGTTCATTTAGTCTTCCATAGGGGTTGCACAATTTGGCAATCCCAGAAGAAGTGAATGACTATTCTCCTTTGCTCATAACCTCTCCAGTATTTAGTATTATTTGTTTTCTTGATCATAGCTAGTCTTACGAGGGTAAGATAAAGTTTTAAAATGGTTTTAATTTGCCTGTCCTTCATTGTAAATGATGTTGAACACTTTTTTTTTCTTGAGTTTAAAATATTTTATTATTTTATGTTTTATTTATTTTTATTTTTTATTTATTGTATTTTAAGGGATTCACAATATAAGATCACAGATGTTTTCATATCATATTGACATTGCTCAGTTGGCCATACAATTAGGTAATTGGTGCTAGCATGCACAGTTGAGGGATGCCATTTGTCATTTGTTTTTCTGAGACTGTGTTACTTCACTCAGCATGATAACTTCTAGCTCCAGCCATTTACCTGCAAAGCTCATGATGTCATCTTTCTTTACCACTGCATAGAACTCCATTGTGTAGATTTACCATATTTTCTCTATCCACTCCTCAGTTGAGGGGCACTTGGGTTGGTTCCAGCTCCTTGCTATTTTGAAGAGAGCTGCAATAAACATGGCTGTGCATGTATCTCTGCAGTAAGATGAGTCTTGTGGGTACAAGCCCAGGAATGGTATGGCTGGGTCAGGTGGCAAGTTCATTCCAAGTCTTCCAAGGGTTCTGACTGCTTTCCATAGTGCCTGTATGAGTTTACATTTCCACCAGCAGTGGATGAGTGTTCCTCTTTCCCCACATCCTCTTCAGTACTTGGTACAATTTCTTTTCTTGATCCTAGCCAGTTTTACTGGAGTAAGATGATATCTTAAAGTGGTTTTGATTTGCATTTCCTTAGTGATTAATTATATTGAACACTTCTTAAGATGTTTCTCAGCCATCTCTAATTCCTCGTTTATGAAGTCTCTGTTCAGCTCTTTGCTCCATCAATTGTGTGGATCACTTTTCTTCTTTCTTTGTTTTTTGAGTAGTTTATATATTCTGGAAAGCAATGCTTTGTCAAATGTTTCTACAGTGAAGGTTTCATCCCACTCTGTGGGATTTCTTTTCAATTCCTTGATTGTTTCCTTTGATGTACTTTTGAGTTTACTGAGGTCCCATTTGTCAGTTATTGACCTTAATTCTTGCCCAACTGCTATCTGATTTAGGAAACCTTTTCCTATACCTATGCCTTGTAGTCTGCTGCCAACTTTTTCTTCTATCACCTCCAGAGTTTTGGGTTTCATGTTGAGGTCTTTGATCCATCTGGAATTGACTTTTGTACAGGGATAGAGGTAGGGGTTTAATTTCATTCTTCTACAGGTGGTGATCCAGTTTTGCCAACACCACTTTCTGAAGATGCAATCTTTTTGCATTTGTGGCGGTTTCTTCTGTGTCCCAGTATGTGGTCGATTTTCGAGAATGTCCCGTGGGGTGCTGAGTAGAAACTGTATTTTCTGGCATTAGAGTGGAATATTCGGTAGATATCTCTGAGTTCCATTTGATGTATCATATCGTTCAGTCCAGATGCCTCTCTGTTTATTCTTTGTCTGGTTGACCTGTCCAAAGGGCTCAGTGGGGTATTGAACTCCCCTTCTCTGAATGTGCTGGGGTTAATCTGTTTCTTGTGGTCCTGGAGAATTGTCTTTATAAAGTTTAGTGCTCCAGAGTTTGGTGCATATATATTCATAATTGTGAAATCTTCTTGCTGAATTGTTCCTTAGATAAAGATGTAATGACCTTCTTTGTCTCTTCTGATTCTTTTACTTTGAATTCTATTTTGTCTGATATTAAAATAGCATCACCAGCTTTCTTTTTGGTACCGTTTGCTTGGAAAATTTTTTTCCATCCCTTCACTTTAAGGTGGTGCCTGTCCTTGAAGGTAAGATGCATTTCTTGTATACAGCATATGTATGGGTTCTGTTTCCTAATCCAATCTCCCAGTCTATGTCTTCTGATTGGGGAACTTACTCCATTAATATTTAAGATTATGACTGATAGATTTGTGTTGCTTCCTTTTGCCTTATTATCCATTTGCGGTTTTGCTTAGGTTTTTACTTTTGCAGTTGTTTTTATTGATTTCTCTTTCTAGGTGCCTGGGGATAGTTGGTCTTTTCTTCTGCCCTTTGGATTGCTTCAAGTATTCTCTGAAGGGTTGGTTTTCCAGACATGTATTCTTTCTTTTTTTTATGTCATGGAAGCTTTTTCTCTCTCCTTCAACTATAATCGACATTTTTGCTGGGTATAGTAACCTGGGTAGGCATCTATATACCTTTAACACTGGGAATTCTTTGCTCCACGTTCTTCTTGCTTTCATAGTTTGCACTGAGAAGTCAGTTGTAATTCGGATAGGTTTCCCCTTATAGGTCATTTGTTGTTTTTCTGTTGTGGCTTTAAGAATTTTGGCTTTGTTTTGGGCATCTAGCATTTTAACTATGATATGGTGTGGGGAATTTATTTTCTGATCTTGTCTGTTTGGAGTTCTATGTGCTTCTTGTATTTGTATTGGTTTGTCTTTTTTTTTAGTTTGGGGAAATTTTCATCTATTATTCTGCTGAAGATCTGATCAATACCATTCTCTTGGGATTCTTCTCCTTCCTCTATTCCTATGATGCAGAGGTTTGATCTTTACATAGTGTCCCACAGTTCCTGGTTGTTCCACTTTTGTTTATTTTTAAATTTTTCATAATCTTTACATGAGGTTTTTAGTTGTTCTGTGTAATCTTTCAGGTCTGATATTCTTTGTTCTGCTTCCTCCTTTCTGCTTCTGAGGCTTTTTCCATTCCTTTCCTCTTGATTGGATGAGGGTTTTATTTCCTTTTTCATTTCCTCTTCTCATTTCTTTAGTATTTCCACATCCTTTTGGAGCTTCTCAATCTCTTCCTGTAGCTCTTTGCTTCGCTGGTTATTTTCCTTATGTTTTTCAGCATGGTATCTTTTCAGTGTTTCCACTTCCTTCCAGAGTTTGTCATTCTCTCTCTCTATGTCCTTCTTGAGTTTTTCATTCTCTTTTCTTAAGTCTTTGATTTGCTCTTTAAAATCTTGTATTTCTTTGAGTATGTTCACAATTGTACTTCTAATATCTGTGTTCTGGGCCATCTCCGGGGGATCCCATTGTAAGAATCTTCCACAGGGTTGGTACAGCTAGGTGTGGAATTATCCTGCACTTTTCCCATGTTGTCCCTTTTTGTGTCCCTGGCATATGGGTTTCTCTTTGCCTGTATTCAAATGTGAATCCCAAATGACTCTTCACTGTGTTGAAGACTTGCTTTGCTTCCCTCCTTCAGATGCCTTTGTTGTTTGTTTGACTGATTTGTTTTTCTCCTTTATTCCTTGCTTATGGATTGTTGACTTGTTTAAGCTTTAGGCTTTTTTTTTTTTTTTTTTTTTTTTGGGTTTTTGAGACGGGCCTCCCTGTAGTCCAGCTGTCCTGGAAACTTCATCTGTAGACCAGGCTGGGATTGCCATCAACTCACAAAGATCCACTTGCCTCTGCCTCCTAGTACTAGGACTTAAGTGTGTGCCACCCAACCACCAGCCTTCTATTGTTGAAGTTATCTCACTCTTCTTTTTCTGTTTCTTGAAGTTTCTCCAAAAAAAATCCACTTGGACATCCTTGGCAATCACAGTTGGTAGAGGGGTGAGGGTTGGATGGGGGGTTGTGGTGTGGGTGGGGTGGTGTGGTAGGTGGGGGTGGGGGGTATGGTGTTTAGCCCGTGCCCAGGTACCTGTGCTTCAGGTTGTTTTGGGAGATCCTGATCTCAAGACTCACACAAACCCACTCTTTATACCAGCTGAGAGGGACAAGCCACCCCAAAGCCCACAGGCCAATTACGCCAAAGACAATTGAATGCAATCAAACAATCTGCCTGGCTGAAAGCAACCAGCTCCTACCTGTGCCTTCAGGTGGTCATGGGAATTCCCTGCTGTTACACACTTTTTAAATTGTTTTGTTGTTGTTGTTGTTTGTTAGTTGGTTTTGCCATCTGTTATTCTCCTATTGAGATTCTCTGTTTCGATCTTTAGGCCCACCCCTTTTAATTGGGTCATTTGCTTTTTGGTCTGTTTTTTTTGTCCTTTTTTTTTTTTTTGTTTGTTTGTTTTTTGAGAAGATAGATATGTTTACTTCGATTTGAAAGTTATACAGTGTGTGCACATGTGAAAAACATTACATAGGACCCCACTGATTTGTGCTATTTTCATGTTTCTATAAATAGTTAAAAATACACTTCAAAGCCAAATAAATCATTTAATCTTAAGAGTTGTAAAAATATAAATATCATTTCCTTATCATTGGAAGAAAAGCTAATATTTCGCACATCATAAAGATGTAACCCTCCCCTATGTCCATCTGTTGAATGGTAGGGACACTATGGTAGCTTCCAGTAACTTTGAGAAAAGTTATTATAATCCATTACTAAACTAAATTCAGCAGTTTGAGGGGGTCTTTTTTGAGACAGAGTTTCCTTGTAGCACCAGCTGGCCTGGAACTCACTATGTATTTTGGTCCTGTTTTTTAAGTAATTTATACACTTGGATCTTAAACCTCTGTAAGTTGTGTAATTGGTGAACATTTCCTCCTATTACTTGGGTTCACGTCTTTGATTGTTTCTTTTGCTGTACAGAAGCTTTTTAGATTAATTAAGTCCCACTCATTGTTTATTAACCTTATTTCCTGCACAACTACTATCTGATATAGACAGTCTTTTCCTACACCTATAGCTTGTATGTTACTGACAATTTTTTCTACTAATATTTTCAGAGTTTAAGGTTTCACATTGAAGTCATTGATACATTTAGATTTCAATATAGTGCAAGGTGAAAGGTAGTGGTTTAGTTTCATTCTGCTACAAGTGATCAAGTTTTGCCAGCACCATTTGCTGAACATACTTCCTTTCCTTCATTGAGTGTTCTTCACCTCTTTGTTGTATATCAGATGACAGAAATTGTATGTACTCAAATTTGAATCTTCAATTTTGTTCCGTTGATCTACAGGTCTATTTTTCTAATACCATGTTGTTTTTATGACTATTGTTCTGCAGTATAATTTGAAATCTGGTATACTAACACCCTGTCCCCGCATTGCTATTTGTGCTTAGGGTTGCTTTGACTATCCATGGTCTTTTATGTTTCCGTATGAATAGTAAGATGCTTTTTTTCTTGACTGAGATTGCATTGAGAATAATATATATATATATATATATATATATATATATTATATATCTTACTTCAGGTACGTTGATCATCTTTACTTACATTAATTCTCCCATAGGAGGTCCTTCCATCTTCTGGTGTCATTCTCAACCTCCATTTCAGATACTTAAAATTTTCATTGTAGACATCTTTAATGTCTTTGGTAAGGTTTGTTCCAAAATATTTAATGTAGTTTTTTGGAGGCTATTGTGAATGGGAGGGTTTCCTTATTGTCCTTCTCCATTTGCTTCTTATTAACATTTAGAAAAACTATTGATTTTTATAGAGTAATTTTGTAACCTGCCACTTTACTGAAACTGTCGTTTCTAGGATTTTTCCAGTAGAATATTTTGTATCCATTATGTATAATAACATATTGTGTACAAAAAAGGATAGTTTGACCTCTTCTTTTCCAATAAGCACCCCTTTAATTTCCTTCTCTTGTCTTATTGTTCTAGCAATCATTATATTGAAAAGGAGAGGAAATAGTGTGCAGCCTTGCCAGATTCCTGACTTTAAGAGGAATGCTTCTAGTTTTTCTCCATTTAGAATGATATTAGCTGTGGGTTTGTTTTATATACCTTTAATTATGTTTAAGTATATTTCCTCAAGTCCAATTCCTTCTAGCATTTGAAACATAAAGGCATGTTTAATTTTTTGAAGACTATTTATGCATCAATTGAGATGTCCATATTATTTGTCTTTGAGTACATTTATATGATTCATGACATTTATTTATTCACATATGTTGCAACATCCCTGCATCTCTGGAATAAATCCCACTCTATCATGCTGGATGTCATTTTTTATTTGCGCCTGCAAGCAGTTTACAAGCATGCTGTTGAGAATTTTTGCACCTGTGTTCATTAATTACATGTGTCTTTAGTTTTATTTTTTGGTTGTGTCATTGACTGGTTTCAGTACCATATTAATGCTGCCTTTGTACTAAAATTTGGAAGTTCTCCCTCTGTTTCTATATTTTTGAGTAGTTTGAGAAGAATTATTTGTAGATCTTCTTTGAATCTGGTGGAATTCTGCACTAAAGATATCTGGGCCTGGGTTTGTTTTAGTTGGGAGGTTTTATATTATAGTTTCAAATTCCTCCTTTGTTACAGGTCGGTGTATGCTGTTGCACTCTTCTTTAACTTTGGTGGTATCCGTGTCTCTATAAATCCATCCATTTCTTTTAGAGTTTAATTTTTAAAAGGGTATAGCTTTTATAAATTGAGGTTTTGTTCAATTCATACAACATTTCCTGGTCCAAATTAAATGGATTCCCCTTTCCATGCCTCCCACCCCAGTTCATGCATTCTTGCATCTTTTTCTCTGTACTTTTTAAAGATTTTTCTGCAGAGGTTTATTGTTTCAATCAGTTCTTTGGCTCAGTCCTTTCGTTGTTGTTGTTCTCTCCCATTTGTATTGCTCCAAAATATGCCTATTTAACATCACATATATACCAAAATTATGACCTTTGAAAAGAAACCATATGTTAATTTCAAAATATGTTCAGGAATTCACACTTCCCTTTAATTTTATATGACTCTAAATATGAATACATACCTTCCTCCCATATACCACAATTACAGTCTTAAAATAAGTGGTAAGTCAATTCTAAAGCCTGTTAAGGGATTCACATTATAACAGCACATGTGCTTTCAGATAAAAAGAAATATAACATTAACATTGCACTGCTTGCCTTTCACCTAAGGATTTGGTGCTAGCATCCAGAAGTGAGGGATACCATTCATCACTTGTTTTTCTGGCTCTTTATTACTTTACTTAGCATAATGCCTCAAGTTCCATCCACTTACCTGCAAAGTTTATAATGTCATTTTTTCTTTTAAAATTTTTTTATTTATTATTTTTATGTGTATGAATGTACTGTCTGCATGTAGGTTGGTGTACCAATGTCCTGCAATGCTGAAGAGGTCAGAAGAGGGTATCAGATACTCCTGGAACTGGAGTTAAAGAAGATGTCATTTTTTTCTTTACCACTGCATAGAACTCCATTCTGTACATGTATCACCTTCTTGTTATTCACTAGTCAGTTGAGGGGCATTTTGGTTTGTTTCAGCTCTTTGCTATTATGAAGACAGCTGCAATAAACATAGATGTGCATGTATCTTTTTCGTAGGATGATTCTTGTGGGTATATCCCAGGAGTGGTATGACTGGGTCAGGTCGTAGGCTCATTTTGGTTCCTTAAAGGGTTCTCTACACTGCTTTCCATAGTAGTTGTATGAATTTACATTCCCACCAGCAGTGGATGACTGTTCCCCTTTCCCCACAACCTCTCTAGCATTTGGTATCTTTTGTTTTCTTGTTCTTAGCCTGGCTTATCAGAGTGAGATGATATCTTAGAGTGGTTTTAACATGCATTTCCTTAATTATTAATAATATTGAACACTTTTTAAGATGTTTCTCAGCCATTTTTACTTCGTCCCTGGTGAAGTCTCTGTTAAGCTCTTTACTACAAATTTTGAGTGGACCATTTGTTTTCTTCCTGTTTTTTGAGAAGTTTAGATATTCTGGTTGTTAATGCTCTGTCAGATGTATCACTGGTGAAGGTTTCCTCCCATTCTGTGGGTTTTTCCCTTCACTGCATTGATTGTTTCTTTCAGTGTACAATAGCTTTTGAATTTGATAAGGTCCCACTTGTCAATTGTTTACCTTATTTCTTGTGTGGCTGCTGTTTGATTTACAAAGTCTTTTCTTATGCCTATGTCTTGTAGGTTGCTGCCAATGTTTTCTTCTGTCACCTTCAGAATTTTGGGCTTCATGTTGAGGTTTTTGATCTGTTTGGAGATGATTTTTGGACATGGTGAGAGGCATGGGTTTAATTCTGTTCTACAAATGGTGATCCAGTTTTGCTAGCACCATTTGCTGAAGATGCTATTTTTTTCCATTGAGTTTTTTTGGACCCTTTCTCAAATATGATGTGGTTGAAATTGAATGAGCTCAAGTTTGCATCTTCAATATTGTTTCATTGGTCATGTGGTCTATTTTTGTGACAGTACCAGGCTGTTTATATGATCATAGTCCTGTAATATAGTTTGAAGTCTAGTAGAGTGCTCTCCTGTGTATTGCACTTTTCACTCAAAGTTGCTGTTTGGGGTCTTTTGTTTTTCGACATGAATTACAGGAATTGTTTTTCCAAGTCTGTGAAGAAACTCATAGGGATTGTGATCCTGAGGAGACTGCTACTACTAGCACAAGCCCTCCTGTTCAGAAGAGGAAGAAGTCTGCACCTAAGAAGGAAATGGCCGGTGAACCAGAAGAGACTGAAAACATGAGTGTCCCTAAGAAAAAAAGGAAATATTCTTCCAAGGAGCCACCTAGCCCTGTAAGCCCTGAAGCTGAAGCTGTTGTTGCTGGCAAGAAAAGTGTCACAAAGTAAAAGAGAAAGTTTCAGAAAGCACCTCAGGAAGATTAGAATGGACTTTTGGGTGGAGAGGCATGCCCAGAGCAGATATCTTCCCATCTCCATGATTAACCCCAATAAAAAAAAAATCACACAAAAAAAGAAATTGCATTTAATCTGTATATTGATTTCGGTAAGTGGACATTTTATTATATTAATTTTCCCAATCCATGAGCATGGGAGGTCTTTTCATCTTCTGATGTTTTCTTTAATTTCCTTCTTCAGGGGTTTAAAAATTTTGTTGTAGAGACCTTGGTGTCTTTGGGTTTGTTTGTTCTTAGGTATTTTATTGCTTTTGACATGACAGTGAGTGGGAAGGTCTCCCTATATTCCTTCTCCAGTTGCTTGTTGTTGGTGCCAAAAAATTACATTAACAATACAATACCCCTAATGGACCTTACAGACTTCTACCGAATATTCCACTCAAACACCAGAGAATATACTTTCTACTTAGCACCCCACAGAACATTCTCCAAAATGGACCACATACTGAGACACAGAAAAAGAAAAAGCAACTCAAGAAATACAAGAGGATTGAAATAATTTCATGCATTCGTTCAAACCACAATACAATAAAGCTCAATATCATCATCAGAATAAGCCCTAATATCTACAAGATCCCATGGAGACTAAATAACACACTCCTAATTAATGAATGGGTCAAAGAAGAAATGAAGGGAGAATTAAAAACATTCCTGGAAATAAATGAAAAAGATAACATAATACAGCAAAACCTATGGAATACTTTAAAAGGATTCCTAAAAGGGATATTTTTAGCTTTCAGTACCTACATAAAAAAAAGAAACAACACAAAGGAACTAACACTGCATCTAAAAACACGTGAGAGACAACAACAAATGAACCCTAAGCTAAACAGACAAGAAGAAATAACAAAAATAAGAGTAGAAATAAATGAAATAGAAACAAAGAAAACAGGAGCTGGAGAGATGGCTCAGTGGTTAAGAGTGCCTGCTCTTTCAGAGGACACGGGTTCTATTCCCAGCACCCACATGGTGGCTAAGAACTATCTTTAATCCAGGCATGGTGGTGAATGCCTTTGATCCCAGAACTTGGAGGGGGAGAGAGAGAGTAGAAGATCTCTGTGAGCTCAAGGCCAGTCTGGTCTACAGATGAGTTCCAGGCCAGCTGGGGCTATAGGGAGACCCAGTCTCTCTCTCTCTCTCTCTCTCTCTCTCTCTCTCTCTCTCTCTCACACACACACACACACACACACACACACACGTGCACATGCACACACACACACACACACAGAAAGAAAGAAACAATGAAAACAATACAAAGAATCAATGAATACAAAAGCTGGTTCTTTGAAAAGATAAACCAAATAGATAGACTTCTAGCCCAATTAAAAGAAAGAAAGAAAGTGTAACCCAAATCAATAGAATTTGTGATGAAAGGGAAAATTCATAACAGACAACCAAGACAACCCAAAGATCCATACAATCATAAGAGAATACTTCAGAAACATATACTCTACTAAATTTGAAAACTTATGAACAATGGATGAATATCTGAAATCCTGGAAATCACCAATGCTTAACCAAGGAGGGATTGACAGCTTAAACAGACCCATAATATAGGAGGAAATTGAAAATATAATAAGAAATCTCACAACTAAAAAAAGCCCAGGCCTAGATGACCATGGCAGAATTCTATAAAACATTTAAAGAGGACTTACCACAATTATTACTTAAACTGTTCAGATGGATACAAGCAGAGGAAAATCTCCCAAATTCCTTCTATGAAGCCATCATCACTCTAATACCCAAACCAGGCAAACATACAACCAAAAAAAGAAAACTATAAACCCATCTCATTCATGAATATACATGCAAAAATTCTCAAGAAAATACTTGCAAACCATATACAGACCCACAACAAAAATCATCCATTATGACCAAGTTGGATTCCTACCACAGAGGTAGGGATGATTCAACATATGAAAATCAATAAGTATCATAATACATAAGTGGACTGAAAGACAAAAACCACATGATCATTTCAATTGACACAGAAAAAGCCTTAGACAAAATCCAGCATGCTTTCATATTTAAAGTCCTAAGGGGAATTGGACTGGAGGGAACATTCCTCAATATAATCAAAGTCATATACAATAGCTCACAGCCAACATAATCCTAAATGGAGAAAAGTTAGCATTCCCCTTAAAGGCAGGAACCTGGCAAGGCTGTCCACTATCACCACTCCTCTTCAATTTAGTGCTAGAATTACTTGTAAGGTCAATAAGGTGAGAAAGGCAAATTAAAGAAATGTGCATACTTTCAATAAAAAATGTTAAAAAGAGAAATTAAAGGAGTACTAATTGGAAAAGAGAAAGTTAAACTATCCCTCTTTGTAGATGATATGATAGTTACCTATGTAATGCTAAAAACTCCACCTGAAAACTCCTAGAAATGAGTAAGAATTTCAGTAAAGTGGCAAGATACAAAATTAACCTAGAGTATAGCTTTTTAAAGTATCTCCATGTAGCTGGATGTGGTGGTGCTCACCTTTAATCCTAGCACTTGGGAGGCAGAGGTAGGTGGATCATTGTGAGATCAAGGCCAGCCTGATCTACAGCGTCATTTCCAGGACAACTGTAGCTACAAGGATACCTTGTCTCAAAAAGACCAAAAAATAAAAATAAAAAGGAAGCCAACCAATGAAATAAAGAGCACCAAGAAGAGATTGAAAAGCACCAAGAAGAGATTGAGGACCTCAAAAAGGAAATGGAAGTACTAAAGAAAACACAGGATGAAACAAAAAAGGAATTAAAACACACATTCAATCAAGAAGAAAGGAAAGGAAAAAGCATCAGAAGTAGAATGGAGGAAGCAGAACAGAGAATATCAGATCTGGAAGATAAAACAGAGCAATTAAAAAGGTCAAATAAAGACTAGAAAAAATTTAACAATACACAAAAGTGAAACAACCAGGAAATATGGGACACTATGAAAAGGTCAAACGTCCATATCATAGGAATAGAGGAAGGAGAAGAATCTCAAGCGAATAGTATTGATCAGATCTTCAGCAGAATAATAGATGAAAACTTCCCCAAACTAAAACTAGACAAACCCATACAAATACAAGAAGCACATAGGACCCCAAACAGACAAGATCAGAAAAGAAACACCCCACGCCATATCATAGTTAAAATGCTAGATGCCCAAAACAAAGACAAAATTCTGAGGGCAACAAAAGAAAAACAAGTCACATACAAAGGGAAACCCATCAGAATTACAACTGACTTCTCGCCTCAAACCATGAAAGCAAGAAGAACATGGAGCAAAGCATTCCCAGTGTTAAGGGACTACGGATGCCAACCCAGAATACTTTACCCAGCAAAAATGTCGACTATACTTGAAGGAGAGAGAAAAATCTTCCATGACATAAACAAGATGATGGAATACATGTCTGGAAAACCAACTCTTCATAAAATACTTGAAGCAATTCAAAGGGCAGAAGAGAGGAGCAACAATCCTCAAACACCTAGGAAAAGAAACTAATAAAAACATAACCATAGGAGCAAAATCAAAGGCTAGAAGTCCAAATGGATAATAAAGTGAAAGGAAGCAACATCCATCTTTCAATTGTAACCTTAAATATTAATGGGCTAAACTCCCCAATCAAAAGGCATAGACTGGGAGAATGGATTAGGAAACAAAACCCATCTATATGCTGTCTACAAGAAACCCATCTCAATTTCAAGGATAGGCACCAACTTAAGGTGAAGGGATGGAAGAAAGTATTCCAAGCAAATGGTACCAAAAAGAAAGCAGGTGTGGCTATTCTAATATCAGACAAAATAGACTTCAAAGCAAAAGAAATCAAAAGAGACAAAGAGGGCCATTACATCTTTATTAAAGGAACAATTGACGATGAAGATTTCACAATCATAAATATATATGCACCAAACACCGGTGCACCAAACTTTATAAAGACAATTCTTCAGGATCTCAAGGCACAGATTAACCCCAGCACACTAATACTAGGGGACTTCAATACCCCATTAAGTCCCCTAGACAGGTCAACAGGACAAAGGATAAACAGAGAGACATCTGAACTAAATGACACAATACACCAAATGGACCTCACAGACATCTATCGAATATTTCACCCAAACACCAGAGAATACACTTTCTACTCAGCACCTCATGGAACATTCTCCAAAATAGACCATATACTGGGACACAGGGAAAAACTCAACAAATATAAAAAGATTGAAATAATCTCATGCATTCTATCAGACCACAGTGCAATAAAACTCAATATCAACACCAGAATAAACCCTACAACCTACAGGAACACATGGAGACTAAACAACACTCTCCTGAATAATGAGTGGGTCAAGGAAGAAATAAAGAAAGAAATAAAAACATTCCTGGAACTGAATGACAATGATAAAACAACACAGCAAAATCTATGGGACACTTTAAAAGCAGTCCTAAGAGGGAAGTTTATAGCTCTAAGTGCCTACATTAAAAAAACAGAAAGAACACAAGTGAATGACCTAACACTGCAGCTAAAAATACTTGAGAAACAACAACAAATGAACCCTAAACGGAGCAGACAAGAAGAAATAACAAAAATCAGAGCAGAGATCAATGAAATAGAAACAAAGAAAACCATACAAAAAATCAATGAATCCAAAAGCTGGTTCTTTGAGAGAATAAACAAGATAGACAGACCTCTAGCCCAGTTAACCAAAAGAAAGAGGGAACAACTCCAAATCAATAGAATCTGTGATGAAAGGGGAAATATCACAACAGACAATGAAAAGATCCAGACAATCATACGGGACTACTTCAAAAACTTATATTCTACTAAGTTTGAAAACCTAGAAGAAATGGATGAATATCTGAAATCCTGGGAATCACCAAAGCTCAACCAAGAAGAGATCGACAGCCTAAACAGACCAATAGTACAGGAAGAAATCGAAGATGTAATAAGTAGCCTCCCAACCAAAAAATGCCCAGGCCCGGATGGATTCACGGCAGAATTCTATAAAATATTTCGTAAAGACTTACAACCATTACTACTTAAATTGTTTAGAAGGATACAAATGGAGGGACTTCTCCCAAATTCCTTCTATGAAGCCAGCATTACGCTACTACCAAAACCAGGGAAAGATACAACCAAAAAGGAGAACTATAGACCCATCTCCCTAATGAACACAGATGCCAAAATTCTAAACAGGATTCTGGCAAATCGCATACAGACTCACATCAAGAAAATCATCCACCATGACCAAGTTGGATTCATACCAGACATGCAGGGATGGTTCAACATACGAAAATCAATAAACATCATCAAACATATCAATGGACTGAAGGACAAAAACCACACCATCATCTCAATTGATGCGGAGAAAGCCTTTGACAAAATCCAGCACCCTTTCATGTTTAAAGTCCTGGAGGGAATTGGTCTGGAGGGATCATTCCTCAATGTAATCAAAGCCATATACAGAAAACCCACAGCCAATATCATCCTAAATGGGGAAATGACAGAAGCATTCCCCTTAAAGGTAGGAACTCGGCAAGGCTGCCCCCTGTCACCACTCCTCTTCAATATAGTGCTAGAAACCCTAGCTAGGGCAATAAGGCAAGAAAAGGAAATTAAAGGAGTTCTAATTGGAAAAGAGGAAGTCAAGCTATCCCTTTTTGCTGATGATATGATTGTCTACCTAAGGGATGCTAAGAACTCCACCAGAAAACTCCTAGAAACGATTAAGAGCTTTGGTAAAGTGGCAGGATACAAAATAAACCTAGAAAAATCAGTAGCCTTTCTGTACACCAACAACAAGCAATTGAAGAAGGACTACAAGGAGACCTTCCCACTCACAATAGCCTCAAAAACAATAAAATACCTAGGAACAAACCTAACCAAAGACACCAAGGATCTCTACAACAAAAATTTTAAACCCCTGAAAAAGGAAATTGAGGAAGACATCAGAAGATGGACAAACCTCCCATGCTCATGGATTGGGAAAATAAATATAGTAAAAATGTCCATCCTACCCAAACTAGTGTACAGATTTAATGCGATCCCAATCAAAATCCCCAAGAGTTTCTTCACAGGCTTGGAAAAAAAAATCCTCAATTTCATTTGGAAAAACAAAAGACCCCGAATAGCCAAAGCAACCCTGAGTGAAAAGAGCAATACAGGGGGGATCGCTATACCAGACATCAAACTATACTACAGGGCTATAGTCATAAAGACAGCCTGGTACTGGCACAAAAACAGACCAGTTGACCAATGGAATAAAACTGAAGATCCAAACCTGAGCTCATACAATTTCAGCCACCTCATATTTGACAAGGGGGCCAAGAAGACACAATGGAAGAAAGACAGCATCTTCAGCAAGTGGTGCTGGCAAAACTGGATCACCACTTGTAGAAGAATGAAATTAAACCCCTACCTCTCACCTTGTACAAAGGTCAACTCCAGATGGACCAAAGACCTCAACGTGAAACCCCAAACTCTGGAGGTGATAGAAGAGAAGCTTGGCAGCAGACTACAAGACATAGGTGTAGGAAAAGACTTCCTAAATCAGACAGCAGCTGCACAAGAAATAAGATCGACAATTGACAAATGGGACCTCATTAAACTCAAAAGCTTCTGTACATCAAAGGAAGCAATAAAGGAAGTGAGGAGAAGACCCACAGAGTGGGAGGAAACCTTCACAGCAGATACATCTGACAAAGCATTAATTTCCAGAGTATACAAGCTACTCAAAAAACAAAGAAGAAAGAAAACAAATGAATCATTCAAAAGATGGAGCAAAGATCTGAATAGAGACTTCACAGAGGAGGAGTTAGAGATGGCCGAGAAACATCTTAAGAAGTGTTCAACATCTCTGATAATTAAGGAAATGCAAATTAAAACCACTCTGAGATATCACCTTACTCCAATAAGACTGGCTAGGATCAGGAACACGAATGATACCAAGTGCTGGAGAGGTTGTGGGGAAAGGGGAACACTCATCCATTGCTGGTGGGAATGTAAACTTGTACAGCCACTATGGAAAGCAGTGTGGAGAACCCTTAGAAGACTCAAAATGAGCCTTCCATTTGACCCAGTCATACCACTCCTGGGTATATACCCACAAGACACAACTTACTGCAAAGATACATGCACAGCTATGTTTATTGCAGCTCTGTTCACAATAGCAAAAAGCTGGAACCAGCCCAGGTGCCCTTCAACTGACGAGTGGATAGAGAAAATGTGGTACATGTATACAATGGAATACTATGCAGCAGTAAAGAGGGACAACATCATGAAATTTGCAGGTAAATGGATGGAGCTGGAAGACATTATGTTAAGTGAAGTAACACAGTCCCAGAAAAACAAACGACAAATGGTGTCCCTCATATGTGGATGCTAGTACCAACAACCCAGATATAAATATTTCTCATGGAGAGGGATGCATAGTAAAAGAACAACAACAGAAAGACTGCATCAGAAAATGGACTGAAATGGTGAATTGGGAAGGGGGGATGGGTGGGAGAGGGACACGGATGTATATTCAATCAAGGCATATTTAATTGATGTGAGTTCAGCAAGTACTCAGTTTCACCTAGACACTGTCTACAGGATACATGGTGTTTTAGGACTTAGTAAAAGTAAATATGTGTATATTAAACAACATTGGTTTACAGACTCTGATAAAAACGGTAATGCATCTGAGTTAAATGTAGATATAATTTGCTGTTGTCCACATTTGTTTTACACAAAATCTCTAGAGCAATAACTTTGGGATTGGCACATACAAATGTTCTCTATAATTTCTCTGTTGTACAGTATCACCTTGTAGCATTCTCTTTAAGATGATTTAACGTAAAAATTAAGTTTGCTTCCCAAGTTAATCATATATAGTCACCCAAAACAACAAGAGTGAATTTGATGAAATCTGTGCCTTGATTCTACCCTATAGTTACGTATAATACAACTGTCTTCTGGAAATTCATGTGTTAAAAAAAGGGGGTGGATACAGATAGACATGAAACCTTTTTGTCAAAAACCTTGCAATTCAAATCCTATAACTAACTATGGGAAAATATTTGTGGGACCCAACAAGACAAAATGTCACCAACTTAATGGCTGAGAAAGAAAAAATACAGCTTTGCATTGAGTAGGATGTACCAGAAAGTGCCAACTGAAAGGTTGACCTATCTGAACATTGAAAGGAAGAAAAGCCTCAGATTTCTATAAACACCGAACCCCTCTGTGGATCCTACTTGTAACAACTATTTATAATGAGTCCTAATGAAACTTACCTTATAGGTGCCGCAAGGTTTTGATATGAGAGACTTTCTTGCCTCCCCCCCATAGAAAAAGGAGAAATATGATGATGATGAGGTCGCTCTCCAACTGTAATTTGGAGACAACTATTATAGAGGTACTCTCTTATAAAACTGGTGAAACTGCCTTCTTTAATTGACTAATAGGCATAAGAACTGTGAAAATGATTATTCTCTGTTCTGAGCCAAATATAATACTAAAGTCCTTAAGCTATGCACTTAAGCAAAATATATTAATAGAGGAGCTTTGACATCAGCAATGGATTATTCTACCAGGGAGATGTTGGCCAGGGGATCCAAGGCCCCACAAAAGGTAAATGATCCTTGCCTCTAAACTGGGATACCTGCCAGAGGAGAGGCGATAAGGCCCTGCTGCCGAAGACCTGACATTAACATGGGAAAGATGTATTGAGACCACACATGCGAGTGTACAGATCGCCTCTGGAATACCAGAGAGTGTTACCAAAGGCCACTCAACCAATAAAGCAAATACGGGTCTCCCTGAGTCAAGCAAGACTCCATCATCAGCACCTGCTACACCCTGCCTGCCTGCAAATACTGTGCAGCAGAAGCAGCCATATGCCTGTATATCCCAAACCTAATTGGCTATTGGCTTTCTCCTTGGAGGAATAACCCATGGCTGATGCCACAAGCTTACAGCCTCTACAGGTTAGGAGATGTTATAAGCCACAGTAAGACACTGTCATATTAAACAGGAAAAAATGTAATTCATGGATTAACATATCATCGAAACATATGTGTCTATACCAAAGTAACCAACTATAACTATTAGTGCTCTTTTTTTTTTTTTAATTTTTTTTTAATTTTTATTTATTTATTTATTTTTATGTGTATAAATGTATTGTCTGCATGCAGGTCTGCGCACCCGTGTCGTGCGATGCTGCGGAGGTCAGAAGACGGTCTCGGATTCCCCTGGAACTGGAGTTCTCCTGGAACCGGAGTCACAGACGGTTCTTAGCCGCCATGTGGGTGCTGGGGATCGAACCCGGGTCCTCTGCAAGAGCGGTCGTCACTCTTAACCGCTAGGCCATCCCTCCAGCCCCACTATTAGTGCTCTTTAAAGACCTATATATCTAACTGCTTGTGCTTCATTAGTAGGATCGAATGGTTATTCCTGGACAAACTGTCAGCCCATGAAAGGAAACAGCCAGAATTGACCAGAGTCCAAGACAACAGCTCCAGAGAGAGTGGACTGTTTTGCTTCTCATCCACCTGTGCCCCTTTCCTAAGCCTAGGGAACAATCTGCGGAAGAGGGGGTGTGGTAGAATGTAAGGGCTGGGATTGGGGTGAAAGGTGAATCTACAGCAATGTAGTCTGGACACTCATTTGATCAACTTGATTGAACATACAACCCCTCACCCCCTGCTGGAAGTTGGGGATGTGGAGGTTTGGGCACAACAGCCTGCAAATTGGTTTCATATGAAGGATGCTTGTACTCATGGATCATCACTAATAGCTAAAAAATGAAAAAAAATTGAGAGAAAGATGCAGGACAGTTATGGCAAAATGCATGATCTGGGATGGGGTCGGGGTGGGGGGAAGGGAAAGGGAAATATGCCTGATCTGAATTGGAAAATGATGTATGAAATGTACAAAGCACCAATAAAAAAATTAAAATAAATAAATAAATAAATAATCTCCATGTAATGTTTTTTTTTTGTCTGTAGTGTTGCTTCCCCTTCTGTCTCTAATTTTGTTCATTTGCAGTTTCTCTTTCTCCTTTTTTGTTTTTCTTTTTATTAACTGTGCTAAAAGTATATCTTTGTTTAGCCTTTCAAATAACCACCTCTTTGACTCACTGATTCTTTGTATTTTTTGCTTTGGTTCTATTTAACTAATCTCAGATCTGACATTGTTATTTCTTCTTGTCAGCTGGGTTTGGGACTCATTTGTTGTTGTCTATCAAGTGTCTTGAGATGCAATGTTAAGTATTTATTTGTGCTCTTTCAGTTTTTTCTTTAAATGTACACACTTAGAGCTATACATTTCCATGTTATAACTGCTTTTTAAAGTTTCCCAGAGGTTTTTGTTTTGTTGGTTTCTCCTTTTCTTTTAATTTCAGCAATACTTTTATTTGTTTCTTAATTTCTTCTTTGACCAATTCATTGTTCCATGAGTTCATGTGGTTACTAGGGATTCTTCTGCTGTTGAAATTAAGCTTTATTATATTATGTTCTGATTGAATGCATGGAATTATTTCAATTTTCATGTATTTGTTGAGATTTGTTACGTGTCATATCAGTCCATTTGAGGCATTTTTTTTTTTGGTCTTTTGAGACAGGGTCTCCCTGTTGGCCCAGCTGTCCTGGAACTCATTCTGTAGACCAGGCTGGCCTTGAACTCACAAAAATCCGCCTGCCTCTTTCTCCCAAGTGCTAGGATTAAAGGTGTGTGCCACCACGCCCAGCATTTTGAGGCATGTTTTAAAGAAGGTTCCAAGGGGAGATGAATAGAAAGTGTATTCCTTAGTGTTTGAGTGGAATACTCCATACATGTCTTTAGTTTCATTTTCTGTATCATATTGTTCAATTCACACATCTCTGCTTTTATTCTTTGTCTGGTTGACTGGTCCAATATACACAGTGTGGTATTGAAGTCCTCTACTAATATTGTGTTGGAGTTAATCTGTGCCAAAAAGTCCTGTAGATTTGTGTTTATGAAGTGTGGTGCACCAGAGTTTGGTGTGTATAAATTCATGATTATGATATCCTCTTGGTTAAGTTTTCCTTTGATAAGAATTAACTGATCCTCTCCCTTTCTTCTGATTAGTTTTAGTTTGAAGTCTGTTTTATCTGATATTAGAATAACAAATCCAGCTTGTTTCTTAGTCCTGTTTGCTTGGAATACCTTTTTCCATCCTTTCACCTTAAGATGGTGCCTGTCCTTGAAGGTGAGATGGGTTTCATTCAGGCAAAAAAAGATGTTGCTGTTGTTGTTGTTGGGTTTTTTTTGTTTGTTTTTTTTTTTTTTTTTTGTTTTGGTCTTTTTGAGACAGGGTCTCATTGATTGCCCAATTGGTCTGGAACTCACTCTGTAGACCAGGAGAGCCTTGAAGTTACAGAGATCTGCCTGCTTCTGCCTCCTAATTGCTAGGATTAAGGATGTGTGCCACAACGCGCAGCTATGTTTTTTGTTTTGTTTTGTTTTTTTTATTTATTTATTTATTTTGGTCTGTTAATCAATTCTACTAGTCTATGAGTATTGAATTATTGAGATATGTATATTGCTTCCTATCATTTTGGTTTCTGGTTAATTCTGTTTCTAGTTTGAATTCCCACAGTAGTAACTTCATTAAGTATTTTCTGTTGCTGCTTGGGTATTATTGTTCCTACCTTCTACTCTTTTTATTGCTTCAAGTATTCTCTGAAGTGCTGGAATTCTGGACATGAATTCTCTTAGCCTATTTATGACATGGAATATTTTTCATTCTGCTTCAACTGTAATAGACATTTTTACTTGGTAAAGTATTCTGGGTTGGCATTTATAGTCATTTAGTTCTGGGAATACTTTGTTCCAAGATCTTTGGCTTTCATTGTTTGCATTGAAAAATCAGCTGTCATTCTGATGGGTTTTCCTTTATATGTGACTTGTTTTTTCACTTTAACAGCTTTCAGTATTCTCTCCTTGCTTTGACCATCCAGTGTTTTTACTATGATATGATGTTGTGAACTTCTTTTCTGGTCCTATTTGTTGTTTGCTTCTCGTATTTGTATGGGTATGTCTTTCCTTAATTTGTTGAAATTTCATTCTACATTCCTCTTGAAAATCTGGTCAATACAATTATCCTGAGATTCTTCTTCTTACCCTATACCTATGATGCATTGCTTTGGTTTTATCATGGTGTACTACATTTCCTGAATATTCCATTCTTGTGGGGTTTTTTTTATTATTTTTCAAAGTCTTTGCTTGAATGATCCTATTCTTCCATGTTATCATCCATTATTGATATTCTATTTTTTATTTCATTTTTCAGTTACTGGGCTTTGTCTGGTCCTTTCCAGGTGGAAAATATCATGTAGAACTTCCTTTTTCATTTAAGCCCAAATTTTCTTCACTATAATAAAAATTTATTTTGTGTTGGGGCTGGAGACATGGCCTAGCAGTTAAGAGCACCAACTGCTCTTGCAGAGGACCCAGGTTTGGTCCCCAGCACCCACATGGTTGCTAAGAACTGTCTTTGACTCCAGTTCCAGGGGAATCTGATGTCCTCTTCTGACCTCCGTAGCATTGCATGACATGGGTGTACAGACCTGCATGCAGTCAGTACATTCAAATAAATAAATAAATAAATAAATAAATAAATAAATAAATAAAGTAAAAATTAAAAAAAATTTCTTTTGTGAAGTCATTCAGAATTTTGTACCTATCTTCTTTCAAACTGTTTCTATCTTCTTCTAGTTCTTTGATCCATTTGTTTGAGTGTACTTTATTTTTTTAATTTTTTTAATATGGAAAATCAGTCCAATTTGGGTAATAGCATGCTTCAGAGAAGCATCTTTTTTTTCTTAAATTTTATTTATTTATTTATTTAATTTATGTTTATGTTTATGAGTATACTGTCTGCATGTAGGTCTGTGCACCCATGTCATGCAATGCTGCAGAGGTCATAAGAGGGCGTCAGATTCCCCTGGAACTGGAGTTAAAAATTGTTCTCAGCTGCCATGTGGGTGCTGGGGATAAAACCCAGGTTCTCTATGAGAGCAGTCAGAGCTCTTAACCATTAGGCCATCTCTACAGTCCTGAGCATTCTTTAAATTCTTTGAACTCTTTGACCATGTTTATGAGAGTCCTTTTAAGTTCTGTGTTCTAAGTTACATCTAAGGTGTCCTCATTCTTCTACAGGACTGGTAGTATTGAGAAAATATATATTATTTGGGTTTTCATTTTATTGTCTATTTGTTGTGATTTTGGCATGTGGATTTATCTATTTGTGATTCTAACCTGAAACTGGAGTGTTTCTTGGTTGAATTGAAAACTGATTTTGCTTATATTCTTCAGGTGCATTTGTTTTCTTATTATATATGAAAGCCTGGGTGGTCTAGGTTTCAGGTTCTAGCTTCTGCTTTTGTACTTGAGTGACCAACTAGTTCTTGCCCAGCTGGTCAGTAGCTTCTCTAGAGGCCAAAGATGTATCAGTCAGGTAGGCCTGAATCCCCAGAGCCCTGCACCATGTTGAGTCCACCTGCCAGCTCCTAGTGGGGTGGGGTGACAGATGTCTGAATCTGGGTCCCAGGTTAAGAGAAGTCTATCCTGGCACAATGAGAAGGGCTACAAGTATTCCTGAGCTAGGGGGGTAGGGAGTTTGAAATGGTAGACCACATTGGGGGGCTCTCACCACTGAATGGAGGTCAGCCTCATGCACTCACTGGCAGAGTGGAACCTACAGAACCCCAGCCCCAGGTGGGACAGAGCTGCTTGAAAATGTTTCAGTTGTACTCTTGTCAAGTAGTTTTCCTAAACTAACAATCCATGGATGTGGAATCTCCAATATTCTGAATTCTCTATTATGACTTGGGCTTTATCTTAATAGCTTTCTGCACTGTCTTCTGAGGATTAACTTGCAGGAATATTGACTCAACCACACATTACCAGACCTCAGCAGCTCCCTATAACTGTGTTGCAAAACTCTGAGAGCTCTCTTTCTAGATTTTTTTTCAAACTAAAAGCCAGTGCCACATGAAGCAAGCTGCCAAGTGTTGCTGCCAGACAAGGAATGATCCTGGCTCTCTTGTCCCACAGTTGCATCACCTTCCATGAACTTACCCTGGGGATAAATTTCTAGTTTTAAGGAGAAGGGGAACACTTCAGCATCATTCTCAGTTTAGGCTCTTTTCAACTGAATTTGTACTTTCACATGATGCAGCTTTCCATTGGTAGAGTCTTGCCTTAAGGATGCTTTCCTGGATCTGAGTGAAAAGTACCAGTACTCTTAAACAGTAGTGATCCATTGAATAGCTTCTTTAACTACCCCCACACACACCCCTGCCCGTTGTGTAAGTTTAAAATTGTTTATACTCTGCAGACCTTAATGAGAGTAATAAGTAGTAGACATGGTAATCCTGGATTGTCTTTAGAGGTCCTCTGCCACACAAATTACTCCTTTTCTCAGTCTCACTAAGTTGTCATGACATGGGAATAATGAAGCTAGATTATTTTCCAGAATACAAAAAGCACAAAATATCCTTTAGCTCTCTTCAATAGAATGTCCTTATTTCTCTTGCAAATGTGATTAACAATATTTTGATCTTCTTTTTTCCTAAAAAATATGGCCTTCAAATTATATCAGAGTGTTCAATTAAACTCTGTAACATATTAGGGATTCTGTAGCTCCAAATCACAAATTCATCTACAGTTTCTGAAGACCTGTTTGAAAGGCAAGGGACATATGTAGTCAGATTAATCATAGCAAAGGCCTCAGTTAACAGTAAAATTATTTGTATAAGCCTCTTGTGGCATTGATTGGATAAAAGTTTGAGAAGTATAAACTTAAAGGACAAATAGTGTATTTAGCTTCAGGTCATTATGAAGGGTCATCATGTAGGAGTTTGAGGCAACTAATCACATTGCTTCTACAGTTGCAAAGCAGAGAACAGTGAATGCTTCTACTAAGTTCACTTTCTGATTTTTTTTTAATTTTTTTTAATTTTATTTATTTTTGTATGTGTATGAATGTACTGTCTGCATGTTTGTGCACCCATGAGGTGCAATGCCGCGGAGGTCAGAAGAGGGTCTCGGATTCCCCTGGAACTGGAGTTAGACAGTTCTTAGCTGCCATGTGGGTGCTGGGGATCGAACCCAGGTCCTCTGCAAGAGCAGTCAGTACTCTTAACCCCTAGGCTATCTCTCCAGCCCCTGCTTTCAGTTAAGCCTGAGGACAATAACCATAGAATGACACCCTCAGGTTTTAGGTGGGGTTTTCCCAACTCAATTAACCTAATCTAGAAAATCCTTCCCAGACATGCCTAGAGCTTTCTGCCATAATGCTTCTAAAATCTGTGAAGGTAACAAAGGAAATGAACCATCACAAGCATCTACAGATGTTTACACCTGTGATGTGTCCTAGAAAGAATCTCCATAAATATAAGGGACATTTTTATAGTCTGATATCATCAAAAACTTGAAAATTATTAACAGTAAAAGCATAAACAAGTGCAGAACCATGTACGCAAAGATGATCCATACCATACAAGGTCCTGAATTCCATGTCTTTTTCCTGATGAGGGGCACAGCATTAGTTGAGAAAACCATATGTTTAAGCAATACTCTTAACACGAATGCTTAATATATGTGCATTCTGCTTTATCACTGTATTGGGTCTATTGACTTTCCAAAATTCTACCAACCAAGACATCTCATTTAAAAAACTGAACAATAGGTAAAGCATCATCGTAAAACTACTATTCTTTTATAATATGTTTTTTTTTTTTTTACTTTTCTGGTGATTTCCCTTCATGTGGACATTTTTCCTTTAATCTGTCCTTTGCCATCTTTTTGCTCATGATTTTAACTATCAGTTTATTAACATATTAGATAGTTATGAGTGCATGCTGTGACCAAAGTAAAGTATGGAATTTTACTACTTCCTGGGAAAACATAAGTGTTCAAGCAAGCTGCCCAATAGCTTGTACATGATATATTTTCTATTTTAGTGTGGAAGATAAGCATTATATTAATCCAAGGTAAATGATTTTTTCAATATATATATAATTTTTGTGCATTTCATCTTAACCATCTTTGTAACAATTTTCCACTCTGTACACTCCTATAGTGCCCCCCACTGGATTTTCTGAGTTCTATTGAGGCCTATGGAATCAAATTTGTATACCCAAATGTTCCTCAGTGTAATTCCATTCACTGGAGCCTAGTGAGCCTCTCTTGAGTCACTCCTTTAAAGAAAAGCAACTCTCCCTTATCCTGCAGTAATAGTCCTCCCTATACATTCAGCTGCCAATAGTTCTTCTGCTACCCATTCCCCCAGCATTATCCTGGGGTTTGTCTGATTGAACTTGCATGGGTCTTTTTCATGGTGGCACTATTACTGTAAGTTAGTATGAATGATTTCCCATAGGCCTGGAAAGTTGTATCTTTATGATCATATGCAGAGGCTTCCACTAATCATCACTTGTGGAGGTATCCACTAATCATAGATAAGTAGCCCTGGCCCCCAGTGGAGCTGAGGTTTAAATTTTCATAAGTTAATACAAGCATTCCTGGGAATTCCTTCTTGTGCAGAGCATCACTTTATTTTCCCAAGGATTCAGCTTTATACAGACAAAATTTGGTAGTCATTTTTAAGCCTGTCCAGAAGCAACATTCAAAAGCAAAGTTTGAAAAAAAAAAAAAACTAGACATTTAACAAAGATCCAGTTTTAGGCAAATAACTACTGAAGGTCATTATCTAAGATGTCTATGCCAGAACAAGGATACTTAGATACATACAGTGTTCTGCTTGGCAGGGTTTGTGGGATACTGCTTAAGCTGTCTTCCTTTATCTGAGATACAGTATGGTTTTCACATCTTTTGGGTTTAACTTTCTCTAAGTTAGATATTCCTGTTCTACAACAATCATTCGCCAAGCTTGGCTTTTACAATTTTTCTGTCCCGTCTGCTGCAGTGGTCCCCGAATCATGGGTAGGTGAAGTTTAATATTGGCGTCCTATCTGGGATCACATACAGCCCTCTGCCATCTTTTGTTCTCTACACTTTGCTCAGTTGTGGCTTTTTGTGTGCATCACACTCATTAGGATTCTTTCTATGCCCTGTTTTTTTTTTTTTGTTGTTGTTGTTGTTTCATGAACTTTAGGTGTATATGTTTCTTTGTAGATGTGTGGCTTAAGGGTAGGAATCTCCCAGTCACTTAGTCTGTGTGTGTGTGTGTGTGTGTGTGTGTGTGTGTGTGTGTATATGTGTCAACTGTGTAACTCTGTTATCATCTACATTTATTGCATAAAGAAGTTTTCATGAGGAATGGAGAATGTTATGCTTGACAATAAGTATAAGGACACATACTTAGAATACAGTAAGAAATAACATTTGTCTAGATGTATGACAGAGGTAAGGTTTGCTGTAGAACTCATGACCTCTCTAGTCATGTGAATTGAATTACATTTACACTGCCACACGAGTTCCCTCCCATTGAGAGGGCTTTAAGTTCAATAAGATAGCTGTTGAATACCTCCATCTTCCCTCCCCAGTTAAAGTACTCCCACTTTCCTCTTGATAATACCCATCTCCTGTTATCTTCATCTCTTGAGCTCCTTCTTCCCATTTACACTCAAGCTTCCATGTAAATTCTTCCCTCCTCCCTTCCCAGTTAAATATCCCTGTTCTCTCCATTTCCCTCTTTCTAACATCTGTTTCCTACTATGTCCCTCCCAGCCTTTTTCCTTCCCTTTACCTCCATGATTACCTTCCATTTTTCTGGCTCCTTCAGTTACATCAGGTTATGATAGTTCTAGTGTCTTTAATACATGTATATACACACTCATATACAAGACACATTTAAAAAATTATTTCACTGTGTCCTATTTTCTAATAGGAAAATGATGCTCCTCTTTAAATGAATTGAAATGAGTTGAATGCTGATTATACAGTTATTTTTAACTAGAATGTAGTAGCCAGAGATCGCACCTTATAAATTGTAAAATATATTTTGTCTGTCTTCCTTGAATTCTTTATTAATTCAGAGGATCCTGATATGCAACCAGCCCCAACTCTTGTCCTACAGGATTAAACTTTTTTTTTTTCATTCAAGGCATTGTGCAGTTCAAACCTTCTGTGGAGGCAGATTTGTCGAGTTCCTGGCATCTCTGTCTCATAATGTTTCCATATGCTCTGTCTTTGTCCACTCACCAGGGATGGAAGTAGAACATGGTGGGACAACATGTACTGCATTATTTAGCAATGAATGAGGAGGACAACCTTAGAGAAGAGTTTGGTTTTAATCTAGAATATAAAATGATTGAGAGCCATGGTAATGAAGGACACAGCAGCAACAGATGTTGTATAATACTCATAAGATGTAAAGAAAGTTGACAGCTCACAGAGAATTCATTTTCTTCCCAAGTCCTGCTTCCTTACTCAATCACACCAGATGGAGAAGCAGTCACTAAGACATAAGTTCCTGCTGGTCTCATCGCCCTTTCCACAAGAGTAAGGGTTGAGAACACTTCTCCCAAGCAGCAGAGTGATAAAAGTAAATGCACTGTTTCATTTATTAATCAAGATTCAATTTATCTCACTCAGTTGAGACAACATGCTGTGCTGGAAAAGAACAGACTGAGTTATAGAGACATGGCTTAGAATTCTAATTACTTATTACTTTTATAACCTTGAGGGAATTTTTTTTTTGATAAATTTTAATATTCTTATTTATAAAAGATGAAAGGCTAACATTTATTGACATTTTATTTGTGCTAGGTATTATGTTAATCATTCTATTGTTTAATTTAATCCTCCGTCAAAAAAACCTTGAAGTTTAGCAGTTATGTACATTCTTGACTGATATTTCAAAATGGATAAATTGCAGAGTAGCTAACAACCAACTGTAACTGGTTTTCTCTCTTCTGATCTCTGTGGGTATCTTAGGACATGAATACATGCACATACATACAAGGAATACACTCATATACATAAATACAATTAATAAATAAAATATTTATACAAACATATAAATGTAAAACTTAAAGCTAATTTCACATGACTAGCAAAAGTTGATAACCTAACAGAGTTAATGGTCAGAATATACAGCAAATGCATCTGAATTCAAATAATAGATTCATCATCATGTAACCTCTTTATGCTTTCTAATGTCCACGTGAAACACATTTTTCATAGATAAATGTTTTTGTAAAGTATAACTGTAGCATATGATAGCCCTGGAATTTGAGGGCATTTTATTTATTTTAAGTTTTATTCCTCAAACAGAATAACTATACATCTCAATTATTATTTTTTATAATGATGACATATTATGATATATATATATATATATATATATATATATATATATATACAAATATTTAAACAATATATCTAAATTTGAACCCAGGTCTATTGGACTTTGAAACCCATGTATAATGCCCATGAGACTTAATTACTGTACAAAGTAGTGGAAATTTCTGCAGTTATTAAGGGATAAATATTTCCTAATTCTGTTTAGGTCCTTTTTTTTTCTCTTTTACTGGAAAAAGAATGAAATTTTGCATTTTAAAGATGACTCCCTCTGCAAACAGATACCCTCAAAGCTCATAATAGCCTTCAAAATGTTTTTTTAAATATTCCCATGCTGTTTTATCCTGTAAATAATTTTGTGATTCAAAGGTACATGCTTGTCCAAAATACATCTTTTCTTGTTCGCTCATGGCCTTTATACATACATGTAACTGTACTGAGAAAAAGACAATTTTGAAGAGGAAGGATGGACAGTTTTCTTAGAAGAGTGGGGTAACTGTACACATGGAACATTAGAGCCATCAGTGTGGGAGTTTCTCACATGTTACTCAGTACCACTTTGACTGTGTTGCACATTTCCCTTAAGAAAATGGAACAAGGATAGAAAGGGCTGGTATGAAGTGATCAACATGAAGGGACTTGAATTATACAGATTACAGAATTCTTTGAGGACAGCTTCTTTTCTGAAGAGGCTCTTCACATGAGTTCCACACCCTTCCCATTCCAAGAGTCACAAAGGACCAAATTAAAGTACCAGTATTAAGCAATGTTTACATGACCACTGGGATTTTGTCCTGACTGATCTCTAAGGACAACATGTTTTAATTACTTATCATTAAAGAATGAAAATTTCCAGGGAATAGGAGATGTACGTGATTCTCATCTATATCATTTGGGTAAAATGGTAAGAGTTGCTCCCAATAAGCCTTTCAGTAGATTTATTTTTTTTTCAGGTGGGGAATTTCTTAACCATCATGGATTGCATGCACTAAAGAAGCTATTTAAATCTTCAATCACCTTAAAAATACTGTGATTTCCAGGCATGATCAGATATGCCAGTTAGAACTCACTATTTTGAAATTACATAGTCATTCTAGAGTTCCGAATTTGTGTTTTTCAATTTTGTTTTTTGGGTCCTTTTGAGACAGGGTCTCCTTTTAGTACCAGCTGTTCTGGAGCTCACTCTGTAGACCAGGCTGGCCTTGAACTCACAGAGATCCATCTGCCTCTGCTTCCTGAGTTCTGGGAATAAAGGCGAGCGCCACCATGCCCAGCTCAATCCATTTAATTTTTGACAGGGCTTTGCTGTATAGCCCAGATTTGCTTCTGACTCATAATCTTCATTTCTTGACTTCACAGTTGTTATTAAAGGTATTTACCAATGTACACAGACTTTTCTCATTTTATATAGGGCAGCATGAATGACATATTTAAATAAAAAATATTGAAATGCAAAAGAAGAAAATGGAAAATTTATTTACAAATTAATTTTACTTGTATCCAATATTTAAAATAGATAAAAATATTGAAATACTCAATAAGGAAGTATCTGCAATAAAGTTTTACATAAAATGGATGAAATGTATGTGTAAATTAAGTGGAAGACTAAAATACAAACTTGGAAATTTGGTCACAAATAATTGCAGAAATACATGCCCAGCTATATTTATTGCAGCTCTGTTCACAGTAGCAAAAAGCTGGAACCAACTCAAATGCCCCTCAACTGACGAGTGAATAGAGAAAATATGGAACATATACACAATGGAGTTTGGGTAGAATGGACATTTTTACAATGTTAATTTTCCCAATCCATGAGCATGGAAGGTTTTTCCATCTTCTGATGTCTTCCTCAATTTCGTTCTTTAAGGGTTTGATATTTTTGTTGTAGAAATCTTTGATGTCTTTCGTTAGGCTTGTTCCTTGGTATTTGTTTTGTTTTTGAGGCTATTGTGAGTGGGCAGATCTCCTTTAATTCCTTCTCCAGTTGCTTATTCGTGGTGTAAAGAAAGGGCACTGATTTTTTTAGGTCAATTTTGTATCCTGCCACTTTGCCAAAGCTGTTAATAATTTCTTTTTTTTTTAATTTATTTTTATTGATGCTTTGTGTCTTTCATTTTCCAATTCAGTTCAGGCATAGATCCCCTTCCCTTCCCCCCCCACCCCACCCCTACCCATCGCAGATCGTGCATTCTGCCGTAAGTTTTCTGCATCTTTCTCTGCTTTTTTGTTTTGTTTTGTTTTCATTTTTTTAACAATAGGTGATAATTTGTGAGTACAAGCATCCTTCATGTAAAACCAATTTCAAGCAGTGGTGCCCAAACCCACACAGCTCATGGGTCCCACCACCCAGCAGGGGGGTCTTGTATGTTCAATCAAGTTGATCAAATGAGTGTCCAGTCTATATTGTTGTCGTTTCACCATTAACCCCAATCTAAGCCCTTACATTCTACCATGCCCCCTCTTCTGCAGATTGTTCCCTAGGCTTAGAAAAGGGGCACAGGTGGATGAGAAGCAAAACACTCTACTTTCTCTGGAGCCAATGTCTTGGTCTCTAGTCAGTTCTGGCTGTTTTCTTTCATGGGCTGCCAGCTTGTCCAGGCTTAACCTTTCGATCCTACTAATGAAGCACATGCAATTAGATATTTAGGTATTTAAACAGTATAATATATAGCCTTTCGATCCTACTAATGAAGCACACACAATTAGATATATNCAAAGATAAAATTCTGAAGGCCACAAAAGAAAAACAAGTCACATACAAAGGGAAACCCATCAGAATTACAACTGACTTCTCGCCACAAACCATGAAAGCAAGAAGAACATGGAGCAAAGCATTCCCAGTGTTAAAGGACTATGGATGCCAACCCAGAATACTTTACCCAGCAAAAATGTCAATTACAGTTGAAGGAGAGAGAAGAATCTTCCAAGACAAAAACAAGATGATAGAATACATGTCCGGAAAACCAACTCTCCAGAAAATGCTTGAAGCAATTCAAAGGGCAGAAGAGAGGAGCAACTATCCTCAAGCACCTAGGAAAAGAAACTAATAAAAATATAAACATAGCTGTTAATCATTTCTAAGAGTTTTCTGGTGAAAGTTTTAGCATCCCTTAAGTAAACAATCATATCATCAGTAATAGGGATAGCTTGATTTCCTCTTTTTCAATTAGTACTCTTTAATTTCCTTTTCTTGCCTTATTGCTCCAACAAGTGTTTCAAGCACTATATTGAAGAGGAGTGGTGACAGTTCCTACATTTACAGGGAATGTTTCTCTCATTTAACCATTTAGGATGATATTGGCTGTGGGTTTCCTGTATATGGCTTTGATTACATTGAGGAATGATCCCTCCAATCCAGTTCCCTCTAGGACTTTAAGCATGAAGGGATGTTGGATTTTGTGAAAGGCTTTTTCAGCTACTGTTAAAAATTTTTAATCGTCTTTATAGTATGCATATTATTCAGTTTAATGATGAATTGCTGTTGATTATTGTTGATAGTTGTTATCAATATTTATAATTATTGTTATTGAATATAATTACTAATAATAATTGATAATAATTCAGTCTAATAATAAATTGTTCATTGTTGTTGGATATTATTTTGACAATTATTATTCATTATTATTATTAATGATGATGACTGTGACTAATAATGTTTAATAATAATTATTGATAATTGATAATAATTAATAACATTTATGATTATTGTGATTGTTGTGATTATGGATAATAATTGTTCTTACAAATTCCTCAATAATAAGAAAAGTTAAATCAATCCAAGACTATGAACAACTTTGTCCTATCTACTTTTGGGCACCCTCTTCAATCTTTGAATTTATAAATAGGATAGGGACAGTTAGACTTTGACTAGGGACAACCTAGGTATAGTTAACTAGGAGGAACAGGATAGGAAAAGAATAGTAGATTTAGGGATAGGTCATTGAAGACAAGTAGTTGGGAATGGGCCTAAGAGGTAGCATATGGATTTCAGCTGTTTTGTGTATTACTAGGACATTTATTCTAATTATGTAAAAATAACCCAATGACAAATTATAAAAATTTCATATTTCTCTTTGAACATCAAACAATAATGTGGCTTTCCTCTCTTGCAGGTCAACCTAACAAACCTTTCTGTATGTATGTATGTATGTATGTATGTATGTATGTATGAATGTATGTATGTATATGTGCACACACGTGTGTGTTCTAAGTATATTTTAATGTTAACAGCTATAATAGCAGTAAAAACACTGTCTCTGAATTGGAACTTGGCCCTTCCTTCTCAAGACACAGATTTATATTAAAAAGCCAACACATAATTCAATTTCAACAAAGGTTATGTGTTATCTATTAAAAATAATAAAAAATCTTTTTTTACCAGTTTTATAAGAGATAACCTCTATAACAGTTGGCTTTAATTTACAATTAGATGGTAATTACATTACCATCATATTTTTCTTTGTTCTATGAAAAGGAGGTAAGAAAGTCTCTCATATTAAAACTTTGCAACACCTAGAAGGTAAGGTTCATTAGGACTCATTATAAACAGTTGTTACAAATATGATCCACAGAGATATTTGATGCCTGTAGCAGTCTGAGGTTTTTTCCTCCTTTTAATGCTTAGATGGGCCAACTTATATAATATAATATATATTATACTGTTTAAATACCTATATATCTAATTGCATGTGCTTCATTAGTAGGATTGAAAGGTTATGCCTGTACAAGCTGGCAGCCCATGAAAGAAAACAGCCAGAATTGACCAGATACCACGACAACAGCTCCAGAGAAAGTAGACTGTTTTGCTTCTCATCCACCTGTGCCCCTTTTCTAAGCCTAGGGAACAATCTGCAGAAGAGGGGGCATGGTAGAATGTAAGGGCTGCAATTGGGGTGAATGGTGAAACTACAACAATATAGACTGGACACTCATTTGATCAACTTGATTGAACATACAAGCCCCCCCTGCTGGATGGTGGGACCCATGAGCTGTGTGGGTTTGGGCACAACTGCTCACAAATTGGTTTTACGTGAAGGATGCTTGTACTCAAAAATTATTACTTATTGTTAAAAAAATGAAAACAAAACAAAACAACAAAAAAAAAAGATGCAGAAAAGTTACAGCAGAATGCATGATCTTGGATGGGTAGGGGTCGGGTTGGGGGAAGGGAAGGGGATATATGCCTGAACTGAATTGGAAAATGATGTATGAAATAAATTGCAAGTAGCTAAAATTGAAAAAAAAATAAAAAAATCATTGAACGTGTTAATGATCTACACTGCCACCTACTGGTTACACCCTTTCAACATCTGAAACAAAGATACAACCAGGTTTTCATAGTATTTAAGTGTTAGTAAATTTTGGGTGTCTTTGTGAATAAAAAAATATAAAAAATGAAAAAAAAAAACTAAACAAATTAAAAAATAATGTGAATTCCCATAAACATAATTATGGAATTCCCAGGTGACAAGTTTTTAATTATTTTGTGCATACAGACCAAGGCAAGCCTGCATTTCATTCAGATGGCCAGGGGTTAGAAAAATGTTACAGTGTGGACCACCAATCTGGGTAGCTGGTGTTCAGGCCTGCATTTCATTTGGGTGGCCAGTGGGTTGGAAAAAGGTTCCAGGACAGACTACCAATCTGAGTAGCTGGTGTTTTGAGTGGACATAGGATGAAAATAGGCTTACAGTCATCAACCTGAAATTCCTGTCCAGGGTTCAGCAGTCTCTGGGCAGGTGGAAAGTCATGGCCAAGAGTGGGAATTGTGTCTCGTTGTCCCAGGCTAAGGAACTGAGTTGGAAGTACCTCTCTGGTCAGGTTACAGAAGTAACTGACTGACCTCTGTGCCAAAGGGTCAGTTCTCCACAATGTCTGCAAAGTGAGGAATGTGTTCACCTTCCCTTAGCAGAACTGCACTATACCTGCTCATGGAGCAAAGGAAGCTTCTTAGAAGATCCCACAAAAGAAAACATATCATGGTGGTAATGCAATTGTTCCTGAACTACAAAATAACCAAATGCTATAGTAACAATTTCTCATGGGGTATATATAGCCAGTCTTTAATTAACTAATGGGCATAAGAACTATAAAAGAAAATTTTATTAAGAGCTAGATATTGAAAAATCTTTAAAGCAGGTTTTCATGTCAGGCCTGGAGAAGGCATATTCAAGAGCTTGGAGGAAGATAATCATTAAAATCCACTCTGTAAGGTTTGCAGTTTAAAATGGTATATTTAAAAATAACATATCTATATAGAGAGATATTTCAGTAGAGATTTATACAGAAATACAAAATAAGCAATATTAGTTAATGGACTTGATTTCTCTGAAGTAATAGTCTAGTCATATAATTTTAAAGAACAAAGTGCATACTTTGTTAAAATTTATTTGGCAGATATTCAACTTTGCCCAAGCTTTGTTTACATATTATAGGATATTTTAAGACTTAGTAAAATGTCTATATTAGTTAAATTTGGCTGAAGGTTTTGGTGGAAATGGTAATACATTTGAACTAATTGGGAATATAAAATATTAATTGTTTTATTTATAATTTGTATTGAATTTCCAGCAATAACTTTGGAGTTAAGGTACACAAATACAGGTACACAAATTAAGATCTCTATATTTTTCTTTGTTTTATAGTATCATCTTATAACATTTTCTTTTACCTGTAGGATAGCTTAACTAAAGGAAGTAAGTTTAAGTTTACTTCCCAAATAAATAGCATACAGTCAATGACAAACAGTTTGGGTGAATTTGATGAAAACTTACTCCTTGGTTCCTGTGTAATACAACGTAGGCATCTATAGGACAAAATATAAAAATTTGAAAAACAAAAAGAGAGAGGTGTTGGAGTAATCCCTCTGGGACACAAATGAAAAACTCTCTATTCCAAACCTATTGATAAATTTTCAATTTTGAGATCTTGAAACTAACAATGGGAGAAAATTCATATGTTCCCACAGGTAAAAACAACAACCTAAATGCCTGAAAATGTATGATTTTGACTGTGCAGGATGGACTGGGAAATGACAGCAGAGAGGCTGGCCCATCTAAACATTAAAAGGAAGAGGAACCTCAGACTGCCTGAGTCATAGACACCGAGCATCTCTCTGAATTCTATTTGGGATAACTGTTTATAATGTACCCTAATGAAGTTTACCTTCCAGATGCCTAGAAGCCTTCCTACCTCTCCCTTTTATAGGAAAAAGAAAAACATGATGGTAATGAAGTCATTCCCTAACTGTAAATTAGAGCCCACCACTATAGTGGTAATTTGTTATAAAACAGGTATAACTTTCTTTTTTAAATTTATTTATTTATTTATTTATTTATTTATTTATTTATTTTTATGTGTATGAGTGTACTGTCTGCATGTAGGTCTGTGCTCCCATGTCATGCAGTGCTAATGAGTTCAAAAGAGGATGTCAGATTCCCCTGGAACTGGAGTTAAAGATGGTCCTCAGCCACCATGTGGGTGCTGGGGTTCAAACCCAGGTCCTCTGCAAGAGCAGTCTGTGCTCTCCAGTCCTAGCTTTCTTTAATTGACTGAAAGACATAGGAACTGTGAAATGATAATTCTCTATTCACAGCCAAATATAATAGTAAAGTCTTTATAAGCTGTGTAATTAAGCAAAATATATTAATACAAGAGAGCTCTATATATCAGCAATGCATTATTCTGCCAAGGAGAAGTTGGCTAGGGGATCCAAGCCCCCAAAAGATAAAGACCTTTTGCCTATAAACTGGGATACCTGCATGAAGAGTGGCAGTTAGTCCCTGCTGCTGAAGACTTAGTGTAAGCATGCAAAAGATGTATTGAGACAATACTTGCAAGTGTACAGTGGTTTCTGGAATGCCAGAGAGTGTTATCAAAGGCCACTAAAGTAATGAAGCAAAATATTGGTCTCCTTGAGTCAAGCAAGACTCCTCCATCAGTATCAGCTACAACTCAATTGCCTGGAGATATTGCACAGCCAGTGGCAAACATATGTCCATATATCTCACTGATTAGCTCTCTCCTTGGAGGAGTAATTCATGGCTGATGCCATAGTCTTACGTCCTCTAGTGGTTAGGAGATGTTATAAGCCACAATAAGAACTTGTCACACTTTACAGAAAAGCCACTGTTCATGGATTAGTATACCATTCAAATATCTGTGTCTATGCCCACAGCTCAGCTCGCCATAATAAATTAGTACTGTTTAAGTGTCTATACATCTAACTGCTTGTGCTTTGTTAGTAGGATTTAAAAGGTACCCCTGGTTTAACTGTCATCTCATGAAGGGAAACAACCTGAACAGACTAGAGTCCAAAATGATATCTCCAGAGAATGTAGACTGTTTTGCTTCTCACCCACTTGTGCCCCTTTCCCAAAGCCTAGGGAACAACCTGCAGAAGAGGAGTCATGATAGACTATAAGGACAATGGAGATTGGGGTGAATTGTGAGACTACAGCAATATAGACTGGTCTCTTATTTGATCATGCTTGTGTATGAAAGCTTCTCCAATTGGACTATGGGAACCTTGGGTTTTTCAAAATTTGGACATAGATACTTGCTAATTGGTTTTACATGAATGTTACTTATATTCATTGCTTATGCTTGACAATTGGTTCAATTCATGGTTGGGTTTTTTGGAAATTAATTGGCCTTACTGTGGAAATAAAGTTTCAGGTCTGACCTGCCCCCCACTGCTGGGCACTCAAAACAGGCTTGAGCAGCTGGCTATTCAAAACTCAGGTTTCTTTGTGTTGTTAACCTCGCCCATGGGTTCTCCTGCCTCTCAGAAAAAAAAAAATTAAAGGGAGAGATGTGAGAAAATTTAGTTAAGATGGGTAGCATTTCTAAAACAATGGCGCCTCCCTGGCCACATCCATGGGGTGGGATGTAGTGATGAAAAGGTTTAGGATTTGGCCATGGGAGTTGAGTCATACTGTCTATATAACCAGACATTTTGGAATAAACCACTCTCTCTGTATTTGGACCTTCACATGCATCCATGTGGTATGCTTTCCTGTGTGTGTTTTCCACATGGATTGTCCTGTAAATAAATAGGAAACCCCACACACTTGAAATAATGTATTTACCTCTGGCTTTTCACAACAGCTAAGAATTATTTGTCTCTCCTCTCTTTGTCCCTAAGTCTCCATCTTCACTTCATAGTTAAAGTAGCCCCATTTTCCCATTTCACCCTTGACGATACTGTCACCTATAGTCACTACCCCTCTCGAGGTTGGTTTTACCCCTTACTTCAGTGGTTCCTTGAATAATCCTCTCTCTTTCTCCCCTATTTCCATACCCCATTTTACCAATTTTCTCCTTGGTAATGTCTCCTACTGTTCTACTCAGGCTCCTTTTTCCTTTTTAGCTCCATGGTTCATTTTTTTATATTTTTCTGGCCCCTCTACTTACGTCAGGACAATACTTACATATAAGTATTTGGTACTAGGATGCATGAATGAGAGACAACATAAATAGTTTATTTTACTGAATCCTTGTCACTTCAATTAGTATAACATCTTCCAAATTGATTCATTTACCTGCGAATTTTGTTATTATCTTTGTTTACTGCTGAATAGGACTCCAGTGTGTAAACGTACCCAATTTTCATTTTCCACTTATCACTTGAGGGATACTTAGGTTGCTTCAATTTCTTAGTGATTGTTAAAAGAGCAACAACAAAGAACAAACAGATGTACAAATATTGCTGCAAGAAAACGAGTACTTTGGGTATATGCCAAGGAGTATATAATCAGATCATATGGTACAAAAGAAACGAGACCCTTATCTTTCACCTTGCAAATCAGTCAACTCCAAATGAATCAAAGTCCTCAATGTAAAATCTAAAGCACAATTACCATCACAAAGGACAAAGGCGGATTGAGCAAGGATATTGAGCACATTGTCCAGGAAGCTGAGAAGTACAAAGCTGAAGATGAGAAGCAGAGAGACAAAGTCTCCTCCAAAAATTAATTGGAATCCTAAGCATTCAACATGAAAGCAACTGCTGAAGATGAGAAACTTTAAGACAAGATCAATGATAAAGACAAACAGAAGATTCTCCACAAGTGTAATGAAATCATCACCTGTCTGGATAAGAATCAGACTGCTGACAAGGAAGAGTTTGAACAGAGCAGAAAGAACTGGAGAATGCCTGCAACCCGATCATTACCAAGTTGTAATGGTGGCATGCCAAGAGGAATGCCTGAAGGCTTCCCTGGTAGTGGAGCTCCTTCATCTGGTGGTGCTTTTTCTGGTCCCACCATCGAAGAGGTTGATTAAGTCAATCAAAGTACAGGTGGAGCATTGTTCCACAATAAAATGTTCAAATGACCAAAATTTAGGAAGTCCTGTTGGCAGGTTTAAGATTGGGCTGCTACAATAAGTAACTGGGCATTCTAGATACTTGAATAAGAAATGCAATGTCTTAAACTCTTTAAAATCAACACCATAAAAAAATGAAAACTTGGGCAGTAGGCTACAATATACAGATTTTTTTTAGTATTTTTAGAGTTCTCCGCACTGCTTTCCATAATGGTTGCATGCAGTGAAAGACCATTCCCCTTTCCCATATTCTAAACAATATTTGGTATCAATTGTTCCCTTTACCTTAGCCATTCTGATAGAGATAAGATGAAATCTTAAAGTGGTTTTAAATTGCATTTCAATAATTACTAATGATGTTGAATATTAATTTTAAGGTAATTCTAAGCCATCTTTATTTCTTCTTTACAGAATGCTCTTTTTAGATGCATAGCCCATCTTTTTTTAAGTTAATTTTTATTTAGTGCATTTCATATAACATTTCTTAATCAAATTTAGACTCATTCCCACATCCATGCATACCCCTCATGTCCTTCCACCCCCAACCAGAGTTCATGGATTCTGTCATACATGTTAAGTCCTGCCTTGCATCTTTTTCTCAGTCTTTTATAACCATTTCAATGCAGAAGTTTACTGTTTCGGTCAGTTCTTTGAATAGGTTTTTCTCTCTCATTATTTTGTTCCCTTTAATTTTACATTATTCAAAAATGTGCATATATACACTCCACACATAAATCAAAATTACAAAATCTGAAAATAAACTATATGTTAATTCCAAAACACATTTAAGAAACCACATTTTAACAGTAAAGTTGCATGCAGATAAAAAGAAGTATAACTTTACATTTTTTTAAGATGAAGGAAATATCTATAATCTCTTAAAAAGACCTTTTAACATAGGCTCATTTCCAATTTCCATCACAGAATGATAACCCTTTAGGTGATAACTAGAGAAACATAAATAACATAAAATATACAATTGAAATAAGCAAATTACTTTTGTTACAAAGGAAAGAAAAATATATACATAGAATATTTTGTTGTTTAACCTTCCAATATGGACTGAGGACTGCTGAGATATCCAGCTTGTGAACTAAGCAGCTAATGGAAATTCAGCCTTGTCAGAATATGGACTGCCATTGTTGGACTACCTAGGCTGTATCATGGAGGTCAGTGCAAGGGGATCAAGACAGGACACATGCTTATTGGAATTCATTTGGGGGACTATGGGACAGAAAAACCCCAATGTGGAGCAAAAGTGGAAGATTGATGGCTGTTTGGGCTTGCCAATGAGGAGCCTTCAAGCATTCCCTTAAGGAAAATATGACATCTTTTAGTAAACAAACAAAAAACCATAGCCCATCTTTTAATTGGACCATTTATTTTATTATTTGTTTCTTTGAGTTTTATTCTTAAATATTCTTGATATCACTGCTGAAAATTTTCTCCCACTCTGAGAGTTTTCTTTCTTTTCACTTCCTTGGTTATTTACTTTCTCTACAGAATCATTTTAGTTGAATGAGTTCTACTTGTGGATTTTTGACCTTAATGCCTGAGCAGCTATGTCTGATTTAGAAAGAAATTCATTACATCTATATATTGTGGGGTTCTGCCTAAGTTTTCTTCTGACCATTTCAGGGCTTGAGGGTTCACACAGAGGACTTTGATTCATTTGGAGTTGATTTATGTGCAAGGTGAAAGATATGGGTATAGTTTCATTTTTCTGTAGGTAGAGATATCCAATTTTAGTGTACCACTTATTGAAGATATCTTTCTTCCAGTGTGTATTCTTGATTCCTTTTTCAAATATCAGCTGAAATTACATGCACTTATGTTTGATTCTTCAATAATGTTCCATTCACAGACATGTCTGGAATTTTTGCCAGTACTATGATGTTTTTATGATTATATCTCAGTAATGTATCTTGAGATCTGATATGGAAATCCCTCTAGCATTGCTTTTTGTGACCATGATTGATTTGCCTATTGAGGGCCTTTTGTGATTCTAAATGATTGTAAGATTTCTTGTCTATTTCTGTCAATAATGTCTTGGGAATTTTGACTGGGATGCACTAAATTTCCAGATTGCTTTTCAGGGGATGATCATGTTCACAATATTAATTTTTCCAATCTATGAACACTGGAGATTTTTGCATCTCCTGGTGTCCTCAATCTCTCTCTTAAAAGATTTAAAATTTGCAGATTTTCATTGAATTTACCCAAGCTGTTTATCATTGACTGTATGTTGTTGGTTTGGGAAGCAAACTTAATTTTTTTTTAAATTAATTTTTATTGATGCTTTGTGCATTTCATACATTTTTTCCAATTCAGTTCAGGCTTATTTCCCTTTCCCTCCCCCCCACCCCCACCCCATCCCAGATCATGCATTCTGCCATAACTGTCCTGCATCTTTCTCTCAGTTTTTTTTTTTTCATTTTTAGCTATAAGTGATAATCCATGAGTACAAGCATCCTTCATGCAAAACCTATCTGCAGGCTGTTGTGCCCAAACACCTACAGCCCCACCATCCAGTGGGGGGTGACAGGTTGTTTGTTCAATCAAGTTGATCAAATGAGTGTCCAGACTACATTGCTGTAGTTTCACCATTCACCCCAATCGCAGCCCTTACATTCTACCACGCCCCCTCTTCCGCAGGTTGTTCCCTAGGCTTAGAAAAGGGGCACAGGTGGATGAGAGGTAAAACAGTCCACTCTCTCTGGAGCTGTTGACTTGGACTCTGGTCAATTCTGGCTGTTTCCTTTCATGGGCTGACAGTTTGTCCAGGAATAACCTTTCGATCCTACTAATGAAGAACAAGCAATTAGATATATAGGTATTTAAGCAGCACTAATAGTTATGGTAGGTTACTTTAGCATAGACACATGTTTGGATATGTTAATCCATGAATTACAATTTTCCCCCCTGTTAAATATGACAGGGTCTTACTGTGGCTTATAACATCTCCTAACCTGTAGAGGATGTAAGCTTGTGGCATCAGCCATGGGTTATTTCTCCAAGGGGAGAGCCAATAGCCAATTAGATTTGGGATATACAGGCACATGGCTGCCTCTGCTGCACAGTATTTCCAGGCAGGTGAGGTGTAGCTGGTGCTGACGGTGGAGTCTTGCTTGACTCAGGGAGACCCATATTTGCTTTATTGGTTTAGTGGCCTTTGGTAACACTCTCTGGCATTCCAGAGGCCATCTGTACACTTGCATGTGTGGTCTCAATACATCCCTCCCATGTTAACGTCAGGTCTTCGGCAGCAGGGTCTTATTGCCTCTCCTCCTGTAGGTATCCCAACTTAGAGGCAAGGAGCCCTTACCTTTTGTGGGGCCTTGGATCCCCTGGCCAACATCCACCTGGTAGAACAATCCATTGCTGATGTCAGAGCTCCTGTATTAATATATTTTGCCTGAGTGCATAGCCCTAGGACTTTAGTATTATATTTGGTTCTGAACAGAGAGTAATCCCTTCCACAGTTCCCATGTCTAGTAGTCAATTAAAGAAAGCAGTTTTACCGGTTTTATAAGAGATTACCTCTACAATAGTTGTCTCCAATTTACAGTTGGGGAGCGACCTCATCATTGTCATATTTCTCCTTGTTCTATGGGTGGGAAGGCAAGGAAGTCTCTCATATCAGAACCTTTGTGGCACCTAGAAGGTAAGTTTCATTAGGACTCATTATAACTAGTTGTTACATGTAGGATCCACAGAGGGGTTCGATGTTTATGGCAATCTGAGGCTTTTCTTCCTTTGAATGTTCAGACGGGTCAGCCTTTCCGTTGCCACTTTTTGGTACATCCTACTCAATGCAAACCTGTATCTTTTCTTTCTCAGCCGTTAAGTTGGTGACGTTTTGTCCTGTTGGAACAAACAAATCTTTTCCCATAGTTAGTTTTAAGATTTGAATTGCAAGGGTTTGATGAAAAGGTTTCATGTCTTTCTGTACCCCCCCCCTTTTTTTTAGCGTATGAGTCTCCAGAAGACAGTTGTATTATACATGACTATAGGGTGGAGTCAAGGCACAGATTTCATCAAATTCACCCATGTTGTTTTGGGTGACTATATATGATTAACTTGGGAAGCAAACTTAATTTTTACGTTAAATCATCTTAAAGAGAATGCTACAAGGTGATACTGTACAACAGAGAAATTATAGAGAACATTTGTATGTGTCAATCCCAAAGTTCTTGCTCTACAGATTTTATGTAAAGCAAATGTGGGCAACAGCGAATTATATCTCCATTTAATTCAGATGCATTACCATTTTTATCAGATTCTGTAAACCAATGTTGTTTAATATACACATGTTTACTTTTACTTTTTTTTATTTTATTTTTTTATTTATTTCTGTATGTGTATCAATGTACTGTCTGCATGCAGGTTTGTGCACCCGTGTCGTGCAATGCCGCGGAGGTCAGAAGAGGGTCTCGGATTCCCCTGGAACTGGAGTTCTCCTGGAATTGGAGTTTCACACGGCTCTCGGCCGCCATATGGGTGCTGGGGATCGAACCCGGGTCCTCTGTAAGAGCGGTCGGCGCTTTTAACCGCTAGGCCATCTCTCCAGCCCTACTTTTACTTTTACTAAGTCCTAAAACACCATGTGTCCTGTAGACAGTGTCTAGGCGAAACTGGGTACTTGCTGAGCTCACGTCAATTAAATATGCCTTAATCGAATATACACCCGTGTCCCTCTCCCACCCATCCCCCCTTTCCAATTCACCATTTCAGTCCATTTTCTGATGCAGTCTTTCTGTTGTTCTTTTACTATGCCTCCCTCTCCATGAGAAATATTTATATCTGGGTTGTTGGTACTAGCATCCACATATGAGGGACACCATTTGTCGTTTGTTTTTCTGGGACTGTGTTACTTCACTTAACATAATGTCTTCCAGCTCCATCCATTTACCTGCAAATTTCATGATGTTGTCCCTCTTTACTGCTGCATAGTATTCCATTGTATACATGTAAGTTAAGTTATCCTACAGGTAAAAGAAAATGTTACAAGATGATACTGTACAACACAAAAATTATAGAGAACATTTGTATACCTTAATCCCAATGATAGGCATGTGTACTACAACTGCCTTTTTGAGATTCATGGGTCAAAAAATAAAAACCTAAAATAAATAAGGGGGGATACAATTATATATTAAACTTTTGTCAAATTTTTCAAATTAAATCTTAAAATTAACTATGGGGAAAGATTTGCATGTTCCCATAGGTCAAAATATCACCAACTTATTGGCTGAGAAGGAAAAGATACAGCTTTGAATTGTGCAGGAAGTACAAGAAAAACCAGCAGAGAAGTTGGCCCATCTAAACATTAAATGGAAGAAAAGCCTCAGACTGCTATAGGCATCAAACATTTCTGTGGATCCTATTGGTAACAACTGTTTATAATGAGTCCTAATGAACTTTGCCTTCCAGGTGCCACAAAGCTTTAATATAAGAGACTTCCTTACCTCCTTTTCATAGAACAGAAAAAACAACAAACAAACAAACAACAACAACAAAAAAAACATGATGGAAATGAAGTCATTCCCTAACTGTAAATTTGAGCTGACTGCTATAGAGGTAATCTCTTATAAAACGGGTATAACTGCTTTCTTTAATTGACTGATAGACATAGGAACTGTGAAAGTATAATTCTCTATTGAGAGCCAAGTATAAAACTAAAGTCTTTGTAAACTGTGTACTTAAGAAAAATATATTAATACAGGAGAGCTCTGATATCAGCAATGGATTATTCTGCCAAGGAGATGTTGGCTAGGGGGTCCAAGCCCCCCCCCCAAAAATGTAAAGGCTTTTTGCTAGTAAATTGGAATACCTGCAAGAAGAGAGGTGATAAGACACTGCTTTCGAAGACCTGGTGTAAGCATGGGAAAGATGTATTGAGACCACAATTGCAAGTGGTAAGTTTGTCTCCGGAAGGCCAAAGTGTTTTACCAAAGGTCACTAAATCAATAAAGTAAATATTGGTCTCCTTGAGTCAAGCAAGACTCATCCATCCGCATCAGCTACACTTCACTTGCCTGGAAATACTGTGCAGCAGTGGCAGCCATATGTGTGTAGATACAAAATCCAATCGGCTATTAGCTCTCTCCTTGGAGGAATAATTCATGGATGATGCCACAAGCTTATGTCTTCCAGTGGTTAGGAGATGTTATAAGCCACAGTAAGACCTTGTCGTCTTTCACAGAAAAGCTATAGTTCATAGATTAGCATACCATCCAAACATCTGTGTCTATAACAACATAACCTACCATAATAATTAGTACTCTTTAAAGGCCTGTATTTGTACTTGCTTGTGCTTCATTAGTAGGATTAAAAGTTTATTCCTGAATAAACTGCCAAGCCATGAAAGGAAACAGCCTGAACTTATCAGAGACCAAAATAACATCTCCAGAGAAAGTAGTCTGTTTTGCTTCTCGCCCACTTCTGCCGCTTTTCTAAAGCCTAGGGAACAATCTGCGGAAGAGGGGGCATGGTAGAATGTAAGGGCTGTGATTGGGGTGAATTGTGAAACTATAGTAATATAGACTTATTTGATCAACATGCTTGTACATACGAGCCCCTCCAGCTTGACGATGGGGACCTTGGGCTGTATAAGTTTGGGCAAAGCTACTTGCAAATTGGTTTTACATGAAGGATGCTTGTATTCATTACTTTAAGAAAAGATTTAAAATTTGCATTGTAGAGTTCTTTAATGACTTTGTTCAACTTTATTCCTAAATATTTCTTTATTTTATGATATTTAAATGGAAGTTTTCCACGTACGCCTCTAATTGCTTGCTTTTAGTATATAAAAACTGTATAATTTTCATACAGTGATGTTATTACTGGACACTTTTCTGGAACTTTGGGGTTCTTTAATGTATAATATTGCATCACCTGCAAATAATGATGAATTACCTTCTATTTTTACAATTAGTACTCCTTTAATTTTTTTCTCTTGACTTATTGTTTTAGCAAGAATTTCCGGCACTATATTTAAGAGGAGTGAGAATAGAACATCTGCGACTGGATCCAGATTTTAAGAATGCTTCCAGTTTTTCTCCATTTAGAATGATGTTGGTTGTAAGCTTGTTGTATACAGCTTTAATTAAGCTGAGGGATGTTTGCTCGAGTCCAGTTCTTTCTAAGACATAATAAATCCACATTTATCATGATGGATGATATTTTTGATCTGTGTCTATCTGTGGTTTGCAAATATTTTTTTGAGAATATTTGTATATTTATTCATTATATGTACGGGTGTATAGTTTGGGTTTTTGGTGTTATGTGTTACCTTTTGATATTAGAAAGAAGAAGGCTTCATAGAAAGAGTTTTGGAGTTGTCCTTCTGATTCTATTTCTTAGAATAGTTTGAGTAGCAAATTATTGGTAGTGTTCTGCTGTGAATACAATTAAACCTAGGATTTTTAGTTGGGAGGTTATCTATTACTTTATCAATTTCCATGTCTGTTATGAGTCTGTTTAAGCTGTTGATATCTACTGGGTTTAGCGTTGGTGGTTCATATGAATTTAGTTAATCGTCTATTTCTTAAGGGTTTTCAAATTTAATAAAAGTATAGGATTTTAAATTAAAATCTGCAGAAGTAGAAACTGAAACCCAAACTGCAAATGGATAATAAGGCAAAACGAAGCAACACAAACCTACCAGTCATAACCTTAAATATTAATGGATGAAATTCCCCAATCAAAAGATATAGACTGGGAGATTGGATTAGGAAACAGAATCCATCGATATGCTGTCTACAAGAAACACATCTTACCCTCAAAGACAGGCACCACCTTAAAGTGAAAGGTTGGAAAAAAAAATATTCCAAGCAAATGGTACCAAAAAGAAAGCAGGTGTTGCTATGTTAATATCAGAGAAAATAGATTTCAAAGTAAAATAAATCAGAAGAGACAAAGAAGGCCATTACATTTTTATCAAAGGAACAATTCACCAAGAAGATTTCACAATTATTAATATATATGCCCAATTTCTGGTGCACAAAACCTTATAAAGGCAATTCTCCTGGACCACAAGCCACAGACTAACCCCAGTACACTCATAGTAGGAGATTTCAATACCCCACTGAGTCCTTTGGACAGGTCAAAAGAACAAAGAATAAACAGAGAGACATCTGAACTGAACGATATGATACACCAAATGGACCTCATAGACCTCTACCAAATATTCCATCCTAATAATAGAGAATACACTTTCTACTCAGCACCCCATGGAACATTCTCCAAAATCGAACACATACTGGGACACAGAAGAAACCTCTACAAATACAAAAAGATTGAAATAATTTCATGCATTCTATCAGACCACAGTGAAGTAAAGCTCAATGTCAACACCAGGACAAGCCCTCCTGCCTACAAGAACACAAGGAGACTAAACAACACACTCTTGCATAATGAATGGGTCAAGGAAGAGATAAAGAAAGAAATAAAAGCATTCCTGGAACTGAATGACAATGACAATACAACACAACAAAACCTATGGGATACCTTAAAAGCAGTCCTAAGAGGGAAGTTTATAGCCCTGGGTGCCTACATTAGAAAAACAGAAAGAGCACAAGTGAATGATCTAACACTACAGCTAAAAGCACTTGAGAGGCAACAACAGATGAACCCTAAACGCAACAGACAGGAAGAAATAACAAAAATCAGAGCAGAAATCAATGAAATAGAAACAAAGAAAACAATACAAAAAATCAATGAAGCCAAAAGTTGGTTCTTTGAAAGAATAAACAAGATAGACAGACCTCTAGCCCAGTTAACAAAAAGAAAGAAGGAACAACTCCAAATCAATACAATCNTTTGTTATGGTAGGTTACTTTGGTAAAGACACAGATATTTGGATGGTATGTTAATCCATGAATTACATTTTTTCCTATAAAATGTGACAGGGTCTTACTGTGGCTTATAACATCTCCTAACCACCAGAGGATGTAACCTTGTGGCATCAGCCATGGGTTATTCCTTCAAGGAGAGAGCTAATAGCCAATTAGATTTGGGATATACAGGTGTATGGCTTCCACTGCTGCACAGTATTTCCAGGCAGGTGAGGTGTAGCTGGTGCTGATGGAGGAGTCTTGCTTGACTCAAGGAGACCTATATTTGCTTAATTGGTTTAGTGGCCTTTGGTAACACTCTCTTGTATTCCAGAGACGAACTGTACACTTGCAAGTGCCGTCTCAATACATCTTTCCTATGCTTACACCAGGTCTTTGACAGCAGGGCCTTACCACCTCTCTTCTTGCAGGTATCCCAGTTTACAGGCAAGAAACCTTTCCCTTTTTTGTTGGGGGGGGGACTTGGCTCCCCTGGCCAACATCTCCTTGGTACAGTAATCCATTGCTGATATCAGAGCTCTCCTGTGTTAATATATTTTTCTTAAGCACATAGCTTAAGGAGACTTTAGTGTTATATTTGGTTCTGAATAGAGAATAAGCCTTTTCACAGTTCCTAAGTCAATTAGTCAATGAAAGAACGTGGTTGTACTGGTTTTATAAGAGATTTCTTCTATGACAATTGGCTCCAATTTATAGTTAAAGAACAACCTCATAATCATATTCCCACTTGTTCTAGGAAGGAGAGGTAAGAAAATCTCTCCTATTAAAACTTTGTGACACCTAGAAGGAAAGTTTCATTAGGACTCATTATAAATAGTTGTTACAAGTAGGATCCACAAAGGTGTTTGTGCTGGCACTTACTGGTACATTCTACACATTGCACAGCTGTGTCTTTTCTTTCTCAGCCATTAAGTAAGTGACGTTTTGACCTGTGGGAACCTCCAAATCTTTTCCCATAGTTAGTTTTAAGATTTGAATTGCAAAGTTTTTTACAAAATGTTTCATATATATCTGTATTCCCCCTTTTTATTTTAAGTTTTTGTTTTTTGACCCATGAGTCTCAAAAAGGCAAGAATCAAGGTGTGGATTTCATCAAATCCACCCAATCTATTTTGTGAGTATATATCGCTAACTTGGGAATCAAACTTAATTTCTTATGTTAAATCATCCTACACGCAAAAGAGAATGCTACAAGATGATACTGTACAACAGAAAAAATATAGAGAACATTTGTATGTGCCAATCCCAAATCTGTTATACAGATTTTAAGTAAAACAAACGTGGACGACACCAATTTATATTTCCAATTAACTAAGGTGTATTACCGTTTTTATCAGAACCTTTAAACCAATGTTGTTTAATATACACATAATTATTTTTACTAAGTCGTAAAACACCATGTAACCTGTAGGCAGAGTCTGTGCAAAATTGTCTTCTAGGTTTTCAAACTTGGTAGAGTATAGGTTTTTGAAGTATTCCCATATGATTTTCTGGATATTTTCCTTGTCTGTTTTGCTATTTCACTTTTCCTCGTGGATTGTATTGATTTGGAGTTGTTCCTTCTTTCTTTTGGTTAACTGGGCTAGAGGTCTGTCTATCTTGTTTATTCTTTCAAAGAACCAACTTTGGATTCATTGTTTTTTTTTTTTTTTTTTTTTTTTTTTTTTTTTTTTTTTTTTTTCCTTTTTTTTTCGTTAGTTTCTTCTTGATCTGTGTTGCTTTTAGGGTTCATCTATTGTTGCCTCTCAAATTGCTTTTAGCTGTAGTGTTAGAACATTCACTTGTCTCATTCTGTGTGTTTTTTTTCTAATGTAGGCACCCTGGGCTTAACAAACCCGCTTAGACTGTTTTAAGGATCACATAAGGTTTTGTTGTGTATATATGTCATTGTCATTCAAGTTCCAGGAATGCTTTTATGTTCTTCTCTTGTATCTCTTTCTTTGACCCCCTATTCATTATTCCAAGAGTTGTTGGTTGTTTAGTCTCCATGCTGTTCTTATAGGCAGTAAGGGCTTATCCTAGGATGTTGATTGTGAGCTTTATTGCCCTGTATCTGATGACATGATGGAAATCTATTTCGAATCCTTTTTGTATCGTTGGTGAAGTTTCTTCTGTTGTCCCAATCATGTCATCGATTTTGGAGAAGTTTCCTGTGTGTCTGAGTGAAAGTGTATTCTATGGTATTAGGTTGGAATAGAGTCATTCAGAGTTGTCTGATAAGTTCCATTTGGTGTATTGATATCATTCAAGTTCAGATGTCTCTCTCTGATTTATTCTTTTCCTCTGACTTGTCCAAAGGACTCAGTGGGGTATTGAAATCCCCTACTTTAGTTGTAGTGAGGTTAGTATGTGACTTGTGGTCCTGGAGAATTGTCTTTATAAAGTTTGGTGCACAAGAGTTTCAGGCATATATATTCATAATTGTGAAATCTTCTTGGTGAATTGCTCCTTTGATAAAAATGTCATTGCCTTCTTTGTCTCTTCTGATTTCTTTTACTTTGAAGTCTATTTTGTCTGATATTAAAATAGCAACACCTGCTTTCTTTTTGGGACCATTTGATTGGAATATTTTTTTCCATCCTTTCACTTTAAGGTGTTGCCTGTCCTTGAAGGTAAGATGTGTTTCTTGTAGACAGCATATACATGGGTTCTGTTTCCTAATCCAATCTCCCAGTCTATGTCTTTTGATTGGGGAATTTAGTCCAGTAATATTTAAGAATATGCCTGATAGGTTTGTGTTGCTTCCTTTTCCCTTATTATCCATTTCCGGTTTGGGTTTAAGTTTCTCCTTCTGCAGTTATGCTTTTACTGATTTCTCTTTCTAGGTGCCTGGGGTTGGTTGCTCCTTTCTTCTGTCCATTGAATTGCTTCAAGTATTCTCTGAAGGGTTAGTTTTCTGGACATGTATTCTTTCAACTTGTTTATGTTATGGAAGATTTTTCTCTCTCCTTCAACTATAATTGACCTTTATGCTGGGTATAGTAACCTGGGTTGGCATCTATTGTCCTTTAACACTGAGAATGCTTTGCTCCAGGTTATTCTTGCTTTCAGAGTTTGCACTGAGATGTCAGTTGTAATTCTGATAGGTTTCCCCTTATAGGCCACTTCTTGTTTTTCTCTTGTGGCTTTAAGGATTTTGTCTTTGTTTTGGGTGTCTAGCATTTTAACTATAATGTGGCATGGAGAATTTCTTTTCTGATCTTGTCTGTTTGGGGTTCTATGTGCTTCTTGAATTTGTACTGGTTTGTCTTTTTTTAGTTTGTGGAAGTTTTCATCTATTATTCTGTAGAAGATCTGATCAATATCATTCTCTTGGGATTCTTCTCCTTCCTCTATTCATATGATGCGGAGGTTTGATGTTTTCATAGTGTCCCACAGTTCCTGGTTGTTCCACTTTTGTGTATTTTTAAATTTTTCATAATCTTTCCTTGAGGTTTTTAGTTGTTCTGTATTATCTTCCAGGTCTGATAATCTGTTCTGCTTCCTCCATTCTGCTTCTGAGGCTTTTTCCATTCCTTTCCTCTTGATTGGATGAGTATTTGATTTCCTTTTTCATTTTCTCTTCTGATTTCTTTAGTATTTCTACTTCTTTTTGGAGCTTCTCAATCTCTTCCTGCAGCTCTTTGCCTTGCTGGTTGGTTTCCTTATCTTTTTCAGCATGGGATCTTTTCTGTGTTTATACTTCCTTCCGGAGTTTGTCATTCTCTCTCTCTAGATCCTTCTTGAGTTCTTCATTCTATTTTCTTAGTTCTTTGATTTGCTCTTTATAATCTTGTAGTTCTTTAAATATGTTCCCAATTGTGTTTCTGATATCTGTGTCCTGGGGCATCCCCAGAGGGATCCACTGTAGGAATCTTCCATAGGGTTGGTATAGCTTGGTGCAGGATTATCCTGCCCCTTTCCCGTGTTGTCTCTTCTTCATGTTCCTGCATATGGTCTTCTCCTTGCCTGTATTCCAATATGAGTCCTAAATGCCTCTTCACTGTGTCGAAAGCTTGCTTTGCTTGCTTCCTTCAGATGCCTTTGTAATCCCAGTTGGTGGTGGGGGAGGGGGGGAGGCTTGGGTGTGCTCTTAAGCCCATGCCTTGGTACCTGCACTTGAGCTGATTTCAGGGGATCTCAGATTTTGAGACTCACACAACCCTACCAGCTGGGAGGATAACTCTGCCCCCCACAGCCACAAAAGCCAATTAAGCCAAAGACAACTGCATTAACTAGATTAAGTCAAACAATTATCAGCCTTGCTGAAGCACCCAGTTCCTACCTTCCTTCCTGCACTTCAGCTGATCTCAGAAGATCATTACTTATAGTAATTAAGCGGGACCCAGGTGCTGGGCCAGAGGTTCTGGAGAGTCAGGACAAGGCCAGTGTGGCTGCGCCTTTGGGCAAGCTACCCAGAAGTCACCTGGGCAAGTAGCTTGGGAGCTGGGCTCTTCCCAGGTCTGGGGCCTTGTTGGGCAGGACCCGGGCGCTGGGCCAGAGGGTCCAGAGAGTTGGGACAAGGCCAGTGTGGCTGCGCCTTTGGGCAGGCTGATGGGGCGCGGGCTAGATCAGGCATAACACCCCCCGCCATCAGTGAGAATCCAAGTGGACTCTTT
>VZQC01015256.1:1617790-1661462 GCA_009823505.1 Rhizomys pruinosus | reverse complement strand
TTTTTTTTTTCATTTTTAGCTATAAGTGATAATCCATGAGTACAAGCATCCTTCATGCAAAACCTATCTGCAGGCTGTTGTGCCCAAACACCTACAGCCCCACCATCCAGTGGGGGGTGACAGGTTGTTTGTTCAATCAAGTTGATCAAATGAGTGTCCAGACTACATTGCTGTAGTTTCACCATTCACCCCAATCGCAGCCCTTACATTCTACCACGCCCCCTCTTCCGCAGGTTGTTCCCTAGGCTTAGAAAAGGGGCAAGGTGGATGAGAGGTAAAACAGTCCACTCTCTCTGGAGCTGTTGACTTGGACTCTGGTCAATTCTGGCTGTTTCCTTTCATGGGCTGACAGTTTGTCCAGGAATAACCTTTCGATCCTACTAATGAAGAACAAGCAATTAGATATATAGGTATTTAAGCAGCACTAATAGTTATGGTAGGTTACTTTAGCATAGACACATGTTTGGAGTAATGTTTTACAGTAGAAATGCTGTTCTTCCTCCTTCTGGCCTCTGAAATCAGGTGTTTGGTTGTAGCAGACAGCAAGAAAAAGAAACGAAAAGTAAACCAGGAAGTGTCATAAACACTGGGATTTGAAACTTTTATCTGGGCACATATTCTCCAAATACAAATGTGCTAACTGATTTCTTGTTGTTACTATGGTTCTTATTGTTGTTGTTTTATTTTAAAGACTACACTTTTTGGAGTTATACCTTAGGAAATAACCACATTCCTTCACAATCCCTACTGTTATTCCTCATGAGTAATAAATTTTCATCACATACCTGTCTGTAGTCTATCTGCTTGAGAATTACTTCCTAAATGTGTATTTACCTTGTGTTTTTTTTTTCCATTTCTCATACCCTCTATAAGTAATTCTTGTATCTGTGATTTTGAAAAAAAGCAAAGTTAGCAAATTAGACTTATTTTTGCTTAATCAAGTAACAATTGCTGCAACTCAAAAATGAAATAACACATTTGTATTGGACTGGTCCTATGTTAGTAAAGAGACTGGCATTGGATACTTTGCCCAACTTTCTCCAGTGTACTTAGTCTCTTTCACAGCCAATGACCCATTAGCAACTGGGGGGCTGGCAGCTAGCCTTGGGCTTTCTGAAGGATTGAAGTGGCATGAATCAACCTATGACTTCTAGTAGCTTTGCTAGCATTGGTTTTAAATATTTTATGTCAGAGACAAATGGATCTCTATGAGCTCAAGGCTAGCCTGGTCTACGGAGTGAGTTCCAGGCCAGCTGGGGCTACAGCGATACCCTGTCTCAAAAAGAGCAAAAAAGAAAAATTCTATAGTACTGGAAAGCTGTTATTATGCCATTAAGATCAATGGGCCATAAATTTTCTATAGTACTGATTAGAACACAGGTGGGTGATAACTTTCTCTCTCCAAGGAAAGGTTAAATAAATCAGATCAAATTATGAGTTACATACACTGCTTCTTTAGCCATGACTGCCACCAGCACGACACTTATGTCATAGGAAAGGCCAGGCATAGGAGGGACTGGAGGTGAAATCCTATTACTTTAAATGAAAAATAAGATGTTTTATCTGTCGGGGCTAGAGAGATGGCCTAGCAGTTAAGAGCGCCGACTGCTCTTACAGAGGACCCGGGTTCTGTCCCCAGCACCCACATGGTGGCTGAGAACCATCTGTAACTCCAATTCCAGGAGAACTCCAGTTCCAGGGGAATCCGACGCCCTCTTCTGACGTCTGCAGTATGGCATGACATGGGTGCACAGACCTGCATGCAGACAATACATTCAAATAAATAAATAAATAAATAAATAAATAAATAAATAAATAATAATAAAAACTAAAAATAAAATAAAATAAGAAAAAATAAAAATAAATTAAAAAATTAAAAAAGTTTTATCTGTCTAGAGAGACCATCTTTTTACTGTTAAAAATGTATGTTACTCTCTAGGAATTTATAATGGGAAATGTTGGCTCCACTTTTTCATGAGTGTGCGTTTATAAAATCTTTCTGGAAGTTGTTTTGGCCACCTTAGCAGTATTGTCCCTAAATTGGTCATACATTAGAACAGAAAAATCTAAACCCACTGATAATAGTATTTGCCTCTTTAAGCTAAAAGCTCAAAAATGAGTTGGTAATTTTTCATCAATAGTTGGTTGTTGTTTTTTCCTATTTTTATTCATTGCATACTCTATTTGAATGGTATGAAGAAATTCCCTTAGGTGTAATGCTGGAAGATCATTTTAAAAGAATGAAAATATTATAAATATTACATCCAGGTTTATGTTTTCCTTTGATATATCCTACTATAGCTTTAATTTATTCAATAATAGTCAAAATGAAATTTAATATTCTATGCAGATTTATGCTAAAACTTAAAATTGTATTTTAAGTTTTAGCATATTTTTTTTAATATTTTTTAAAATATTTTTTTAAAATAAATTTTAAATTATTACTTTTTATGTGTATGAATGTACTGTCTGCATGTAGGTTGGTGTACCCATGTCATGCAATGCTGCGGAGGTCAGAAGAGGGCGTCGGATTCCCCTGGAACTGGAGTTAAAGACAGTTTTTAGCCGCCATGTAGGTGCTAGGAATCAAATCCCGGTCCTCTGCAAGAACAGTCGGCGCCATCTCTCCAGCCCCATATTCCACATCTTATAAAAGATCATCAAATAGTAAATCCATTAACATTATTTTCCTTTTTTGGTATTACCTACAAAGAGGTAAAGTACCTTAGTTTTATTCTTTTATTTTTCTTTATGGTTTATTACATTTTAAATGAGCAAATATTGTGAGGCTTCTCCAGGGACACAATAAATCAGATTAGCCAAATCAAAAGTATAAAAGTAGGTTTAATAGGACCAGATCAAGCCAAAACCAGAGGCAGTTTCCTTGAGTTGGTTCCCACCAGCCCCAGAAAGGGCAGAGCTGAGTTTTATCACCTATCCTGCTGGTTCCTCCTTCTGATCCACAGGGAGGGAGCACTGGAGAAAAGGGCACCCAAGGCAGGAGAGTGCTGTGGCAAGCAAGGGCTTTTCTCCCACCTAACAAAGATTAGTTGCTTTAAAATAAAAATGCAATGGACAATTTAGACCTCCAATTTGACCAGCTTTAACAGATTAAATAAACTTCACCAAACACTTTTTGTCTATGATCTTAAAGTATGTGATCCTAATAATCTCAGATTAAAAGATACAAAAATTCAATATGAAAAGTAATATGTTCAAAACATTTTAAATGTCAAATAAAATGAAAATATGTGATAAACATACTATATTAAGATATGGAATTGCAAAAAATTAACAGAATATTATTATATAATAAATTAAATATAAAAAAATAAATATATTAATATAATGAATAGATAATATGAATTGATATAATAAAATACCCTGTTATAAAAAGACTATATATATATATATAGTCTTTTTATAACAGGGTATCCCTGTAGCCCAAGCTGGCCTGGAACTAGCTATGTATGGGACTAAGGTCATATGCCACCATGCCTGACATATATCACATTTTTTATGTTTTTAGAGGGAGCACACATGTTGGCAAATGCTTCCAGTCCCAGCAATGAGGTGGCAGAGGCAGGCAGATCTCAGCAAGATCTAGACCAGTCTGATCTGCCTAGTGAGTTCCAGGCCAGCTGGGACTAAAGGAATACTCTATCTAAAAAAAAACAAATAATAAAGAAAATAAAAGTTTTGGAGCAAGCAGAATTCAAACTGGAATTTAAAGTACAGAGAACAGATTATTTAGGTATAAATTCCAAGGAAATTCCAACTATAGAGTACGGTAACGAACATATTACTTTGTGCTGCTACTGAAAAAAAAAAAGCTATTAAGAAGAAAAATGCATTCCACACAACACTGGAGGCTGGGAGTTCAAGATCAAAGTATTCCTAGGGAGGGTGTAGTGTCTGATTCCAAGATGAATCTAGACCCTGCCTTCCCAGGAGAATAGCGGTACCCACTCTGTCTGTAGACGGCAGAAGGGGTATAGGCAAAAGGGATAGACAACATACATGAGACTCCTGTATTAAGACCTAATCTCATTGACAAGAATGTTCCCCCATGCTTTGATTACCTCCCAAAGTCCGCACTTCACAACACATTACAGATGAAATTTCAGCACAAATTTTAGAGAAGGCAAAATTATTCTAACTATAACAATATACCAAAAGGGAGATGGACAGTAAATGAGAATTAGCAAAATGTTCTTTCCTTTTTCTGTTATCAGAGTAACCCATACACTTTTTTGTTGTATGTAGGGGCTGCTTTACAAAATGGATCCCATATCTGACATTAACATCTGGCCTGGGAAGATATGTCTTGGCAGTTCACAGGGCATAGCAGGGAGCCTAATACTATTATCTGCTAAATAGATCTAGTATTAAACTGACTTCTGAAGACTTATTATTCTACACACAGATTAATACATCTCTCAGCTCTCACCAGAGAAGCTCATGCAGCAGATGGTGATTAACACAAAGAGCCACAATTGGCCAGTGAAGAGAATAAAGAAACTGCAGAATGCTTATCCCTGAATAGGATACCTACTCAAACATTTGCCTCCAAAGGCTCAGGGTTCATTTCAGAAGAGTGGGCAGAAAGATTGTAAAATCCAGCGGTGATGAATGACCACAAGGAAACAGGATTTTCCAGACAACAGGGCAGTTGTTGATATGAATTGACAGCAACTGTGACTGCATGCCCGAGTATCACATAAGCTCAAGTCAGACAAAATCTCAGGACAGAAGTGGGGAAATAAGCCTGTTTGGAGGTTCTAGCAGGGGAGCGCAGCTACTCATATACCCTTGACCGAAGACCAGTCCTCCTCTATTGGGGAAGGTCGTCCTCTCTGACCAAGTGCTCAGCTTTGGGAGGGACACACGTGGAGTGTTGAGGAAGGAAGGGCACACCCGTCTAGCCAGCCAGATATTAACTAATAGACATAGGAAATGTGAAAAGGATTATTCTCTATTCAGAGACAAATATAAATACTAAAGTCTTTTTAAGCTGCACATTTAAGCAAAATATATTAATACAGGAGAGCTCTGATATTGGCAATGGATTATTCTGCCAAGGAGATGTTCACCAGGGGATCCAACCCCCCCCCCCAAGGTAAAGGCTTCTTGCCTGTAAACTGGGATACCTGCAAGAAAAGAGGTGGTAAGGCCCTGCTGTCGAAGAACTGATGCAAGCATGGGAAAGATGTATTGAGACCTCACTTGCAACTGTTCAGTTGGTCTCTGGAATCCCAGAGAGTGTTACCAAAGGCACTAAACCAATAAAGCAAAAATTGATCTCCTTGAGTCAAGCAAGACTCATCAGTCAGCATCAACTACACCTCACCTGCCTGGAAATACTGTGCAGCAGTGGCAGCCACATGTCTGTATATCCCAAATCTAATTGGCTATTAGCTCTCTCCTTGGAAGAATAATTCACGGCTGATGCCACAAGCTTACACCCTCTAGTGGTTAGGAGAAGTTATAAGCCACAGTAAGACCTTGTCATCTTTTACAGAAAAAATATAATTCATGGACTAGCATACCATCCAAACATCTGTGTCTATACGAAAGTAACCTCCAATAATAATTAGTACTGTTTAAATACCTATATGTCTAATTGCTTGTGTTCATTACTAGGATTGAAAGGTTATCCCTGGACAAACTGTCAACCCATGAAAGGTAACAGCCAGAACTGATCAGAGTCCAAAACCAGAGTTTTGCTTCTCGTCTACCTGTGCCCCTTTCCTAAGCCTAGGGAACAATCTGTGGAAGAGGGGTTGTGGTAGAATGTAAGGGCTGTGATTGGGGTGAATTGTGAAACTACAGCAACATAGTCTGGACACTTATTTGATCAACATGATTGTACCTATAAGCCCCTCCAGCTGGATGGTGGGACCCTTGGGCTGTGTCAGTTTGGGCATAGCTGCTTGAAAATTGATTTTACATGAAGGATACTTGTACTCACAACTTATTACTTATTGTTAAAAAATTGAAGTAGAAATAAACTTTGAGTTTCATGATAAAAAAAAAAAGAAGTGGGGAAATGAGAAGGAAAATCCAACTGCAGATGAGAAAATACTCTCAACCAATATCTGCTGGGAGGAGGAGAGACAGACTTCTTTAAAGTTTTGATTGTTGATCAGTTATCCAGGTTCTGATGGATTGGCCCACACTGAAAGGCATTTCAGAAAACAAATTGGAAGGGGGAAGACGTGATCGGCGCTGGAAGGAAGATCGATATCGATACCGAGTCTCAGAAGCGATTGCTCGATTTGCCCCCACCCCCCCCCCACCCGGCAGAGAGAGATATAGAGAGAGAGAGAGAGATATCAGAGCATGTGGGGTGGGGGAGTGGGGGTGGCAGAGGGGCAGAGGAGGCAGAGAAGTCCACAAGTGACAAGGGGTGAGGGGTTGAGGATAGCCCATATCTTGGGCCAGACCTAGATAACAAAAATCAATTTAAAAACATTTTAAACAAACAGATAAGTATATATTTTTAAAAAGAAAAATTATTAAAGAGTATGAGTTATTTATTAGAATGAGAAAGGTACATTACCCACTGGGTCACTGGTTCTCATTCAGGTATGTGTTATCTCACTTTTCCTGGAGATATCTTGTAATGTCTGGACTTATTTTTATTGTTATGACTATGATGATGCTACTAGTATATAGTGGTTAGAAGAAAAGACTGTAGTTAAATATCTTATAAGTCTCAGGAGAGAATTGTGATTTCTACTTATCAGGATGTTGACAATATCAAGTGTAAGAAGCCACCCTGGTGCTTAGTTTAGTTTGTAGGAGAGGCCTTGTGTTTAATATTCAATGGTGTCATAAAGCAACTCCCCCCCCACACACACATTGCGAATGTTAAATGTGATTATGCGCACCTGGAATATGAGAGACACAATGTGGGAGTTTTCCATGTTTCTTTTCTTTTTCTTTCCTTTCCTTTCTTTTCTTTTTTTCTTTTGTTTTCTTTTCCTTCCTCTTTCTCTCTCCTCCTTCCTTCCTTCATTCCTTCTTTCCTCTTTCTTTCTTTCTTTCTTTCTTTCTTTCTTTCTTTCTTTCTTTCTTTCTTTCTTTCTTTCTTTCTTGATATGCAATGACCTAAATTGATCTGTACATATTAATGTTGAATACTACCACCAACTTGCAACATCTGGAATTTTTGATGAATGATGCTTGGAAAATTATTTTTGTGATATTTTCTGGAAAGTATTTGGAAAAGTTATCCTACAAGCATAGAACAAGCAATGGAAGTGTTTTGCATTGGAGACCTTCAGCGAAGAGGGTGCTTCGCCTATCTTGATCACAGTTCCTTTTGCTGTCAGCCTGTTTCTTTTTGCAATGCTGGGAAATGAATGCTGACATCTAATAAGTTGTTACACTTTCACTGGAAAGAATATTAATGATATATTAATGTATACAAGTATATATTAGTAAGATAATTTCCTGGATGTGAAGTTGCTAGATCAATGAGAATATACTTTTGTAGATTTTTTTTTTTTTTTTTTTGAGACAGGGTCTCCCTGTAGACCCTACAGTTCTGGAACTCACTAGGTAGACCAGACTGGCCTTGAACTCACAGAGATCCACCTGCCTCTGCCTCCCAAATGCTGGAATTAAAGGTGTGCATTACCACCCTTGGCTTACTTTTGTAATTTTAATAGATGTTGCTGAATTATTTTTAAATGGTCTTTTAAAGGAAACAATAAAAGCTTTCATATGAATACAAAGTGAATATGTGTTAATATTTTATTTAATTCATATATACATTAATAAGAAAATTTTCTATAAAGGGTGAAATCAGTTCACAAACATGAAGAGATATGTGTTTGAAAATAATACTTATAACTAATTATCAGGGTGTTTCCTACTATAATCTGAAATTAAGCAAAGGCAAAAAAATGGACTATATTTTCTTCGTAATTTGCTAAGAAGGCAGAGTTTTAAAAAGGCAAATTTATCTGAGCAAATCCAGATGATTTTTCCCCTGACTATCATCTTTTTTATTCTGAGTAGGCCAGAGTACAGAAGATAAATTCTATAGAAGTTAAATTGCTCTATTTATATGGAAAGGAGATGGAAAGGTAGATAGCTTCTCAAATCTCCAAATATTTATTTAATATCCAGGCACAGTGTTTCAGGCCTGATTGTAATCTGAGCACTCAGGAATTCACAAGAACTACAGTGCCAGTCTGGGCCACGGAGCTTTTTTCTCAAAAAGCATACAATAAATGGCCAAAACAGGCATGGGTCAATCTTCTGAGAGGCAGGAGATAATCAATTTTACAAAGTAGCTTTCAGTTTGAAGACCTAATAGCTCTAATATGAACCATTGTTTCCTTACAGTTTGATGTTTTGCTGCATGTGCTGGAATATTTAAAACCGTGTAGATTGTTACTTTATTTGAATTAACTGTAGGACCATTTTATATATTATACCATCTTTACTAAGATTTTAATAAAGATTTTATTACTTCTTTGTGACTGTCATACCAGGCTCCATTCATATTCACCCACAGCTCATATCATTAATCTCCTCCCAGATCCAACCTTTTATCCTATCTCAACTCCATGCCATTTTGCTTTTTTTTTTAAATAGATTTTAATTGACTTTGTATGTGTTTCATACATAAGTTTTCAATCAGTCTTAATTTTATCTCCACTTCTCCACTTGTACCCTCCTGAGCTCAAACTAGCCCTGCCCCCTTCTCCACAATCCCCCCCTTCTGCTCTGCTAACTCCAGAATTTACTGAATCTAAGACTCTATTGCTGAAGACAGGACACTGTGGTGACAGGAATTGGAGCAATGGAGCTGGAACTGCAGTGGAAGCTGCATCCCCTGAAGGCTGGCACTAATAGCTTTGTAGAGCACTATGCAAGCTGCTAAGAGAAAATATCAACTGATGGTCTAACACCAGGTTCGAGACCACATATCCATGTCAATGACCAGCACAGCATATGACATCAGTGCAATAGTGGCACTATTATCTTGGGGAAAAACAATGGTTAAAAAAATGGAACTAAAGCTCACTCAGTGGGAGGAAACTCATTTGGGTATTATAAATGTAGCTAGATGCACACAACTGGAGAGGTCATAGAACTTAGAAAAATCCCCAAGGTTGGATAATTCCTAGGTTAGGGTAACAAAATAGGTATCATTATATTTATAGACAAATATCCCAGATACCACTTGTTAGGCAGGGCCTGTGCTTGGAGATCTAAAGATGGTACCTACCACTCTTCTCTTCCCATCAAAAGCCTACCTCATCTCAGGTAGCTGATGCAACTTCCCTTCCTGATGTCACCAACCACAATGAGAACAAAGACTAAGACCATATATGGTTATATTCCAGCTTTGTGAGGAACAAAAAAGACCCACTTTGTCCCCTCCCACTACACCAGTTTTGCCCTTACAAGTATATGCTTTCATGCTTTGTCTCACCAACATTACCTCATTTTCCTCTCCCCAGAACTTATAAAAACTCCCAGCCCCCGCCCTAGAGCTTGACTCCCCTGGCCTCCCTCTCTGAGACCAGTGGATTCTCCTGGGAGCTTGACCTAATAAACCTAATCTGGTTTGATTTGGCCTGTTTTACTTGGGGGGGGGGTCTTTTCTCCACTTTGACCAATTTTGAGTTGCTGGGTTAACCACTGGATTACTATGCCAATGTTATAATTACATAAATTTAAAAAAGCACCAGCAACACCTCACCCGCCTGGAAATACTGTGCAGCAGTGGCAGCCATATGTCTGTTATTATAACCACCTGATTTTTTGACAGGGATCCCTGAACTCATATTTTGATAACAATGTTCTTTAAATTTTGGTAATTACAATTAATTTGCAGAAGCAATCCCAGTGATTCACTGTCAGTTATGCACATAGGTAACTTCGTATTTTTTTTACTTCTTTTTTTTTAATTTATTTATCTCTGTATGTGTATGAATGTACTGTCTGCATGCAAGTCTGTGCACCCATGTCGTGCAATGCCGCGGAGGTCAGAAGAGGGTCTCGGATTCCCCTGGAACTGGAGTTCTGCTGGAATTGGAGTTTCAGACTCGGCCGCCATGTGGGTGCTGGGGATTGAACCTGGGTCCTCTGCAAGAGTGGTAGGCGCTCTTAACCACTAGGCCATCTCTCCAGCCCCGTAACTTCGTATTTTTATTCAATCTAAATGGAACAGAAATAATAAAATAGTCAACTTTGTAGGTGAAATGCAAACCCCTGAAGGGAGTACATTGTTTATATCATGTTAATAAATTCAAATATTTAAGGCACAAAAGATTAACATAGCATTGATATAAAATTTCCACAAGTGTCAGATAGTGCTGTCACCTTCAGACACATGGGGCCTATTGCAACTAGTTTGTATGTAGCTATCTCCTTCGAATTGAAATACTTCCTTCTGGAGGGGTGACTAAAATTTCTTAGACCTAAGAAGCTAAGGAAATGTGCAAGGTTTAGGCTGCTCATGAAAAGAAGGAGGTTTAGGAAGCTCATGAAGTCACATAGCTTACAAAAACTCTTCCACAAGGTTACATAAGCAGCAAGGTATTGATGGGTAGAGTAGAGGCACATGGAGATTCTTGCAAGTTGAGCAGAAAGCTCTAAAGAGCAATGTTTTCATGATTTGTCACCAATGATGTGGTGAGGTTTTTGGTGAAGTAACTGCCTTTGAGTCACCTAAACTCCTAGAAGAAAGCCCATTAGAATCATTATTTTTGAAGCTATTCAAAATATGTGTAAAACTACTTATTTGTTTATTTGTAAGTATGGTACCTGAGGGGAATGCTTGCTTACATTTGTTGAGAAAAAATTCATGCTGCCATAGTGTTTCGTCTTAACTTGTGCTTTTATTAGCCAAAGAATAACATCATATCTCCATGCTATATGATAAAAACCTTAACAAATCTTTTGTTTAGACATTCTCATTCTCATGTATGTAACTTTTACAGATGTGATTATTTTATAAGTGATTGAAATTTTCATAAATTAGGGAAAACATCATTGAAAGGTTAACTATAGCACATATAATGAACTCTCCTTACAAGGATAATAATTATCAGCTGTTTTCATGTTTATTATATCTAAACATGCTTTAAGATCACAACTTCTGGTATTTTTATGGTAGTGATATGGTGATGGCACGGCTGGTCATAGCCTGCAGTTTGTGAGCAAGGAGAGAATGACACTTTCAGGACCTCTATTTCCTTTCTAAAATTAGTCAGAGTTCTATTACTATCTACCAAAGGCTTGGGTAATATTGAATAAAGCAGATGACCCAATATCCTGAATTCTACAAAGAAGAGTAGGAAATCAGAAAAGTGATCATGCAGGGAAGATTAATGTTCTCCATTCTTTCCAGAAGCAAGGTGTTGGATAAAAAAATAAAGAAATAAGAAAAATCCCATTTACATGGGAAACTGGCAAGTTGTGGCAGAGAAAGAACTGTACCCCACCAGATATAGTCAAGCTAAACTTTTCAAGATGGCATAATCAAAGATGGATACGTGTTTGCAGAGTGTCCTTAGAGGGGAGCCAAAGTTACAGGAAATATATGAAGAAGAGTGAGCCTTATAAGCTTTAATATGGTGGAAGTAGTGCCAAGCCAGTACATGTGGGAACCTCTAGAAACCTAGAACAAAAGAAGACATTACCATCTCTAGAACCTACAGAAGCCATGAAGCTCCAATTTAGTACCTTTGTACTCATTGTAGCCTTTGAACATCTAGAAATATAAACTAATAAATATTTGTTTTCTATAATTCACCTGAGTCTTTTCCTTCCCAGACAAAACTCTAAGACTGACAGAGTAGCAACCTCGAATATTTGGAAGGATTGCTTTCCAAAAATATGATGCCAACCAAGAAAAGCAGGTGAGGATAAAATATCAGATCTTATAGAAAATAAAATACATATGTATAGAATATTATATATATATATATATATATATATTCTATATATATATATATATATAAATTCTACAAATATATAAAGAATATTCTTTATTGAAATTTGTCACAAATATTTGAGATAATGGTAAGAGGAGAAATAGAATAAACCATCTTGATTAGGTACAAATCAATATCAATCTCAGACTACGAAAAAGATTGTGATGGGGTCACTCTTTTACTTACGTGATAAAATTCTAATTTTTATTAATTATATTATAAGATTTTTGTCCTTATCAAACATTCATTATCTAACACAGCTCAAACTTGATAAATGCCAATCAGTTTTATATGTTTAGAATTTTTTCCAAGGCGTTGACTAAATTATAATGCACCTCAGTTTTAATTTGGTATATGCATTTGTCTTTGTAATTTATTTCTAACCATCTTTCCATAGCCTTGAAGTAAGACAAACAGAACTAAAGGAAAATAACTTAAAGGTTCAACACCGTCAGTCAGATCACAAACTTGTATCAGAGTCATCTTCATGTTGTAAGACATCAATCCAATTCAACACTATAGAACACGAATTTCCAAGATATACGGGAGTATTTGTAGCTTGTAAAGTTGACACAGATAGTTGTGTAAAAGTAAGTTGTCTTAACAGATATCTGCTAAAACTATTATGTTTTAATGAATGTAAACATATACTGCTAAAAGATTACAACAGAATTATAAAACGAAAAGCAAACCAAGGACTTTGTTAACTGTACCCTTTGTTCACTGTACCATCATTAACTAAATGAACTAATTTCCTGATGCACCCCTTCTAGTTTGTGCACTGTTCTCAGGCACTGTGACAGAACTATCCAGTGAGCCGGAGCTGGCAGTCTGGCAGTGTGTGTAAACACTGTCCCCATCAGTGAACTGGGTGGTGAAAGAAACATTTGTGCAAAGTGCCACTTCAGTTTCTCCCATTGAAGTGATTTGTGGATAAACAGTGCTGGCCTTCTGCTAAACACGTGCATTGTTTGTATTTGTCAGGGAGAACTTAATAATTTAGGACATCCTGGAGGTGGTTTCCCTCACATGCTCCTGACTGTTGCATTAAACTAGTGATCAGGAAGTTGCCCTGAAGTGAAAGGTCCTTAAGCTTGATCAGCATTCCATTCTTTAACTGAAACGCCCAGCGTTTGCTCTAACTTGGTGACTGCACCTTCTGAAGCTGTTACCCCCTGACCCTTAAAACCAGCTGCACGCTATAGATGCACTCACTGCCAGCAGACTGGATGCTTTCCAACTCAACGAGCATGGAATGTTTTTTAAAGAAAGGCAGGTCTGCTAAGCCTCTCAATTATATCTGTCCTCTAGAGCGAAAAACTAATGCATGTCTCAGAGCCCTTCCTCAGCAAACGCTGTCTTTGCTTTTGTGGATGTTTCTGGGAACCTCTTTCTGGAAGCTTTCTGAGGAATATCTTTGCTATGCTCTTTTATTTTTATTTTTTTTAGTTAAATGTATTTTACATATCTTCCTTACAATGCCCTCATGGGTGGTACAGTTAATACATGCATTAATATTTTAGGTAACTGATGGATTTTTTAAAGGAAGATTAATTGAAACCCTAAGAACTGGTCCTGTTGACTGTGACTTTCATCACTGTTTCTCTTTTTTAAAATTGTCCATGTTTATTTGAAATATAGAAATTTGAAAACACATGTTAAGTCGTTTCCTTTTAATAAAACTGGGTTAAATAATAATAATAAAAAGATTTGCTTCTGTGTGGGTAAAATTTATACTTTAGCATATAAAAATCGGATAATATCAGTGAGTCCTTAGTAGGATCTTGATGATATAACTGTCTTTAGGTTGCAAGAATGTATTTTAATCTTGAGTACATGTCCATGGGAAGAGTTAATTATTGCTTAAGATGTTGAATGACAGGATGAACATCTTAGTTGTTAGAAGGATTTGATTTCATGGTGAAGCCATGAGTTAAGTCAGAACAAATAATTTTTAACAGAAATAAATACATTTTATATACACCAGTGTCCATTCTCTTTTAATTTATGCAATATAACTCCCATCTCTTGCAAGTTCATTTCTTTTTAGTTTCAAAGAAGTGATGCTTAGAGTTATTAACTTGACAGTCTTAGAGTTTCTGAATATCCCTAATTTGGCTAGGTTAGATATTTGCTGCACTGCACAGAGCTGTCAAGGAACAGCTTGTTGGAAATGTAGTTCTCCTCACCCATGTAAAACATGTATTTTATCCAACCCCCTGAGTGGTTGACATAAAGGTTAACAGTTGAAAACATAGGTTTCTACTTTGCATTTTAGAAAACAACTTCTCTGAAATACAATTTGTACATACTCTTGAATGTGCAAAAAAGGAAAATATCTTTTCTGGAATTAAATACTATGTTTCTAAATGTTTCCCTGAAGCTATCATTTTATTCCACAGACCAGTATGTTCTTAAACTCTCATGCACCTGACTATTCCATTACCTACTTTTCTGTTGTGATATAATATTGTGACAAAAGTAACTCAAGAAAGAAATGGATTCTATATCTAATGATACAGAATCCATCCTAGTAGAGAATCCATGCCTGGTGGCTGGTGCAAGATGTACACAGTTCACCAGCACACAGGAAGCAGAGAGAGGAAAAAAACACAATGTGAGGTGAAGCTATTAACACTATTAACCTGTCCCCACTGGTAGAATTCCCCCAGCAATGCTCCTAAAGTTTCCATAACCTACCCACCCAGCAGTACCAACTGAGGATTTCTCAATCAAAGCATCAGACATCTAGAGCAGGATTCTGTAGTTGCTGGAATGTGTCCACCTAAGCAGTGTGTAGGAAACATTACTGTGTACTTGAGTTTGCCTTGGTTAGATCTGTTAAAGCTTCTCACTTCTCGTTTTGGAGAAGAGTTGAGTTGTCACTTTCTGGAAAAAAAATCAAATTAAAATTAAAGGAAAACCTGAAATCAAAGTGAATACTGCTGCAATATATCAGAAATCAAAATGAATGCACAAAATCCACAATGAAGAATGTAAAATTTAAGTACAGGTGTTACTTGTTCTTACTTTAATCATCTTTATTTCGGTCCTGAAAAGATACTGACATATCCAAACTCCTATTTGTGGAAAGATCTGAAGATAAAGATTTCAAGAAATTTGGAAACACATTTTTGGACCTAACAGACTCCCTGCAAAATTCTCTAATTTTTCCTTATAGCAGGCATCTGAGAGAAGCCAATTATTGATAAATATTATATTTTCTAGAGCTGCATCTGACATTTTACAAAGTAATTTCATATCACATTTAGAAAACAGTTTACTTCATCATCAAACAAAGTCACCCTCTTATTCACCAGTGTATAAACCTTAAAAGATTCAAAATGAGCCTTCTGCCTGACCCAGCCATACCACTCCTGGGTATATACCCACAAGATTCATTCTACCACCCACAAAGATACATGCACATCTATGTTTATTGCATCTCTCTTCACAATAGGGAAGAATTGGAACCAATCCAAATGCCTCTCAACTGTCCAAGCGGATCTTTGTGAGTTTAAGGCCAACCTGGTCTACAGAATGAGTTCCAGGACAGCTGGGACTACAGGGAGACCCTGTCTCGAAAAGACCAAAAAAAAAAAAATAAATAAAAAGAAAAAAGAAAAACGTGGTACATGTACACAATGGAGTTCTATTTAGTGGTAAATAAAGATGACATCATGAACTTTACAGGTAAATGGATGGAACTGGAAGCCATTATGCTCAGTGAAGTAACACATTCAAAGAAAAAAAAAAGATGAATGGTTTCCATCATTTCTGGATGCTAACATTGAATCCCAAGTTGAAAGGCAAGCTGAGGGCTGGAGAGATGGCCTAGCAGTTAAGAGCACTGACTGCTCTTGCAGAGGACCTGAGTTCGATCTCCAGCACCCATATGGTGGCTGAGAACCGTCTGTAACTCCAATTCCAGGAGAACTCCAGTTCAAGGGGAATCCGATACCCTCTTCTGGCCTCTGTGGCATTGCATGACACCGGTGCACAAACCTACATGCAGACAGTACATTCATACACATAAAAAACAAAAATAAATAAAATTTTTAAAAAATTAGAAAAAGAAAGGCAAGCTGAGCAACATTATTGTTATATTTCTATTTATCTGATGGCATCTGTAATGTTATAATGTGAATTTCTTAACAGGATCTAGAATTGGCCTACCACTTATTTTCAGATATTGTAATTACAGTTTATGGGTGGAAGATATGTATTTATATTTTAGAGTAATATAAAGTTAAAGGAAAAATGTGAATGCCAAAAACGTATTTTGCAATTAACATACAGTTTATTCTCTGAGGTCATAATTTTAATACATATGTGGTTTATATAGGCATATTTTGGAGCAATACAAAGGGGAGGGAACAGCAACAACATAAGGGCTGGGTCAAATAACTGACTGATACAGTTAAATTCTGCCCAAAACAACAAGCCTCTGCAGAAAAAAAAATCTTTGGAAAGACTAAAAGTTGCAAGGCACATGTGGCAGAAAGCATGAACTGGGGTGGGAGGGCAGGAAAAGGGGACTGTATCTAAACTGGACTGAAAGATGATGAATGAAATATATAAAATATCAGTAAAAAATTCATTTTAACAAAAAGAAAATAAAAATTGTCCTAGAAGCCATTATATTTATTTCAATTTAGTAGAGTAGAAATTATATCTGAGATTACAACTTTCATATGCTCGGGACTCTTTGGCTTCAACATTCTGAAGGAAAACAGAATGAAATGTGCCATTAAATAACAGAGTATTAGGGTTCCCAGCCTATAGAGCTGTAGGGCTTTGTAGATATATGTGTTTAGACTGGAGCAAGAATACAAGTCATAAAAATTGTAAAGGGATGTGAAGGGTATTCCAGGGGAAGAGGCATAGAATAAAGGAGTATGCAGCAGGGAAGGAGAATAATGGGACATAGTTACATGTGTTGGGGCACACAAAACTAAGGTACAGGACAGAGCAGGGAGAAGAATAACTAATGCTAAAGAGTTCTGAAAAAGCCATCAAAGAACTGAATGAAATAATGAACTTCTGCTCAAAAGAGTCAACTTCCACATGGAGAATATTGAGAAAGACTGAGAAAGAGATGAAAAGCATGGGGAAATGACAGAAGTATTCCCCTTAAAGGTAGGAACTAGGCAAGGCTGTCCCCTGTCACCACTCCTTTTCAATACAGTGCTTGAAACCCTTGCTACAGCAATAAGGCAAGAAAAGGAAATTAAAGGAGTTCTAATTGGAAAAGAGGAAGTCAAGCTATCACTTTTTGCTGATGATATAATTGTCTAACTAAGGGATGCTAAGAACTCCACGAGAAAACTCCTAGAAATGATTAAATACATCAGTAAAGTGGCAGGATACAAAATTAACCTAGAAAAATCAGTAGCCTTTCTTTCCACCAAAACAAGCAACTGAAGAAGGAATAAAGGAGAACTTCTCACTTACAAAAGCCTCAAAAAATACCTAGAAACAAACCTAACCAAAGACACCAAGGATCTCTACAACAAATATTTTAAGCCCCTGAAAAAGGAAATTGAGGAAGACATCAGAAGATGGACAAACCACCCATGCTCAAGGATTGGGAAAATAAATATAGTTAAAATGTCTATTCTACCCAAACTCCTGTACAGATTTAATGCAATACCAATCAAAATCCCCAAGAGCTTCTTCATAGGCTTGGGAAAAAAATCCTCAAATTCATTTGGAAAAACAGAAGACCCCAAATAGCCAAAGCAACCCTGAGCGAAAAGAGCAATAGAGGGGGGATAACTATACCAGACATCAAACTATACTATGGGGCTATAGTCATAAAAACAGCTTGGTAATGGCAAAAAAACAGACCTGTTGACCAATGGAATAAAACTGAAGAGCCAAACCTGAGCATATACAATTTCAGCCAACTTATATTTCACAAAGGTGCCAAGAATACACAATGGAGGAAAGACAGCATCTTCAGTAAGTGGTGTAGGCAAAACTGGATCACCACTCTTAGAAGAATGAAATTAAACCCCTACCTCTTGCCCTGTACAAAAGTCAATTCCAGATGGGTCAATGACCTCAACGTGAAACCCAAAACTCTGGAGGTGATAGAATAAAAACTTGGCAGCAGACTGCAAGACATAGGCATAGGAAAAGACTTCCTAAATCAGACAGCAGCTGCAGAAGAAATAAGATCGACAATTGACAAATGGGAACTCATGAAACTCAAAAGCTGTATATCAAAAGAAACAATCAAGGAAGTGAAAAGAAAACCCACAGAGTGGGAGGAAACCTTCACTGCAGATACATCTGACAAAGCATTAATTTCCAGAGTATACAAGCTACTCAACAAACAAAGAAGAAAGAAAACAAATGAACCACTCAAAAGATGGAGCATGGGACTGGAGAGATGGCCTAGTGGTTAAGAGCGCCAACCACTCTTACAGAGAACCCGGGTTCAATCCCCAGCACCCACATGGCGGCTGAGAACCATCTGATACTCCAATTCCAGGAGAACTCCAGTTCCAGGGGAATCAGGCACCCTCTTCTGACCTCCGTCGCATTGCACGGCACGGGTGCACACACCTGCATGCAGACAGTACATTCATACACATACCAAAATAAATAAATAAATAAATAAATAAATAAATAAATAAATAAATAAATATATAAAATTTAAAAAAAGATGGAGCAAAGAACTGAATAGAGACTTCACAGAAGAGGAATTAGAGATGGCTGAGAAACATCTTAAAAACTGTTCAACATCAATAATAATTAGGGAAATTCACATTAAGAACACTCTAAGATATCACCTCACTCCTATAAGACTAGCCAGGATCAAGAAACAAATGATATCAAGTGCGGGAGAGGTTGTGGGGAAAGGAGAACACTCATCCATTGCTGGTGGGAATGTAAACTTGTACAGACACTATGGAAAGCAGTGTGGAGAACCCTTGGAAGGCTCAAAATGAGCTTGCCATTTGACCCAGTCATACCACTCCTGAGATATACCCACAAGACTCATCTTACTGCAGAAATACATGCACAGCTATATTTATTGCAGCTCTGTTCACAATAGCAAAAAGCTGGAACCAACCCAAATGCCCCTAAACTGACGAGTGAATAGAGAAAATATGGCACATATACACAATGGAGTTCTATGCAGCAGTAAAGAAAGACAACATCATCAACTTTGCAGGTAAATGGATGGAGTTTGAAGATATTATATTAAGTGAAGTAACACAGTCCCAGAAAAACAAACGACGAATAGTATCCCTCATCTGCAGATGCTAGTGCCAATAACCCAGTTGTAAATATTTCCTGTGGAGAGGATGCATATGAAAACACAAGAACAGACAGAAAGACTGCATCAGAAAATTGACTGAAATAGTGAATTGGGAGGGGTGGGAGGGGCAGGAGGGGGACAAGGGTCTATATTTGATTAATGTACATTTAATTGACGTGAGTTCAACAAGTATCCAAGAAGAGAGGCGATAAGGCCCTGCTGTCGAAGACCTGATGTAAGCATGGGAAAGATGTATTGAGCCCGCACTTGCAAGTGTACAGTTGGTCTCTGGAGTAGCAGAGAGTATTACCAAAGGCCACTGAACCAATAAAGCAAATATAGGTCTCCTTGAGTCAAGCAAGTCTCCTCTGTCAGCACCAGCTACACCTCAACTGCCTGGAAATACTGTGCAGCAGTGGCAGCCATATGCCTGTATATCAGAATCTAATTGGCTATTGGCTCTCTCCTTGGAGGGATAACCCACTGCTGATGCCACAAGCTTACATCCTCTAATAGTTAGGAGATGCTATAAGCCACAGTAAGACCCTGTCATATTTTACAGGAAAAAAATGTAATTCATAGATTAATATACCATCCAAATATCTGTTTCTATACCAAAATAACCTACCATAACAATTAGGACTGTTTAAATACCTATATATCTCAATGCCTGTGCTTCATTAGTAGGACTGAAAGGTCATTCCTAGACCAACTGTCGGCCTGTGAAAGGAAACAGGCAGAATTGACCAGAGTCTAAAACGACAGCTCCAGAGAAAGTAGTCTGTTTTGCTTCTCATCCACCTGTGCCCCTTTTCTAAGCCTAGTGAACAATCTGTGGAAAAGGGGGCATGGTAGAATGTAAGGGATGTGATTAGGGTGAATGGTGAAACTACAGCAATATAGACTGGACACTTATTTGATCAATTGATCAACATGACTGAACATATAAGCCCCCCAGCTGGATGGTCGGACCCTTGGGCTGTGTGGGTTTGGGCACAACTGCTTGCAAATTGGTTTTACATGAAGGAAGCTTGTACTCATAAATTATTACTTATTGTTAAAAATGAAAAAAATTAAAAAGTAATAGAGAAAAAAAATAATTAATTAATTAAAAATAAAAATACAAAAAAAAAAAAAATCTGGCTGATTTCCAGAGAAACTTTGTTTGGTTTTTAGCACTCACACGGCAGACAGTAATTTTCCTAATCTCCAGTTCCAGGAGATATGATGTTCTCTTATAGCCTCTGCAGCCATTGCACAAGATGGGTTCAATTATATGCAGGGAGAACATTCATATACATAAAATAAAAATAAATATTGACATTTCCTGAGACCAGCTGAAGCAAGCGCAGCTCTCTTCACAATAGCAAGGAGCTGGAACCAACCCAAATGCCCCTCAACTGATGAGTAGATAGAGAAAATGTGGTACTTCTACACAATGGAGTTCTATGCAGCAGTAAAGAAAGACGACATCATGAGCTTTGCAGGAAATTGGCTGGAGCTAGAGGACATCATGCTGAGTGAAGTAACACAGTCCCAGAAAAACAAATGATGAATGGTATTCCTTATCTGTGGATGCTAGTGCCAATTACCTAGTATTTCTTGTGCAAGTCCCCTTGAGCTTTTGTCCAAAGCAGTTGGGAGTGATGCATATTGGAAACAACAACAACAACAACAACAGAAAGGACTGCATCAAAGAACTGACTGAGACAGTGAATTTCTGCTCAAAATAGTCAACTTCCACATGGAGAATATTGAGAAAGACTGAGAAAAAGATGAAAAACATGTTTGGCAGTATGCATGAGTTCTGGTGGGGTGGGGGAATAGGGGAGAACACGGGTCTAGATTTGATTAAAAATATATATAAATAAAAAATACATAAAAAGTTAATTAAACAGTTGAAAATTGCTAGAAATGTAATCTTAAATTATCTCATAATAAAAAGACATGTTACATGAGGTAAGATGCATGCTCTTTTGTTTTATTTAATTCATACTACACATATGAAAATATGAAATAGAATCATAGAAAAACAATTAATAGTACTAATAATTGCTAACTACTGTTTTGTAACACCACCTGTATTAACTAAGGTATTTCATGGCTTAGTTGCTGTTTCACAAATAAAATCATTGCATTTATTGCTACTATGTTAAAATTTCCATTTCTTTTACTTGCACAGATTATATATTCATATTAATTTTCTGAACTAAACATTATATATGTTTATACACATTCATATGTATAGATATATACCTATACTTTATCAAGGAAAACTATGTTTATATATAAATTTTATAAGTAAATATAAGAATATGAATAAAGCAAATATGTGAGAGCTTTTGGTTATTGTCTTCTCACAGGAAATAATTCATTGAAAGGACATAAATTAAGTCAAAGTTTCTTTAGTTAAAGAAAAACAAACAAACTTCCCCTAAAATGGAAGTGGTAGCACCAGAGATCTATCCTGCGGATTTTAAAGAAGGTTTTATGAATATGCACGTTGTTGGTAGTATATTCATGAGGTAGGTGATTATATCTGTCAAAAGCCATAGCTGTCCAGATCCCTCTTTTAGAGCATTTCTTCCCATGACTCTTTAGAAAAGCTCACAATTAGGATATCAAATACAGTGTAAAAGATTTTATCATAAAGCTAATGTTTTTATTTTTATTTTTTTTTTTTGTTTTATTTTTGCATGTGTATGAATGTACTGTCTGCATGCAGGTCAGTGCGCCCATGTCGTGCAATGCTGTGGAGGTCAGAAGGAGGTCTTAGATTCCCCTGAAACTGGAGTTCTCTTGGAATTGGAGTTACAGATGGTTCTTAGCTGCTATGTGGGTGCTTCGGATTGAACCCGGGTCCTCTGCAAGAGCAGTCAGTGCTCTCAACCACTAAGCTATCTCTCCCGCCCCCCATAAAGCTAATGTTTTTAGGATGCAGACTATCCTCTTCTATTGAATGTTTGGGCAAATGCTTTGGCACCTCAGTTTTAAAAATACTTGAGGGAGTGCACAGAGCTTAGGTCGGGGATTTCCCAGGACCACCTGAAGTAGGAGCCTGGCTCTTCAGCCAGGCAGATTGTTAGATAATTCTATCATTGGGTTGCTGGATAATTGTTTCATTGATTTGTTGGATAATCAAATCATTGTATTGTGTGGGTGTGGGGGCAGAGTTGTGCTGCTAGCTGATATAGAAGGTGGGCCTGTTGCCACTGTGAGAATTGAGTGCACAGAGCTTAGATGGAGGATTTCCCAGGACCACTTGAAGTATAGAGTACCAGAGGACAGGCTAAGCGAGGCATATCCCTTTTCCCCATACTGGAATTGCTGAGGGTGTGTCCAAGTGGATTTTTTGGAGAACATCCAGAACAAAAAGGAAAGAGTGAGTTAAAATTGAAAGCCTGAAAATCTAGACAATACGCCTTAAAGAGGAAAAAAAAAAATAAAGGCATCTGAAGGAGGCAAACAGGCAAACAAAACAAGCCTTCGACACAGTGAAGAGGCATTTGTGATTCACATCAAAATACAGGTAAAAAAAGGAAACTCACATGCCAGGGACACGATGAAGGGACAACATGGGGAAGGTGTAAGATAATTCCACACCAAGCTCTAACAAACATGTGGGAGATTCCTACAGGTGGGATCCCTCTGAGGGTGACCCAGGACACAGATCTTAGAGGAACAATTGCAGACATATTCAAAGAAATCAACGAATATAAAGAAAAAGTCAGAGATCTAAGGGGGAGAGAATGAAAAACTCAAAAAGGACCAAGAGAGAGAGAATGGCAAACACCGGAAAGTACTAGAGGGAGAAAATGACAAACTGGAAGGAAGTGGAAACACTGAAAAGATCCCATGTTGAAATAAAAATGAAAACCAACCAGCAAAGCAAAGAGATACAGAAGAGATTGAGAAGCTCCAAAAGGAAGTGGAAATACTACAGAAACTACAAGATGAAATAAAAAAGGAAATCGAACACTTATCCAATCAAGAGGAAAGGAACAGAAAAAGTCTCAGAAGTAGAATCAAGGAAGCAGAACAAAGAATATCAGACCTGGAAGATAACACAGAACAACTAAATAGCTCAAATAAAGATGGTGAAAATTTTAAAAATGCACAAAACTGGAACTGTGGGAATGAAACTTTGTGTGTGGCTTGTAGTGAGAACTTGTAAGGCCTGTCCTGGGAGATCTCCAGTTATCTGATATCTCTGTGGGTTTCCAGAGTTATCTGTAGCTGGAAGATTCGGGATATTACAATGATTCTTGGTTCGCCCTATCTCTGCAAAGTTCCGGGCCCCTTCCCTTGAGGCATTGAGCAAAATGTCACACCTCTAGTTACTTGTTGCACAAACCAGAGCTCTGTAGCCCCCCCCCCCCGGATTAGAAACAAGTTGGCTCACCCCTCCCTTGCACCTGCTCCCCACTTCCTTGTCCAGAGTACAGTAGACTTAAATATATAGACCTCACTGACAGAAAATAAATGGAGTTCCTATCCTCCCTGGCTATCCACGCACGGTTGTGTGTGTGTGTGTGTGTGTGTGTGTGTGTGTGTGTGTGTGTGTTCGTTACCTTCCTCTGGTGACCTCCATAGGTTTTCCCTCCCCCCTCCTTGCGGAAGCAGAGACCAGAGACTGCCAGCCTGCAGGCAGGAGGCAAATCCTGGAGCTGAGCACAAAGGGAAAGTCAGTGTACGGAAGGTGGTCATGCATGACTCAAAGACACTGACCAGAAATGGAGCAATCAGGAAATGTGGGACACTGAAAAAAATCAAACCTCCTCGTCATAAGAATAGAGGAAGGAGAAGAATCCCAAGAGAATGGTATTGATCAGATCTTCAACAGAATAATAGACAAAAAGTTCCCCAAACTTAAACAAAAAAGGCAAACCCATACAAATACAAGAAGCACATAGAACTCCAAACAGACTAGATCAGAAAAGAAATTCCTCATGCCATATCATAGTTTAAAAGGTAGACACCCAAACAAAGAGAAAATTCCAAAAGCCACAGGAGAAAAACAACAAGTTACATATAAAGGGAAACCCATCAGAATTACAACTCGGTTCTCAGTGCAAACTATGAAAGCAAGAAGAATGTGGAGCAAAGATTCCCAGTGTTAAAGGACTATAGATGCCAACCCACATTAATATACCCAACAAAAATGTTAATTATAGTTGAAGGAGAGAGAAAAAAACTTCCATAACATAGAGATGATAAAATACATGTCCAGAAAACCAACCCTTCAGAAAATACTTGAAGCAATTCAAAGGACACAAGAGAAGAACAACTATCCCCAGGCACCTAGAAATAGAAATTGATAAAAGCATAACTGCAGAACTAGAAACCTATACCGAAAATCCAAATGGATATTAAGGTGAAAGGAAGCAACACACATCTTTCTGTTATAACCTTAAATATTAATGGACTAAAGTATCCAATCAAAAGACATAGACTGGAAGATTGGATTAGGAAACAGAACCCATCTATATGTTTTCTACAAGAAAATCATCTTACCCTCAAGAATAGGCAGCAACTATGGTGAAAGGATGGAAAAAATATTCCAAGCAAATGGAACCAAAAAGAACGCAGGTGTTGCTATTTTAATATCAGAAAAAATAGACTTAAAAATAAAAGAAATCAGAAGAGACAAAGAGGGCCATTACATCTTTATCAAAGGAACAATTGACCATGAATATTTCACAATCATTAATATGTATATGCACCAAACTTTATAAAGACAATTTTCCAGGACCTCAGGCACAGATCAACTCCAGTACAGTCATATTAGGGGACTTCAATAACCCACTGAGCACTTTGGACAGGTCAACTGGACAGAGAATAAACAGAGAGACATCTGAACTGAATGATAGTTTACGCCAAATGGACCTCACAGACATCTACTGAAAATTCTACCCAAATACCAGAGAATACACTTTCTACTCAGTACCCCACGGAACATTCTCCAAAATCAACCACATACTGGGACATGGAAAAAAAAATCAACAAATACAAAACGATTGAAATAATTTCATGTATTCTATCAGACTGCAGTGCAATAAAGCTCAATATCAACACCAGGATAAGCCCTACAACCTACAAGAACACATAGAGACTAAACAACACCCTCCTGAAAAATGAATGGGTCAGGGAGAAATAAAGAAGGAAATAAAAGCATTCCTGGAACTGAATGACAATGATAATACAACACAACAAAACCGATGGGCTACTTTATTTATTTATTTATTTATTTATTTATTTATTTATTTATTTATTTATTTATTTTGGTCTATTTGAGACAAGGTCTCCCTGTAGCCCCAGCTGTCCTGGAACTCAACTCTGTAGACCAGGCTGGCCTTGAACTCACAAAGATCCACCTGCCTCTGCCTCTTGAGTGCTAGAATTAAAGGCATGCACCACCACGCCTGGCTATTTTAAAATATTTTTTATTGTTTTTATTTTTTGTGTATGAGTGTATTGCCTGCATGAAAGTGCAACCAGATCATGCAATGCCCTCGGAGGTCAGAAGAGGGCATCAGATCCCCTAGAATTGGAGTTAATAGATGATTGTTAGCTAAAATGGGGCTACTTGGAACCAAACCCCTGTCCTCTGCAAGAGCAGCCAGTGCTCTTAACCACTGAGCCATCTCTCTCCAGCCTCTATTTTTATTATTTTTAAATTATGTGTGTGTTAGTATGTGCATGTGTGTGCAGTTACCTGAGGAGATCGGAGATCTCAGATTCTNTTTTTTTTTTTTTTTTGAGCCTATGGGATAGTTTAAAAACAGTCCAAAAGGTAAGTTTATAGCCCTAAGTGCCTACATTAGAAAAACAGAAAGAGCACAAGTGAACAATCTAATACTTTAGCTAAAAAAAATACTTGAGAGACAACAACAAATGAACCCTAAATGCAACAGACAGGAAGAAATAACAAAAATCAGAGCAGAAATCAATGAAATAAAAACAAAGAAAACAATACAAAAACATCAATGAATACAAAAGTTGGTTCTTTGAGAGAATAAACAAGATAGACAGAACTCTAGCACAGTTAACCAAAAGAAAGAAAGAAAAACTTCAAATCAGTAGACTCCATGATGAAAGGGGAAACATCACAACAGACAATGAAAAGATCCAGACAATCATATGGGAATTCAAAAACCTGTACTCTGCTAAGTTTGAAAACCTAGGAGAAATGGATGAATGTCTGAAATCCTGAGAATCACCAAAGGTTAACCAAGAAGAGATTGACAGCTTAAGCAGATCCATAATATATGAAGAAATTAAAGATCTAATAAGAAACCTCCGAACTAAAAAAAGCCAAGGTGCAGATGGCTTCATAGCAGAATTCTATGAAACATTTCAAAAAGACTTACAAACATTCAATTCACACCTTTTCATTTAATAAAGTTAGAAATAAGGTAGAAGTTCAAACTCAGTCTCAAGCTTAAGCTCAACCTCTGTCCCTGTTTGCTTAGCCTGACAAGCTATTGAAAAAACCCTGGACCCAGCTTTCACAACAAAGTCTCTTATTTAAAAATAACAATATGCTAAGCCTTGCACAGTGTAATGTATTAATGAACATATAGTCAGGAGATCAGTTGTGGACTTTGAGCAGTTTCAAAATTGGAATTGCCAACAGAAAGGCTGGCCCGTCTGAACACTGAAAGGAAGAAAAGCCTCAGATTGCTATAGACATAAAACCCCTTGGTGGATCCTATTTGTAACAACTATTTATAATGAGGCCTAACAAAACTTACCTTCTAGGTGCCGCAAGGTTTTAATATGAGAGACTTTCTTACCCACCCATAGAACAAAGAGAAATATGTTGATGACGAGGTCATTCTCTAACTGTAAATTGGAGCAAACTGTACATCCAATAGCTTGAGCTTTGTTAGTATGACTGAAAAGGGTATCACTGGGAAAGCTGTCAATCTGTGAAGGGAAACAAACTGAACAGACTGGAGTCCAAAATGACAACTCCAAAGAAATTAGACTGTTTTCTTCTCACCCACTTGTGCCCCTTTCCCAAAGCCCAGGGAACAAACTGCGGAAGAGGAGGTGTGGTAGATTGTAAGGGCTGTGGAGAGATAGGGGTGAAGCATGAGACTACAGGAATATAGTCTGGACACCTGATTGATCAACATGCCTGTGCATACAAGCTTCTCCAACTGGACTATGGGAATCTTGGGTTGTTCAAAATTTGGACATAGATACTTGCAAAATGCACCAATTACCTGATTGTATGACATACTGAGTAACATCAATGTTATCTGCAAACAACTGTGTCATTGAATTGTAGAATCCCTTAAAAATAAATAAATAAATAAAATTAAAAAAAATTGGAGCAAACTGCTATAGAGGTAATGTCTTATAAAACCGGTAAAACTACCTTCTTTAATTGACTAATAGGAACTGTGGAAAGGCTTATTCTATATTCAGATCCAAATATAATACTAAAGTCTCCTTAAGCTATGCACTTAAGCAAAATATATTAATACAGGAGAGCTCTGATATCAGCAATGGATTATTCTACCAAGGAGATGTTAGCCAAGGGATCCAAGCACCCCACAAAAGTAAAGACTTCTTACCTGTAAACTGGGATACCTGCAAGAAGAGAGGCAATAAAGGCCTGCTGTCGAAGACATGATGTAAGCATGGGAATGATGCATTGAGACCGCACTTGCAAGTGTACAGTTGGTCTCTGGAATACCACAGTGTGTTACCAAAGGCCACTAAACCAATAAAGCAAATATAGGTCTCCTTGAGTCAATCAAGAATCCTCTGTCACCACCAGCTACACCTCACCTGCCAGGAAATACTGTGCAGCAGTGCCAGACATATGCCTGTATATCCCAAATCTAATTGGCTATTAGCTGTCTCCTTGGAGAAATAACCCATGGCTGATGTCACAAGCTTACACCCTCTAGTGGTTAGGAGATGTTATAAGCCACATTAAGACCCTGTCATATTTTACAGAGAAAAATGTAATTCATGGATTAACATACCATTCAAACATTTGTGTCTATACCAAAGTAACTTACCGTAACAATTAGTACTGTTTAAATACCTATATATCTAATTGCTGGTGCTTCATTAGTAGGATGGAAAGGTTATTCCTGGACAAACTGTCAGCCCATGAAAGGAAACAGCCAGAATTGACCAGAGTACAAGACAACCACTCCAGAGAAATTAGACTGTTTTATTTCCCTACCACCTGTGCTCCTTTTCTAAGCCTAGGGAACAATCTTCAGAAGGGGGGATGTGATAGAATGTAAGGGCTGTGATTGGGGTGAATGGCAAAACTACAGCAAAATAGTCTGGATACTCATATGATCAAGTTGATTTAGCATACAACCACCCCCCCCCCAGCTGGATGGTGGGACTCATGGGCTGAGTGGGTTTGGGCACAACTGCTTGTAAATTGGTTTTACATGAAGGATGCTTGTACTCATAAATTACTACTTATTGTTAAAAAATGAAAAAAAAATAAAGTAATTAAAAAATAAAATAAATAAAATTTTTATTTTTAAGAATTTCAAAAAAAATTCAAATTAACCAAAGAAACTGCAATTGTCCCCTGGCTGTTCTGTCTTCTGGTATTCAGTATGTCATTTAACCACAAAATGAACTTGATGATGCAAACAGCTTGCCCCAAGTATTTATTTTCTTTGTTTATTTAATGTTTTTATTTTTACTTTTTATACAAGATTACATTACACATTAAATCTAGACCCATGTCCCCCTCTCTAACCCCTAGCCCACCCCACCAGAGCTCATGCATTCTGCAAAACATGTTTTTCATCTTTTTCTCAGTCTCTCAAAATGCTCAATGCAGAAGTTGACTGTTTAAAGCAGAAATTCACCATTTCAATCAGTTCTTTGAGGCAGTCTTTTCTGTTGTTGTTGTTGTTGTTGTTGCTGTTGTTCTTTCCAATATGCATCACTCCCAAATACTTGGACAAAAGCTAAAGGAGCCCTGCACATAAATACTTACAACTAGGTAATTGGTGCAGATGAGGGATACATTTCATCCTTTGTTTTTCTGGGACTGTGTTACTTCACTTAACGTAATATCTTCTAGTTCCATCCATTTAACTGCAAAGGTCATGATATCATATTTCTTTACCACTGCGTAGAACTCCATTGTGTAGATGTACCACATTTTCTCTATCCACTCCTCAGTTGAGGGGAATTTGGGTTGCTTCCAGCTCTTTGCTACTGTGAAGAGAGCTGCAATAAACATGGCTGTACATGTATCTCTGCTGTAAGATTAGTATTGTGGGTATATACCCAGGAGAGGTATGACTGGGTCAGGTAGTAAGCTCATTTTGAGTCTTTTAATGGTTCTCCACACTGCTTTCCATAGTGATTGTATGAGTTTACATTCCCACCAGCAGTGGATGAGTGTTCCCCTTTTTCCACAACTCCTCCAGCACTCGGTATCATTTGTTTTCTTGATCCTAGCCACTTTTACCAGAGTGAGATGTTATCTTAAAGTGGTTTTAATTTGCATTTACTTAATTATTAGAGATGTTGAACATTCTTTAAAGATGTTTTTCAGCCATCTCTGATTCCTCACTTGTGAAGTCTCTGTTCACCTCTTTGCTCCATCTTTTGAGTGATTCATTTGTTCTCTTTTTTCTTTGAATAGTTTATATATTCTGGAAATCAATGCTTTGCCAGATGTATCTGCAGTGAAGGCTTCCTCCCACTCTGTCAGTTTTTTCTTCACTTCCTTGATTGTTTCTTTTGATTCACAGAGCTTTTGACTTTAATGAGGTCCCATTTCTCAATTGTTATCTTATTTCTTGCACAGCTGCTGTCTGATTTAGGAAGTCTTTTTCTACACCTATGTCTTGGAGTCTGCTGCCAACTTTTTTCTTCTATCACCTTCAGAGTTTTGAGTTTCACATAGAGGTCTTTGATCCATCTGGTGTTGGACTTTTGTACAGGGCGAGAGGTAGGGGTTTAACTTTATTCTTCTACAAATGGTGACCCCGTTTGCCAACACCACTTGCTGAAGATGTTGTCTTTCCTCCATTGTTTCTTCTTTGCCCTCTTGTCAAATATGAGCTGGCTGAAATTGTATGTGCTCAAGTTTGGATCTTCAGTTTTCTTCCATTGGTTAACAGGTCTGTTTTTGTGCCAGTACCAAGCTATTTTTATGACTATGGCCCTGTAATATAGTTTGAAGTCTGGTATAGAGATCCCCCCTGTATTGCTCTTTTCACTGAAGGTTGCTTTGTCTATTCATGGTCTTTTCTTTTTGAATATGAAATGAAGGACTTTTTTTTCCAAGCCTGTGAAGAAACTCTTGGGGATTTTAACTGTGATTGTGTTGAATCTATATATTAATTTGGGTACAATGTATATTTTTCTATATTAATTTTTCTAATCCATGCTCATGGGAGGTCTTTCCATCTTCTGATGTCTTGTTCAATTTCCTTCTTCAGGGGTTTAAAATTTTTTTTGTAGAGATCTTTGGTGTCTTTTGATAGGATGTTCCTAGGTATTTTACTGTTTTTGAGGTTATTGTTAGTGATAAGGTCTCCTTGTCTTCCTTTTTCAGTTGCCTGTTGGTGTAAAGAATTGCTACTGATTTTTCTAGGTTAATTTTGTATCCTGCCTCTTTACTGAAACTCAATCTTTTCTAGAAGTTTTCTGGTCGACTTTTTAGCATTCCTTAGGTAAACAATCATATCATCAGCAAAATGGGATAATTTGACTTCCTCATTTCCAATTAGTACTCCTTTAATTTCCTTTTCTTGCCTTATTGCCCAGCAAGTGTTTCATGCACTATATTGAAGTGGAGTGGTGGCATGGGGCAGCCTTGCTGAGTTCTTACATTTAAGGGGAATGCTTCTGTCTTTTCTCCGTTTAGGATGATGTTGGTTGTGGGTTTCCTGTATATAGCTTTGAATACATAGAGGAACGTTCCCTACAATCCAATTCCTTCTAGGACTTTAAGCATGAAGGGATGCTGGATTTTGTCAAGGCTTTTTCTGTGTCAGTTGAGATGATCATGTGTTTTTTGTCTTTCAGTCCATTTATGTGTTTTATGATATTTATTGATTTTTGTAAGTTGAACCATGCCTGCATCTCTGGTATGAATCTAAGTTGGTCATGATGGATGATCTTTTTGATATGGGTCTGTATGCAGTTTGCAAGTATTTTGTTGAGAATTTTTGCATCTGTGTTCATTAATGAGATGGGTCTATAGTTCTCCTTTTTGGTTGTATCTTTGCCTGGTTTTGGTATTAGAGTGATGCTGGCTTCATAGAATGAATTTGGGAGATTTCCCTCTGCTTGAATTCTTCTGAAATATTTGAGTAATAATGGAAAGAGGAAGCATTCAGAAGCTAGAGTTCTTAGAATGTAATTTCCCCATTTACCTTGGTAACTATATAACTAATTTGTATAATTTTAAGCTTTAATTTATAAATTACATCATATTTATAGAAATCATGTATAATTTATAAATTAAACATAAATATTATAATCCAAAAATAACGACACATTTAATGACACTACTTCCTGGTAACATTCAGATAATGTGATCTTTGTTGTTCCCAAATTTATGGCTGGTTCAAGGGTAAAGCTAGGCATAGTGGCACACGCCTTTAATCCCAACAGAGCCAGGCGGATCTCTGAGTTCAAGGCCAGCCTGTTCTACATTGTGAGCTCTAGGACAGCTGGAGCTACAGGGAGACCCTGTCTCAAAAAGGCCAAACATTCTATAAAGGGTAACTAAAACAAAGTATCAAATTTTATTAACAGTGCATAGAAAGACTCAGGAAACATTCAACAAATGAATACTAAAGCCAGCTGCAGCAGCATCAACCTATTGTATCTATAATTCTAACTCTTCAGGAGGCTACCCTGTGAGTCACAGGAACCCATGAATTCAAATACCTGGGCTATATAGTTACATTTAAAAAAAAATAAGAGGGATGGACAAATAAAAAATATATCAAATGAAATTATCTTTAATTAAAATAATATGAATTTTAAGTGGCCAAATGCATGGAAATTTTATTAAGGAATGTAGAAGCAAAGACATGAAATGAATCAAATACATCATCATCTTTGTATTTATAAAGATGACAACATTTGTAATCATAGCAATGTAAGATGTTATTGAGTGAAGAAACAATCATCAGTGACTCACAAGCTTAAAGAATCAGTAACATTTTATGCATTTCCTTCCTAGATTAAATTTTAAATAAAACACTGTTGTGAGTTTCTGATAATGTGGAATATTTACCTTCTATACATTCTACATTTTAGTTTTCTCTTATGAAATACACTGTAAAAAAGAAGTTAAGGTTGTTTTTCTTGGTTTCACAGTCAGTCTATCATGGTAGGGAAGTCCAGGTGGCAGGAAATGCAGGAAGCTTGTTGGTTTTCATCTGAAGGCAGGAGGCAGAGAGTACAGAATGCTTTTTTATTCATTTAGATTTCTCTCTGGCTTGTCTGCCGTCCAGGAGACAGGACCACTGAATATTTCATAGGCCTTTATGGTAGGATTCTACTTCAATTAAACTAATCAACATAATCTCTCCCAGGTATGCTCAGAAGGTAACCTCATCTAACTATAACTTCACGAGTGCACCTGTAGGCTTGTCTCCTAGTTGATTCAAAATTCTGTTAGGTTTACAATCAATTTTGCCATAAAAATTTCCCACTGGATGATAATAATTTGCAGAGAGAATAATGCAAAAGTTATATTTGTCCATGGTGACACTTTTATGTCTGAGGGGGCAGAGCTGTCACATGATTGAGGCCATGTTGGGCTACATAGGAAGTATGCTGCTAGCCTTAGTCCCACCACAAGACTCTATCAATAATAATAAAAATGCAGAACAAAATAAACCTGGAAACGATCAAATCCCCATGTTATAAAAAGAAAGGCATTCTAAAAGGGTGTTGGTGTTATTAAAATCCCTGGAGATGTTATAAAAACTAGCATATGTGTAGTTTATATATAAGATAATCTATGTTATTACACTGCCCATTTTAATTAAAATAAATCTCCATTTTAGCAAAAAATGTTTCCAAAATAAGTTAACAAGTAAGTATTTTCTAAATGACTTGCTTTCAAAATAGGCCATAACAGAAGCTGTGCAAAATTCTGAGAAAAACTATCTCTTCATAATATAAATACGAAAACATAAAAGACAAAATAAAAGATTGAACTGAGAGCCTAAAACTAAATAAAATAATAAATATTAAAATTTTAAACATGTAAAACATTTGACTGTCAATATTTTCTAACAAAATATAGAAAATAACTGCGTATAGTATATATTTATAAAAATGTTTAAAATAGGAAAAACAGAGCCAATAACTACAGATTTAAAATGAGTAACAAAAAATGAATAAAATTAATATTGTGATATTAAATAGAACTAAATGTATAATGAATGATTGTGAATAAATGAACAAACAGGGTAGCACAATTCCATAATAACAGATTTATAGGAAACTGACACAGGATGATTGCAGACTAAAGGCCTCCTTGGCTTACTGAGTTAGATCAAGTTCAGACAGTGCAACTCACTAAGACCTTATCTTGAAAAGAGAAATAAAAGGACCTAGCAATGAAGCCTAGATGTAGAGTGCTTGGCTAACACATGCACAAGTTCCTTGTTTCACTGAAAATATCAAGAAGCTGGAAAATAGATTGTAGAAATTATTCCACCAGAGAGAGGAAGCAGTGTGGCAACTGCGGAATAAGTGAGCACAACAGGTGGGCTCATCACAGCCCTAGGCACAACCTGTTTTCTGCCAATCAGTCACACCTGGCCCAGCATGCACAGCAGCAGGGTGGAATCACCCAGCCAGCTGAGCACCCACCAGGTCCAGAGGGCACCAGCAAACAAGCCTCCCCAACCATCTTGAGCTACAGTGCAGGTATCCCATTGAGAAGAGCTGTAGCAACACGAAGCACAAAGCAGGTGCATGCTCAGCAGGGAACTGTCCTGATTGTTACTTCCTGATTTGTGGTGAACCTCCAGACCAGTGGGGTGAAATCACCCAGCTAGCTGAACCTCCCAATATATAGCCAAAAGTGAAACCAGGAAACCTAGCACTACCAGCTCTCCATAAACCAAGGAGAAGACAATGAACATATCTGTAGGACATAAACAAATTAAGCCTTCAATGCAGTGAAGAAACATTTGAGTTTTACACCAGATTAAAAACAATAAAACAAAACCACATGCCAAAACTACAAAGGAAAAACAACTTGGGAAAAACACATAATAAATCTCCACCAAGATATCACTGGAAGGAAACCAGCGCATAGAACATAGAAGAACCATGATAGACATACTCAAATTTATCAAAAAATATAAAGAACAAATCAGAGAACTAAAGGGAGAGAATGAAAAATCCAGGAAGAAACTAGAGGGAAAGAATGACAAACTCTGGAAGGAAGCAGAGGGAGAGAATAACAAACTCTGTAAGGAACTACAGGGAAAGAATGACAAACTCCAGAAGGAAATAGAAACACTGAAAAGATCCCATGCTGAAATGAAAGAGGAAACAGACCAGCAAAACAGGGAGCTACAAGAAGAGAATGACAAGCTCCAAAATGTAAGTGGTAAAGGGAAATTGAACACTCATCCAGTCAACGGGAAAGGATAGGAGAAAGCCTCAGAAGTTGGTTTGATGAAGCAGAAAATAGAATGTCATATAGCAAGGAAAAACTAGAAAGCTCAACTAAAGATTACAAACAAGTAAAAAAAAAAAAAAAAACAAAACTCCCACCAGAGTGGAATAATCAGGAAATGTGGGACAGGATGAAGAGACCAAACCTCTGCCTCACAGAGCTAGAGGAAGGAGAAGAATCCCAAGACAACAGTATTGATTAGATCTTCAACAAAATATTAGAAGAAAATTTTCCCAAACTGAAAAGAGACAAATCCATACAAATACGGGAAGCACAGAGAACACCAAATAGACAAGATTATAAAAGAAATTCCCCACACCATACCATAGTTAAAAAACTAGACATCCAAAACAAAACAAGTTACTGAAAGTCACAAGAGAAAATCAAGAAGTTACATGTAAAGGATAACCAATCAGAATCATAGGTAACTTCTCATTGCAAACTGTAAAAGCCAGAAGAATATGGACTAATGTATTCTCAGTACTAAATGACTATAGATGCCAACCCAGATTAGTATACCCAGCAAAATGTCAATTATAGTTGAAGGAGAAAGAAAAATCTTTCATGACATAAAGAAGATGAAAGAATGCATGTTCAATAAACCAGCCTTTCAGAAAATACTAGAAGCAATGCAAAGGTCAGCTAGACAAATAAATTAATAAAAGTATAAATGTGAAAATACAAACCTAGACCAATAATGCAAATAGAAAATAAGGTGAAAGGAAGCAGCACAAATCTCTGAATAACAACCTTAAATATTAATATTCTAAACTCTCAAATCAAAAGAAATAGTTTCAGAGAATGAATTAGAAAACAGAATCCAGCTATATGCTGTCTACAAGAAACCCATCTCACCCTCAACGATAGGCATCAAATTAAAGTGAAAGGATGGAAAAAGATATTCCAAGAAAATTGTACCAAAATGTAAGCAGGAGTTGTCATTCTAATTTCAGACAAAATAGACCTCAAATTAAAACTAATCATAAAAGACAAAGAGGGCCATTATATCCTTACAAAAGGAACAATTAACCATGAACTTTTCATAGTTATAAATACATATGCACCAAACTCTGGTGCACTGATATTCATATACACATTCCTGCAAGACCTTAAGGCACAGATTAATCCTAGAACACTAATATTTGGGACTTCAATACCCCACTGAGCTCTTTGGATAGATCAACTGGGCAAAGAATAAACAGAGAGACATCTGAACTAAATAATACATTACTCCAAATGTCTGTACTCACAGACATCTACCAAATATTCCACCAGAAGATCCCAAACACCAGAGAATATACTCTCTACTCAGCATCCCAGGGAGAATTCTCCAAAACCAACCACATATTGACACACAGAAAAATCCTGAACAAATACAAAGTGGTTGAAATAATTTCATGCATTCTGTCAGATCACAGTGCAATAAAGCTCAATATCAACACCTTGATAAGCCCTATTATCTACGAGAACACCTGGAGAATAAATAAAACACTCCTGAATAATGAATGGGTCAAGGAAGAAATAAAGGAAGAAATAAGTGTATTGCTGGAACTTCAGGAAAATGATAATACAACACAACAAAGGGATACTTTTTTATTAATTTTATTTATTTCTGTATGTGTATGAATGTACTGTCTGCATGCACGTCTGTGCACCCGTGTCGTGCAATGCCACGGAGGTCAGAAGAAGGCGACGGATTCCCTTGGAACTGGAGTTCTCCTGGAATTGGAGTTTTGGATGGTTCTTGGCCACCATGTGGGTGCTGGAGATAGAACCCGGGTCCTCTGCAAGAGCGGTCGGCGCTCTTAACCGCTAGGCCATCTCTCCAGCCCAACAAAGGGATACTTTAAAAGTACTCCTAAGAGGGAAGTTTATAGCCTTGGATCCCTACATTAAAAAATCACAAAAAGCTGGGGCTGGAGAGATGGCCTAGCAGTTAAGAGCACCGACTGCTCTTGCAGAGGACCCGTGTTTGATCCCCAGCACCCACATGGCGGCTGAGAACCATCTGAAACTCCAATTCCAGGAGAACACCAGTTCCAGGGGAATTCAATACCCTCTTCTGACCTCCGCGGCATTGCACGACATGGGTGAACAAACCTGCATGCAGACAGTACATTCATACACACACAGAAATAAATAAAAATTAAAATAAAAAAATAAAATAAAAAAACACCAAAAGCACAAAAAATGATCTTACATGGGAAACAAATCCAACAGACAGGAAGAAATAACAAAAATCAGATCAGAAATCAATGAAATAGAAACAAAGAAAACAATACAATCAATGAATCAAAAAGTTGATTCTTTGAAGGGATAAACCAGATAGAACTTTAGCCCTGTTAATGAAAATAAAAAAGAGCAATTCCAAACTAATAGAATTTGTGATGAAAAGGGAAACATCACAACAGAGAAAACACGATCCATACAATCATACGGGAACACTTAAAAACCTATACTCTACTAAATTTGAAAACCTAAGAGAAATGGATGAAAATCCTGGGAATCATCAAAACTTAACCAAGAAGAGATTGAGAGCTTAAATAGACCCATAATATTTGAAGAAATTGAAAATGTAATAAAAGAAAACAAAATAAAAAGCCCAGGCCCAGATGGTTTCCTGGCAGAATTCTCTTAAACAGTTAATGAAGATTTACAACCATTACTACTCAAACTGTTCAGAAGGATACAAACAGAAGGAAATCTCCCAAATTCCTTTTATGAAGCCAGCATTACCCTAATACCCAAATGAGAAAAAGATACAACCAAAACAGAAAACTATAGGCCCACCTCATTAATGAACATAGACAGAAAAATACTCAACAGAATACATGCAAACCACATACACACTGAAATAAAACAAATCATACATCATGACCAAGTTGGATTCACACATTATAATTATAGAAACACAAAATAGGACCAAGAACACAAACAAAAATATGATAGTAACCAATACATATTTCAATAATAACTAAAAATATCAATGACCTCAAGTTTCCATTCTAAAGAGACAACCTAGTAGAATATATTAAGAAAGAATATCCATGTTTTTGTTGTATTCAAGAAACTCATCTCACCCAACAGGATAGCCACTACCTGAGAGTTAAAGGACTATAGTCATAAAACAACCTGGTACTGGCACAAAACAGACATGTAGACCAATGGAACAAAACTAAAGATCCAAAATTGAGTACATACAATTTCAGCCACCTCATATTTGACAAAGGGACCAAGAAGACACAATGGAGGAAAGGCAGTATCTTCAGCAAATGGTGTTGGCAAAACTGGATTACCACTCATAGAAGAATAAAATTAAACCTCTACCCTGTCCAAAAATCAACTGCAAATGGATCAAAGACCTCAATGTGAAACCCAAAACTCTGAAGGTAATAGAAGAAAACCCACAAAGTGGGAGGAAACCTTCACCCCTGATAGATCTGACAGAGAATTAACTTCCAGAATATGTAAACTACTCACAAAACAAAGAAAACAAAATAACTCACTTAAAAGATGGAATAAAGATCTGAACAGAGACTTCACAAGTGAAGAAGTAAAAATGGATGAGAAAAATCTTAAAATGTGTTCAACATCATTAATAATTAAGGAAATGCAAATTAAAACCAATTTAAGATAGCATATCACTTGAATAAGATTGGCTAGGATCAAGAAAACAAATGTTACCAAATGCTGGCGAGGTTGTGGGGAAAGGGGAACACCCATCCACTGCTGATGAGAATGTAAACTCATAAAACCACTATGGAAAGCAGTGTGGAAAACCCTTAAATGACTCAAAATGAGGGCTGGAGAGATAGCCTAGCGGTTAAGAGTACCGACTGCTCTTGCAGAGGACCCGGGTTTGATCCCCAGCACCCACATGGCGGCTGAGAACCGTCTGTAACTCCAATTCCAGGAGAACTCCAGTTCCAGGGGAATCCGAGACCTTCTTCTGACCTCTGTGGCATTGCACGACATGGGTGCACAGACCTACATGCAGACAGTATATTCATAAACTTACAAAAATAAAAATAAAATTAAAGTCTCAAAATGAGCCTACCAGCTGACCCAGTCATACCCATCCTGGGTATATACCCACAAGACTTACCCTACTTCAGATATACATGCGCAGCCATGTTTATTGCAGCTCTCTTCACAATAGAAAAGAGGCATGACCATTCCAAGTGCCCTTCAACCAATGTGTGGATAGAGAAAATGTGGTACATCTACACAATGGTGTTCTTTTTTNCTGTCCTGGAACTCACTCTGTAGACCAGGCTGGCCTTGAACTCACAAAGATCCGCCTGCCTCTGCCTCCCAAGTGCTAGGATTAAAGGCGTGCGCCACCACGCCCGGCCACAATGGTGTTCTATTCAGTGGTAAATAAAGATAGCATCATGAAATTTGCAGGGAAATGGATGAAACTAGAAGATATTATGCCAAGTGAAGAAGCACAGTCCCAGAAAAACAAACAAAAGTTATTTGTGGATGCTAGCCCCAAGTACCTACTTGTAAGGCAAACTGAGTTACATTAATGTTATATTTCTCTTTACCTAAAAGCAACTGTTCTCTTAGAATGTGAATCCCTTTAGGGGGTCTAGAATTAACTTACTACTTATTTTTAGATTTATAATTTTGGTACAAGGGTGGAGGATATATTTTCAATATTTTAGAGCAATATAAAATTAAGAGAGATAAATGTGAATCCTGAAGTATGATTTAGAAATAACATACAGTTGATTTTCAGATGACATGATTTTAGTGTATTTGTCACATATATAAATACATATGTTGAAACAATACAGATTGGAGGGAACAACAAGAAAAGATCTGGGAGAGGGAACTGACTGAAATAGTAGATTTGCCCCCCCCACCCCAAATAGTCTTATACTTTGGAAAACTTTGAAAAGACTCAGAAGGGGATACAGGACATGTATGACAGACTGCATGAACTTGGGAGAGGCGGGGTTCATGGAGAGAGTAATGAGTCTGGATTGACCTGAGAATTGATGTATGAAATGGACCAAATTTCAATAAAATAAAAAAAAATACACGCACTTTAGTTGATGCAAATATTAGTCAATAAATACTGATTTTAAAAAAGAAATTCCACAGGTAATATATAATGGGATTTTGGTTTTTATTATATTTTTATTGAATTTTTGCTATTTTTGAACAAAATAGTTTGATGGTATTTACATCCCCTCCCTTATTTGTACATACATCTCCTGAGTTCAATGGATAAAGGTCATGTGTCCCATTTTTTTCAAACCTGTTCATGGAATGTTGCTTTTTTTGTGGGATTGCAAATGGCTGCCAAATTTTTGTTATTATAAACCTAAATTTTGGGGGAAATAAGCTGACTTTCTGTGCCAAGACAGGGGTACAAGAGTCATCACTCTGTGCTGCCAACCTGACCATTCTGGGAGACAAATAGCAGGACATGATTTAAATGACATTTTACATCAAATGGCTCTAACAGACATCTACAGGCTATTGTACACAAGCACAAATAATACACTTTTTTTAAATTTCTTATGTGTATGAGTGTACTGCCTGCATGTAGATAGGTGCACCTGTCTCATACAATGCTGTGGAAGTCAGAAGAGGGCGTCGGATTCCCCTGGAAGTGTAATTAATGATAGTTCTTAGCTACCTTGTGGGCTCTGGAAAATGACCCTGGGACCTCTGCAGGAGCAGTCAGTGTCCTTAACCACTGAGCCATCTCTCCAGCCCCCTAATAATACACTTTCCATTCACCAGCCCAAGAAAGTTTCTCTAGAACTGATCACATACTGGCGCACAAAACAAACCTCAACAAATACCGCAAAATTGAAATACTTCCATTCATTCTATCAGACCACAATGCAGTAAAGCTTATAAATAACACCAAAAGAAGCTCTAGTCACTATAGGAACTCTTGGAGATTAACCACACTGCTGAATGATGAATGGGTCAAAGAAGAAATTAAAAAAAAATAAAAGTATTCTGGGAACTGAACAAAAATGAGATTAACTCAGAAGGAAACCTCTGCAACGGTTTTTTGCTTTTTTTCTTAAATTTTTTTTACATAAATTTATTTTTATTTTTTTAACAAATCTAGACCAGTGTTCCCACCTATTCCCGCACCCTGCAAGAGCTCATGCATTCTGCCAAACATGCTTTTCATCTCTTTCTCAATCTTTCTCAATATTCTCCATGAGGAAGTAGACTGTTTTGAGCAAAAGTTCATTGTTTCAGCCAGTTCTTTGATGCAGTTCTGTCTGTTGTTGTTGTTCCAATATGCATTATGCCCAAATGCTTTGAACAAAAGCTCATGGGGCCCTACACAAGAAATGCTTACAAGTAGGTAATTGGCACTAGCATCCACAGATGAGGGATACCATTCGTCGTTTGTTTTTCTGGGACTGTGTTACTTCACTCAGCATGATGTCCTCTAGCTCCAGCCATTTTCCTGCAAAGCTCGTGATGTCGTCTTTCTTTACTGCTGCATAGAACTCCATTGTGTAGATGTACCACATTTTCTCTATCCAATGCATCAGTCGAGGCGCATTTTAGGTTGGTTCTCAGCTCCATTGCTATTTGTGAAGAGAGCTGAAATAAACAGGGCCGTGCATGTATCTCTGTGTGGCGTGAGTCTTGAGGGTAAATGCCCAGAGGTAGGCTGGGTCAGTTTGCAAGTTCATTCCAAGTCCTTCCAAGGGTTCTCCACACATGCTTTTTCCATATGGCTTTCTGAGTATTTACTTCCCACAAGCAAAGTGGATGATGTTCCCCATTTCCCCACAATCATCTCATTAGCATTGGTATCAGTTGTTTTTCTTGATCCTGCCAGTCTGATTGGAGGAAGATGATATCTTAAGTGGTTTTGACTTGCCTTTCCTTAATTATTAGGGATACTGAACACTTCTGAAGATGTTTCTCGACATCTCTTATTCCTCACTTGTGATGTGTCTGTTCAGTTCTTTGCTCATCTATTGAGTGGGTCAGTGTTTTTCTTTTTTCTTTGTTTTTTTTTTTTGTTTTGTTTTTTTTTTTTTTTGAGTTGTTAATATATTCTGTTCCTGGCAATCAATGCTTTTTCAGATGTATGAGTGATGAAAGTTTCCTCCCAACTCTGTGGGTTTTCTCTTCCTCCTTGATTGTTTCTTTTGATTGTACACAGAAGCTTAAGAGTTTAATGAGGTCAACATTTGTCAGTTGTCGACCTTATTCTTGAGCAGACTGCTGTCTGATTTAAGGAAGTCTTTTCCTATGCCTTGTCTTGTAGTCTGCTGCCAACTTTTTCTTCTATGCCTTCAGAGTTGGGGGTTTCACGTGGAGGTCGTTGATCCTCTGGAGTTCCACATTGTTGTACAGGGGCGAAGAGGGTAGAGGGGTTGTAATTTTATTCTTCTTCTCAAGTGGTGATGGCCAGTTTGACCAACAAACCACTTGCTGAAGTATGCGGTCTTTTTTCGTCCATGTGGTGGCTTTTGCCCCTTTGTCAAATTTGAGATGGCTGGAATTGTATTTGCTCAGATTTTGGATATTCGGTTTTGTTCCGTTGGTCAAAAGGTCTGTTTCTGTGCAAGTAACAGACTGTTTAAAATGACTTGAGCCCTGTAGTATAGTTTGGAGTATGGTATAGAGATCCCCACCCTGTGTAGCTCTTTCCCTCAGGGTTGTTTTGGCTATTCGGAGTCTTTTGTTTTTCCAAATGACTTTAAGAACTTTTGTTTCCAAGCTGTGAAGAAACTGCCCTTGGATTTTGATTGGGATTGTGTTTTTAAATCTATACAAGGGTTTTAGTAGAATGGACATTCTTTACAAGGTATAAGTTCCCAGATCCATTCATCATATGGAGGATTTTATCCATCTTCTTCTGTCTCTTCACTTTCTTTCTTATAACAGTTTCAAACTTTTTGTTGTAGAAGATTTTGGTGTCTTTGGGTAGTTTTGTTCCTATGTATTTTATTGGTTTTAGGCTCTGTGAGTGGTAAAGTCTCTTTGAATTCTTTCTCCTATCCAGTTGTTTTGTAGTTGTAAAGACATGGCACATTGCTTTTTTAATGCTATTGTGTATCAGCCACTTTTATGAAAACTGTTACTCTGTTCTATAGGCGTTTTTCTTGCGGCTTTTTGATTTTAACTCATTCCGTAAGTAACAATGCATATCACAGTGAAAGGATAGCTTGACGTCTTCTTCTTCCAATTAGTACTCCTCCTATTAATTTATCCTTTTGTTGCCTTATTGCCTAGCAAGTGTTTTCAAGCACTATTTGAAGAGGAGTGGTGACGAGGGGCAGCCTTGCCAAGTTCCTTCCCCGGTAAATGGAAGGTTTCTGTCATGTCCCCATTTCGGATGATATTAGCTGTGAGTTTTTCCTGTATATATTGCTTTGATACATTGGAGGAAAGATACCATCCATCCAATTCTTCTAGGAATTTAAGCTGAAAGGGATGCGGGGATTTTGTCAAGGCTTTTTTTTTTTTCTTCATTCAGCAAATTAGGAGTGGTGGTGTGGTTTTTTGTGCTTCGAATCCATTCTAGTGTTTATGATGTTTATTGATTCATGTATGTTAAACCATCCTGCATCTCATGTATGATCAGACAGTGGTCAATGATGGAGTGATCTTGCTATGATGATGGGTCTGTATGCGATTTGCCAGTATCCTGTTTAAATTTTGGCAATCTGTTTTCATGAGGGATATGGGTCTATAAGTTCTCCTTTTTTATTTGGGACTTTGCCTCTGGTTTTTGGTAATAGAGTGTGGCTGGCTTCATAG